>JARYHS010008075.1:103311697-103380378 GCA_031002005.1 Vandiemenella viatica | reverse complement strand
TTTGTACTCTCGTGAGCCGTGTTAAAGGTCTTATCACTTCATTATGGACGCACGACATTAATTAATGGAATTAGAACGCAGAATAGTAATAGACGCTAGACGGATGGGGCATTCCATTTCGGAAACTTTTCGTGACTTCAATATTCCACAGCTCACAGTGTCCAGAATGTGCCGTGGATATGTAATTTCCAACATTACCTTCGGCCATGGCCAACGCAGTGACCGACCGCGTCTACTTAAGAACGACACCAGCGACATCTGCGTCAAAAGGTAAGTGTTCACAGACAGGAAAAACTGTGTCAAAGAACAGCGACGCCTAAGTGGGTGTGAATTCGCTGTCTTCAGCAAGTGAGCGGTGTATACGGTTACGAGTGGTCGAGTAAAGAAGTGAACGGTGTTGACGTTTACGAGTTGGAATGATCAGTTCCACTCGAGGCAGTTAAGGAAGAAACATCGTTTTCCTCAAGCGAGAGTGTAGCGCACACCGTCCAGCGGATTGTACCTAGTGCTGTGTATTGCTGTGTATCACCACATTCAACTAAGTGATACGATAAATTATACGGAATAGTGAAGTGAAAAGTGAGTGAAATGGAAAGTGGGAGCTACGGGGAGGCTGGTGACCACCATACAGCCTGCCCGTCGACCAACAAGATGTACCGGCAGAAACCTCCAGGCGGCGATGATGAATGCCTTGCACGTCTTACACACCGGCTCACCAGACCTTGATATGGAAATATGTAACCTGGAGACGCACAAGCGGCGCAACGAAGAAAACAGTGGAAGTATCGACAAGCGGAAAGCCTTGGCAGCATATAACGTAAGTAAGCCAACGGAAAGCGCTTTAGTTAGCACAATGTATGGGGATAACGCAGTCAACAACCCAGAAACCCCAAGCTAGACAATCCTGTCCTCAGCACAAGGAAAATAAATGACTCGCGGCTAGAGAAAGTAACTAACAGAGTAGCATCAGGCGCCAATCTCACTGAAAAAATTTCTCTCGCGCACCTGCTCATGTACATAATAAGACAAACCGATACAAAGTTGACGAACCAGGACCATATTACATATACGTGGAAGGATTAGGAAATAATATCGCAAAACCTACATCCCATGGCCTTGGGGAAAATAATATTTGGATCTTGCCCAGAATACAGAAAACATATACAAAATATTGCTGCACAAGGGAAAAATAGAATTAAAATTGACCTCGCGACACCACAGGCTGCCAACAGCCTCGTTGACTCGCCAGTATTCCCCACGCGACAACTTGCAGCATATATCCCGGCGCATATAGTAACTAGGCAAGGGGTGATAAGGAATGTAGACACAAGTACCGGGGAGGACGAAGTAATTAGCGCCCTCGAATCACCAGTCCCAGTAATCAGAATCCGACGAATGACAAAAAGGGTAATAATAGAAAATGAAGCAAAGGTAATTCCACTGCGAACCTGTGTAGTGACATTCGACGCTCAAAATTTACCGGAATATGTATCAGTATACGGAATGCGCTGCCAAGTGTCTCCATACATAGCAACAGTCCGTCAGTGCTATAACTGTTTGAAATTTGGACATCTAAGCAAACAATGCAAATCACAAACAAGATGCACAAAATGTGGAGGAAACCATTCAAAAACACACTGTACCAACTTGAAACCAAGCTGCGTACATTGCCACAAAGAACACGATACCACGGACAAATCTCGCCCGGAGTTTAGCAGATGGGTTAAAATAAACGAGGTATCAGCTAAACTGAACATAACTTTCAAGGATGCAGAAAATATAATTACACAGAAAACATACGCGGAAGTATCCAGTCTAGCTCCACAGGTCAAGGAAAGGCCAGCCTTCTCACCATTACCTAACCCGCAGCGGAAGTTTACTGTCTACAGACGCGCACGCTCACCTCCACCAGTCACAACTACAACACGGACCAAACTGCCAGTATAATTACCAGCCACAGGAACTACCACTAGGGCCTATACGACGTAATCCATACGCCCCTCAACCACGGGAAACACCACAACAGAAGACCACAGTAGGATCACCTAATATAAACCAGCATACAGTACAAACGGAATACCAGGAAGACACTACAGTAGAAAAAGTATTCAGTATCATTATGCAAATAATTAACGCAATCCAGGGCTCACAACCCCTTACCATAGATTCGGTTACAATAATAGAGATTATCAAGGAGCACTTCAACTAGGAAAACCAAAATGAAACTGTTACAGTGGAACGCAAGGTCAGTAGTCGCAAATAAAGAATCATTGCAACAAGAATTACACAGCCAGGAAATAACAGTAGCAGCCATATCAGAAAACATGGATAAAACCTGGAAGAAATATCACATTCCCAGGATATCACATAATCACACACAACAGACAAGATGGAAAGGGTGGTGTAGCATTGATAATAAAATCAGACGTACCCCATACACAAATCACTCTAAGCAACGCGAATGAATGGAGCTTCCAAGCAGTAGCAGCACGTGTGCGAATCGATAAGAGAGAAATCACAATAGTATCTATCTACTGTCCGCCAAAAACAGTTACAACACTCAGAGAATGGTACACACTGATGACCCAACTAAAACCACCGTACCTTCTATGCGGAGATTACAACGCACACCACACCAGTTGGGGCTGCGCGTACAATGATGCGGGTGGAAACGCAATCCTAGATATATTGGAAGAATTTAATT
Source organism: Vandiemenella viatica (assembly GCA_031002005.1). Lineage (NCBI taxonomy): Eukaryota > Metazoa > Arthropoda > Insecta > Orthoptera > Morabidae > Vandiemenella > Vandiemenella viatica. The sequence goes on along the minus strand of JARYHS010008075.1, from coordinate 103,377,674 downwards.
TAACAATCCTAAACGATGGCACACCCACCCTAATACAGACACCTGAACAAAGACCCTCAGCTGTCGATCTCACCATTTGTTCACTAGACATTGCAGCAGAAATTATGCGGAAAGTACCCAATCAGACTATGGGATCAGACCATCTTGCTATAGAATTATCAACACACAATGTAAACAATTTGAATTCTCGGAAACCAACAACAAAATGGAACACAAATAAAGCCGATTGGGAGAAATACAGCAACATCATAGGTAAAGAAATCTACATAGTAAAAAGAGCAGAAACAACTGATAAAATGTACAACGAATTTATCAAACTAATAAATAAAGCAGCCAACATAACAATGCCGCGTAGAAAAGAAATTAACTACCCAAGATCACCACCAGCTCCATGGTGGAACCAAGCATGTTCTCAGGCAATCGCTAGAAGGAGGTTAGCACTGTCGACATATAGACGACACAGTACGTGGTCCAACTACCTGCAATACAAGAAAATCGATGCAGAAACAAAGCGCTTCCTTAAAGAAAATAAACGCACATCATGGAAACAGTTCTGTGAGAAAATATCTAATAACACACCACAATCTCAAATATGGTCAATGATAGCTTCACTTAAGAAGAAAAACATGTCGCATCACCCACTGACAGAAGTCACAGAAGAGTTTGCCGACATCTTAACTCCACCCACAGTACTGCCACAACCAGAAACCATTTGTAACAACAATACAGAAGATCTATCACATCAAAATGAGGAACTACAGCAAGCATTTACCATAGAAGAATTTGAGAAAGCTCTAAAAGACACGAACAATTCAGCCCCCGGAATTGACGGTATTCATTATTGCATGATATCGAAGTTACCAAGATCAGCAAAAAACAACCCTATTGAAACTATACAAGTTTTGGAATGAAAGCCAATTCCCAGAATCCTGGACAACACAGATCATCGTGCCAATACTAAAACCAAATAAAGACCCAAGCAAAGCAGCATCATACCGACCAATAGCATTATCATCCTGTATAGCGAAGACCTTCGAAAGAATGATCAAGCACCGATTAGAATGGTGGCTCGAGAATAACAACCTACTGCCCAATTCTCAATATGGTTTTCGAAAGGCAAGGAGCACCCTGGATAACCTAAGCCTGCTAACTACTGACATTGAACAAGCATTTTCAACCAATAGTTATCTCACAGCAATTTTTCTCGACATCTGGAGCTTATGATGGAGTAAACATTACCCTACTCATAAAGAAACTAAAAGCCCTGAATCTACCAAACATCTATCTCAAAGGAATATACAGATTGCTATACAAACGAGTCATATATTTGCGCAAAAGAGACAATACCATGTTCGGTCCTCGAGTAATCACCAAAGGCCTTCCACAAGATGCAATATTAAGCCCGTTGCTATATGCAATCTACGTAGCTGACATAGAACTAATTAAACCACCAGCTGTAAAGATCCTGCAATATGCAGACGATAAATTCATCTACACTTCATCCGCAAGTTTTACTTTAACAAGGAAAAGGTTAGAAGAAACAGCAAAAGCCCTATAAAAATGGATGGAACAAAATCAATTCAATCTGTCACCATGTAAATCCTCAGTGGTCATCTTCACTAGGAAATACCAACCAACGAGCCAGACACAACTACAATTAGGCCCATACTTATTCCAAATTAAAACATCTGTAAAGTTATTAGGTCTATATTTAGACAGCAGGCTTACCTGGGCACGACACGCTGAATACTTAACTGAAAGGACAGGGAAAGCCTTAAACATATTGCGAGCAGTAAGTCACGTCTGGTGGGGAGCCCACACAACAACAATGTTAACACTATACCGCTCTCTCATCCGATCAATAATAGACTATGGAAGTATCTTTTATGGAAATGCCCAAAATATGTACTGAAAAAACTGGACACCCTCCAATACCGAGCCCTAAGGATATGCTTGGGAGCAATGAAATCATCCCCTACTAATGCACTCCTGATAGAAGCGAAAGAGATGCCCCTGCGCATCAGAAGGGAACTAGTGACAAAGATTTTCCTCATCCGGCGAGCAGCAATAATGTCACATCCACTTCTTAACAAACTCAACACCTTAATGAAAATCAGAAACTCACAAGGAAACAAAAACCAAGAACGAAAACCTCTTCTGCTTAAATGTTTTGAACAGCTGAAGACAATGTTCCCATTGATATACAAAGACCGAGAGCTGCCAATTTACAGTTATCCAGACAAACTGAACTTATATAAGACACCGACCTATCAACAACCATGCATCGAAACCTACAGAGGGAAAGCTAACAATTACATACAAAATCATATCTTGAACAACTGGCATAACTTCAAAGAAATATACACTGATGGATCCAAGACCCCAGAAGGAGTGGGCTACGCTTTCTACTGCCCCACAACAGGAGCCTCAGGAAAGTACTCTCTCCCACTAGAGGCAAACATATACACGGCGGAAATTCTAGCGATTACAGAAGCAATCCAATACGGAGTACATTTCCAAAAAATCCTAATACTCACAGATGCAAAAAGCATACTTAGTAAAATAGAATATCAGAAATGGACCACACGTACAAACCCATATATATACAAAATCTTAGATCTGACACTACAGGCCAAGCAAGTAAATAAAGAAATAAACATCATGTGGATCAAAGGACACATAGGAATAATTAATAACGAAATAGTTGATGAATTGGCAAAGGCTGCACTAGTCGAAGGGAATTTTAAAGCAATCCCATTACCATACACCGATTTCTACAACAGAGTAAGGAAAACATCTTACGAGGAATGGGAGAACGAATGGGAAATAACAAAACATGAAAAGGGAAGACGTTACGCTACGATTCAACCCGAAATACCAATAAAACCTTGGTACCACTCTACAACTTTGAGTAGACGACACGTGTCATCTCTAATAAGAATGAGACTAGGTCACGGATGTTACCCAGCTCACCTACACCGCATCAGAGTAGCAGAATCCCCCTACTGTGAAGATCACCCTACAGAAATAGCCGACCTAGATCATCTATTTTTTGGTTGCAAGAAATATAACTCTCCACAAAACGAATTACTTCGCCGCATCACAAAACAAAAGGTCCCCCTACCAACCAGCATCGCAATCTTGCTGTATGAGAATAATCGACAGGTTATCCCGGCAATCATCAGATTCCTAGAAGAAACTGGTCTCCACATATGAAATAGATTTATAAAACGACACCCAATTGGAAGACCATGAAACAACATATCAATAATAAATAGCAATCACCTATATAAACCAGATGTAAACCTCTTAACCGAAAAAAAAAATAAAAAAAAAATAAATAAATAAAAAAAAAAATTGCAATTACAACTACTTGCGCAAATATATTTGTAAAACTCTATATAAATGTCTGTAAATAATTATAAGTTATTGTAATCATTGATGTATTGTAACTATTATTGTAATTTTATCTAAATGTCTGTAAATAATTATAAGTTATTACAAACATTGAAATATTGTAACTATGACCGGAAATTTATGTAATTGTAAATATTGAAGTATACTAACTATTATTGTAAAATTTTAAGTAAATGTCTATAAATAATTTTACATTACTGTAAACGCTGAAGAATGGAAACTAATACTAGAAACTGTTATAAACATTGTAAACAGTACACGACGTATAAGACGTACACCTTATGATGTATGAGTTTGATGGCTGTATGGCAAAAGCCAAAGGCCAAATAAAAAAAAAATAAAGAGTGGGAATGATAGCTAAACGGGCTCATCGCTTCCGGGCGTTTAGCAACAGTGTCTACGGCGGTTCAGTGATATTGACGAAACTCTTCAGTGAATAAGTGAATAGTTAATTTATTCTACGTCAATACAAGGCAATCTAACTTCGGAAACACATTGAAAGCCAAGTACGTTTCGTCTGGTGTAAGTGGATAATACTTAAAATATTTGTGTACCATTGTGATCAAGATATGTTGGAAATGGTAAGGAAAAAACTAGATTCAAACCACAAACCACAATTACAATGCAGAAGAAGCAAAATAGACTTTGAGAAAGAAACGCAGGGCAGTGAACAAAAGAAATATTATGAAAGAAGGATGAGAAAAACCAATGATGACCGAAACAACACTTAGCCGAAACAAGAATGATGTTTACAGCTACGTACCCACCACACAAACAATCCCCATTAGCATTCAGAAGATGAAGGCCGAGAGAGGAGCAGCATGCTGTGACAACAGGTCGTGATAGAAATGCAGAAAACAAGGAGAAGCAGTACATACCAGAGCAACGGAAGAGGTTATATGATGATCAGGCGGAGGGCCCATATTTGGTGGTAATTGAAATCAAATCTGGATTGCTGCACTCCATTCAGCTAGGTAAAATTTTCTACGACAAGGTTAGTGGTCTGTAAAATCTAAACCAACGAGGGAAAAATCGAATGTCAATGGAGTTCATAAATGCTGGCTCTGCTACAGCTTTGTGGAAAGTAAGACACTTCTTCAATCGTTTTGAGTGAAAGCTAACATCCTGGCTAGCCGAATTGAACGAAGGGGCGTTATGAAATTTATCCCCACGGAAATAACAGACGAAGAATTAAGAACCAACACTGAATCGTCGCGCCGATCATCGATGTTCGCAGGTTCAGTAGGAGAATTTTCAAGGATGGCAAGATGGAAATGAAGGCCCTGCAGACTGTTCTGTTAGCCTTTGACAATCAACGCTTTGAGGTTGAGAAAGAAATAGTATACCTGAAATTTAAAGTGTTTCCGTACATATTTATAGGTGATACTAAGCTATAAATGCCAAAATATGGCCATTGGTCCAAAATCTGCAGAGAAAAGGAAAGATGTCTAAATGCGGAGAGGATCACAATATTTCCAGCTGCATAAACGAGGTCGTTTCTCCCCCATTTGAGGGAGACTCGGGACAAGCTATCCATAGCTGCTGCTAGTCTTCAAAGGATCACCAGAAAGGAATAGGGACTAAAACGAGGAGTGGTCAACCTCATGTATAAAGCTATCTGCGTCCCCATCGTCACAAACGGAGCGGCAGCATGGACACGAAAAGCAGTTAACAGCCATCAACAACGACTCCTCCTCTCTTTCCAACGGAAATATTTAATTACGATGAGAAGAACCACACAGTATCCAACAATGCCCTCCAAACAATCACCAGTTGTATGCCGATTGACCTAGAAGTGGTCAAACGAGCGATGCTTCACAGCATCTGCCGCGGCCGTGGAAACTGCTGGTTTCCAGACACCTGAAACAGACTTAATAATAGGCAGCGCACCTTTCAAGCAATGGCGCAAACAACTTACCAGAAGGCTGTACTCCAGGCTGCAGGAGGCCTGCCAAGCTCGATGGGAACAGAGTGAGACGGGCAGGCACACATTCCAATGGATAGAGTCCGCAATAGAATGGGTCAGTGGCTGGAGAAGAACCACGAAAATGGCCTACCCCGTGCTTTATCACGGGACATGGCCTCCTAAATCTTTTACATGCGAGAGGGATCGAACCCTCAAACCGCTGCTACTGTGGTCAGATAGAGGATGCTAACCACATAATCAGGAAATGCCCTCACTATCAAGGCGCCCACCGTCAGCTCCTGGTGACGGTAGACCTCAAGCAGATAACTGGAGGGATAGACTGCTTGAAAATGCAACAACCTTTCAGGCTTTCACGGAGTTTGCACAAAGTGCATGCCAAACACGTGAAACCGAAAGAATAAGAAGACTCACTATGATCGCTTAATAAACTACTACAATCTCTACTACCACAACCCTACATCGTCTGCACTCTCCAAAATCACAACTCGTCAGTGATGACAACAACCTAGCGTCACGACCAGAATGGCGGGGGCCTCCAGAAATCGCAGTATCGACTCCTCACCACTGGAGATAGGGAACCAAGAAAACCACAGAGTAGCACCACTGGAGACAGGGAAACAAGAAACAATAATTTTTCAGCAATAATATTCGCCTTTCCAGTTTTGCCCTCGTCTGATATTGTTTCAAAAGTATCATCTGTTTCTCAGAAAGTATTCTCTTGCCCCTTCTCTTTTGCTGTTTAGGCCATGACTAGTGAAACCTCGCCTACCAACGGTGTGAACAGGCATAATCCCAAAGACAGAACTAATGCCTTTCCCAAATAGCATCTCTGTTTCAACTTTTTTTACGCCTGACAGGATCGTTCAATCGTGCCCGGTCATGGCAGCTTAGGATCTGCATGAGCTCAACCATGATATGTTGCGCCTCCTTCAGCACTTTACGCAGATCACTATCACCGTAATAATTATTTTTTCGAATGACTTTCTGTATTAAATGTTTAAAGGTTGGGTTTAAGAAACTGTTGCAGTTGCTTCGCTCTACTTTTGGATTTACTTGACTTTTACAATTAGTAAGCTCACTGCTACTACAGCAATTTTGTTCATAGACGGCGGTTCACTGATCTGAGAACACAAGGAATACGTTACACTTTAATATCTTGGTTCTCTGGGTGGAGCCGCGTCGATTTGTTAAAACCTAACGTTTCTGCCATCTTGCTGTGGCTTTCATCAGAGAACTGTCCTCTGATGAAAGCCACAGCAAGATTGCAGAAACTTTAGGTTTTAACAAATCGACGCGGCTCCACCCGGAGAACCAATGCTGCAGTGCGAGCCAAAGTGGAGCGATCCAGGCATGCCAAGGCTTTATTACAGGCATCATCGGCGGAAAACAACAAACCACCTGACAAGGCAGTGGCCGTTCATCCATACATCCAAGGAGTTACGGATAAAATTGGTCGGCTACTTAAAAAGAAGAATACTATCCAGCATCCTGACCAGCGTTAAAGACAAGAGAGAACATTTGCAAACACAAGGAGTATATGAATATTCCTTGTAGCTGCGGCAAGGTTTACATTGGGGAAACTGGACGCACTATTAAGGAGAGTATTAAGGTTCTCCGGTGTTTTAATTACTTCTTAATTAAAAAATCCACCAAACAGGTTATGTTTGAAGAGTTGTTTGTTTATTTCTTTCAAATCAACAAGTCAGCGATATTCACAAGCATAGATACAATACAGAGATGCACTTCTGAATAGTCGCAAAGATAATCTCTGTGGATGAATGAAACTCTCTGTAACACTGAATGATGTTAACTAACTAACCATGGAGGAAGGAAATATATGGAGGAGAAGTGACGTTAAATTGGTGAAGCAGGCTCTCGCATGCGCAATGGCGGCAGCGGCGATATTGCGCTTCCAAACAATTGCAATGTTCCCAGTATATCCCGAAAACTAAGCAAGATATCGAAAAATTTTATTCTTTATTTTCGATTTGTCTCGTCGTGTTACATAAGAATCGATCATTAAATTTGACTTTTGCGAAATTTTTCTTCTCCATTTCAACCTCACTTTTGATACGGTATATCTCTAGAACTAGGAGAGATATCGAAAATTTTTATTCTTTATTTTTCATTTGCCTCGTCTTTTTAAATAAGAATCCATCATCAAATTTGACTGTGACCAATGTTTTCTTCTGAAATTCAACCAAAACCATTTCACATTTGGGACGGAATATCTCGAAAACTAAGCATGATATCAAAAAATTTTATTCTTCATTTTTTATTTGTCATATCGAGTTACATAATAATCCATCACCAGATTGCGGCGTCACCTTTATCCTAGAGTCCCCTTGAGGTTTTTGTACATATTCCCCGTGTTTGTATGGAAGCGGTCATGCCCCCTCCACTCCGGCCATGCCCCCAACTCCTCCTCACCCTGCTTCACTTCGAAGCGTGGTGAAGGTCTCTTGCGTCGTCTCCATATATTTCCTTCCTCCATGTAACTAACTAACTAACTCACTAACTACTCTGTCCAGCCGATCTGTTTATATCGTCTCTATCGAAATTACGAGAATTCTTCAAAGGCATCCGCCCGATATTTCTCGATCATTAACAATCACTCAAACAATCAAACATATGAAAAACAATCGAAATTAATACAAAATTACTTAACAACATTACAAAATGATCAGAAATGGTAATTAGAGATACTTAAATACAAAAATATTTGCAGAAATCCTTTCAAACTGTAGAAAATTGTCCTGTAGACATCGTAACTTACATTAATACATGGAATTACAAACATTTAAGAAATTCTCTTGCACCATTCGGTTCTTAAACATATTAAATGGACTTTAAGTAACTTTCTTACATGAAACAAAGTCTATATACACTGATTTACCAGAAATTACAAAACAAACATACCAAATCACTTTCAACCAAACTTTAGCTCACTACAAATACTTCATACAGTACAATGCTATTCAAAATTCAGGTATGAGGGCTGTTACAACCCCTCCCCAGGATTCACTTAATTTTACACAGTTAAAATTGATTGAATCCGTCACGAATCTAAGCAGGTTGAATGTACACATAATGCCGACACAAACAGATTACCATCGATCAACCATAATGACTTTTACAATGAACAAATACAATTCTTCATTACATACAACATCTGCACATAGTCCATGACACTGATTTTGGTTACAATAATTGTCTTTTTTCAGATCCAATCATTTTTTCAGTTACTGTTTTTACACAACAAACGTTCAATGCCATCACCTTAAGTTACAATTATTTTCACTCCAAATTACACACTTGATGTCTGCTTGTTTATGACAACGGTCTGTTTATATTTTACAGCTGACAATTTGTTATCACAATGTAGAAAGTCACAACATCATGAAAACACCAAAAGTTTCTACACAAAACTGTCACAAATTGCTTTATACAGTGAAATGCTTACATCTTAAATATTCAGTATTATTACATTTGCATCTGAACTTAAGTACTCACACAAACATCAATTGCATCAATTGATAAACTTATTTACAAAATCAGATATTTACAGGTTGTTGACCCCTCCCCAAACCATGCATTTCAATTGATTCCATAAGTGGGTTCCAAGATTTCTCTGGAAACCCAAAACCATGTGAATTATTTTTTTCTAACTTTCCAGTTTTCTTCTACCTTTGAATACACATCTAATACCACATTTCCATTTACACAAAGCTTCACTATATACAGACAGAAACACAAACTTTCAATCATCTCAGACAACAAACTTTGGTATAACCACACAACAGCTGAGACATAAAATGGTTCTGTTTTAGAAAATTGATTGTCACTTAAAATCAATGTTGCTGATTCAACTGGTAATACAAATTTATTACTCTCACTACTGCAGTTAAGTCCATCATTTCTCCCAACCCCACTCTTCATCATCTGATTACTACTTAAACTTACCAAATTTTCTGAATCAGTACCTAAAACTATTCTAACATCTGACTTCCTCCACAAAATAATTATTTTTCTCAGCAACTACTATTTCACTATTAGCTTCCACATCAAAGAGGGTACAAAACATAGTGTCATCTAAGTCACATTCTGTACATTTTTCCAAATCAGAAACTGGTTCAAATAAATCCTTACTCCCACCCATTTCTTCAATGTCATCATCCACACCAAATAAAGAGCTAAATAATGTATCAGCTAGGTCAAAATTAGGAAATTTTTCCAACTTAGGGATTGGTACATAAGGCTTTTCAACCTCTCTATCTTCAGAAGACAAATACTTTGACTTACAATTCTCCTCCTCATCTGGGTCTCCTATCCACACCACTGTGTCACCTTCATCTTCAAGATACCTGAGAAACTCCTCGATTTCAGCACTTCTACAAACTTCATTACCACCTATACAAGCACACATAGTCCCAACTATGCCATTCTGGATCTTACAAGTTTCCGATAGCCACACGGTAGTAAGCACTATAAATTCTGCACCCCTTTTTGTAATTAAGCTGTGACCATTTCGTAAATCTTCTACATGAAAATTATTACTTTCGCATACTGATGCTAGTGATAAGGTACTATGGTGGTCCCCTTCCCGCTTTATCTTATTATCAACCTTTACATCATCAACATCATTATTTACATCTATCATAACCTTATCCTGAAATTCACCTTCTGCTACCTCCACCAAGTTACCTACCACTATGGGATTATTTTCTACATTACATTTAGCAATTCTCATCACATCCTGGATTTACAACTTTGTCACGTATGGAGATGTTACTACAGAAACATTACTATCAGAAACTACTTCCTTTATGGTTAAATCAACAACTTGGTCCTCATCGGGAATGGCTTTAATCTCTTCGTCAATTTTATTATTATTAGAGCCACCACTAAGCAAATTTTTAGAAACTTTTGAGCCGCTAGTATTTCTAACTATAGAATTTACTTCGTGGGAGACAGTACCTGGACCCAAACTCCTTCCCACCACTGTTGGGTCCCACACAGTGGGGGGGCCTTAGTTTGACTGCTCCCCATGCTGTCTTTCCTTTCCAGTTTGAGGGTTCTGTTCCCTAACCTTCCCATTATCATTTCTCCTTTGATAATTACTACGATCTCTTCCCCTGGACCTATCATCCCTTGACCCATTACCCCTTCTAGGGGGACTCCTGCTGCCCCTCCTATGGTGTTGATGGTAGTAATGTTGTTCATTGAATGACTCCTGAGCATCCAAGCGTCTCAACAATTCAGAAACCCTATCCACATTTACTACATCCAAAGTGGCAATTAAATTTCTTGTTTGCTGAGGTAGCCTAGATCCTATCAAATCAATGAATTCCTCCTCTCCATAAGGATGGTCTAAGTACTTACAACGGATTCAACATTTATGAAAAAAATCATGCTGAGTTTCCCTACCAGGTTTATAGGGCCTACCAGTCATCAACTCCCTCTTTTCCTGAATCTGCCTACTTGTTGACCAAAAATGTTTCAAAAAGTTTTCTTTAAACAGCTTGAAGTCAGTCACTTCCCTAGCTTGTCTATCACCCCATGTCCTAGCATAAGATTTTAGATGTTTACCCACAAGTGCAATTTTCTTATTGTCGGGTAACAAATTAAAATAGTCTGATCTTTCAAAATTATCTATAAACTCAATAGGGTGAAGTCTTCCACTGTCATCATAGAATTCAAATTCTTCCTTAATGTCAGCACTAACAATTGTGTTACCTAGTGTGGGAGCTTGACTTAACTGTATCTGCAACCCAGTAACTCTTTTCTCTAACTGATTAAAGTTACTTTCTAATCCCTGCGCTAACTGCTCCTGCTGCTGCACCAATGTATTAATATTTAATCCCACCTCTTGTCTCAACTCATTGACCCTTTGAGCAGCTTTACTATCACTTGCTTGGAATAAAGCAACATATTCCTCCTTCATCTTATCACAATTTTCACCGACTTCTTTATAAATCAAATTTACACATTCAGTCTTATTCTGTTCACAAATTTCTGTAACCATTTCAAATTTCTCCTTACATTCTGTTACTACCTTCCCCAATTTAGAATCTAAATTGTTAATATCTTCCTTGAATTGAGAGCTAAAACCCTGAAATTGCTCTGCGATTTTAACATCAAAACATTTAGTCAAATCAGTGAATGTTTTATCATTGTTTTGTTGCAGTTGAGAAAACTTATCATTAATTTCAGAAAAATTGCTGTTAAGATTTAACTCAGTTTTAAATTCTGAAAATTTGTTATCCAATTTGGAAAACTTACTATCAAATTCGGAAAACTGAGACTTAATTTCATAAAATTTTATGTCAAGATTTAACTCTATTTTAAATTCTGAAAATTTGCTATCAAATTTGGAAAACTTACTGTCAGTATCACTTTTTAATTCACTTCTGAATTCCAAAAACTTGCTGTCAACGGAAAAAGTAGAAAATTTTGCATTAAAATTGGCTACAAATGATTCTAAAAATGTTTGTAGATTCTGACTATCAGCCATATTCAATTAGTTATGAAATCAATTTTAAAAGAAAACTTGTTCGAAATTTTGCTTATCTGCCACAAAATAACATACAAAAACAAATACTTGAATAATCACTACTTACTGTTCACCGTCAGTTTGGCACCACTTAAATACTTTTCGTTACCCCAAATTTCATCTAGTAGCACTTTTTCCACTGATTAAATCACCACACTCAAAACACTGCACTGCTGGAAGAGGACGATTTTATAGGCCGAAGAAAATCCGCTTGCAGACGGAAAATTACTTCTGATTCCCGACGCCTATGGAAAATCTCCGATGATTGCTGCGTTTAGTCACTGGTTTTACTCTGCTCCAAGTTATCGCCGAATAATTGAATCGTCGAAATCCTCCAACTCGGGCAGCTTTTGTAACCTCTACTTGATGTAGTCTGCCGATAATTCGTCGTAATTTGCTGCCGATTTTTTAGAAGATTAACATCTCCCAGATGTTAATAACTTCTCGTCACTGTCAACGGTCACCATATTAAGGTTCTCCGGTGGTTTAATCACTTCTTAATTAAAAAATCCACCAAACAGGTTATGTTTGAAGAGTTGTTTGTTTATTTTTTTCAAATCAACAAGTCAGCGATATTCACAAGCATAGATACAATACAGAGATGCACTTCTGAATAGTCGCAAAGATAATCTCTGTGGATGAATGAAACTCTCTGTAACACTGAATGATGTTAACTAACTAACTAACTAACTCACTAACTACTCTGTCCAGCCGATCTGTTTATATAGTCTCTATCGAAATTACGAGAATTCTTCAAAGGCATCCGCCCGATATTTCTCGATCATTAACAATCACTCAAACAATCAAACATATGAAAAACAATCGAAATTAATACAAAATTACTTAACAACATTACAAAATGATCAGAAATGGTAATTAGAGATACTTACCCTGTAAATACAAAAATATTTGCAGAAATCCTTTCAAACTGTAGAAAATTGTCCTGTAGACATCGTAACTTACATTAATACATGGAATTACAAACATTTAATGAAATTCTCTTGCACCATTCGGTTCTTAAACATATTAAATGGACTTTAATTAACTTTCTTACATAAAACAAAGTCTATATACACTGATTTACCAGAAATTACAAAACAAACATACCAAATCACTTTCAACCAAACTTTAGTTCACTACAAATACTTCATACAGTACAATGCTATTCAAAATTCAGGTATGAGGGCTGTTACAAGAGGCTCAATAAACACATCAGGCATTTTAAAAATAATGAAGCAAGCAAGTCCGCTGTAGTTCTACATTCAGCCGATAGCGGCCATTCAATTTTATTCGATAAGACCAGCGTTATAGCCACTGAAAGCAGATGGTGGCCTAGGCGCATAAGAGAAGCGCTAGAAATACAAAAACAGCCCAACAACATTAATGCCGACAATGGTTTACAACTTGACCATATTTGGTCATACTTGCTCAGAAAAACCCAAGTCGAACGGCCCCATCCTACCGCCTACACTGGGCGCGGTGACGTCACCGCGGCGGTTAGCGCTGCTACTATATAAGGCGATAGCGGCTAACTTACAAGCAGTCCTCTGATGGAAGCCACAGCAAGATGGCAGAAACGTTAGGTTTTAACAAATCGACGCGGCTCCACCCGGAGAACCAAGATATTATATACAGTGACCGCGGAAGCCTTCGTAATCATACGTTACACTTTGTTGGCAACACCATCACAAAAGGATACTTTTACAAAAATATTTACAACTGAGTCGCAATCTGGACGACAAAATTTATTACTCTTATTTACTTAGGTTCTATATTAACTATTTCTCCTAATCTAAATACAAAACAGTTGGACTTGTATTACTTGCTTGTGATTTATCAACGTAGTGTACAAAAACATTTTCCCTTTTGCTGTATCCTTAGAATGGTCATCCTCTTCTCTGCTTGTTAATATAGCATTTAATCTGGCGTCATGAACTATTGACTCTAAGCTTCCTCTACCGCTGTGGTGCCAGCTGGGAGCCTTCAATTTACCTGTTATTTACACTGATCGCCATCTCCTTTGATCTGTATCTCTCATTATTGTGATATCTTTTGTAGTACCTGCCTTGGCCCCAACCTCTCAGCTGTTAATCTCTCGAATGCTGACTAATTTTACTAGGCCACCTGCCCTAACGCTGTATTTCTTCATTGAAATCACCTGATCGGATTTTCCAGTGATATCTATCACTGCTATCTGTATGCCTTCCCACGTCATTCCTCTCAGCCGTCGGGTACGAATCTTCATACGTTTCTTGAGTAGCCAATCTGCATAACAATTACGAAACACTTTCTACATTCATATCGTCCTTGGCGGCAATTAAAACATGTGTTTGGGAATGGAGTCTGGTTCCTATTATGTCAATAAACTATTCTTCACCTTACCGGAAAACTAAATCACCTGTCAAGAGCTCGATTTTTTTCATTTATCGATCGAAAGTGTTTAAGCTAATTTTTTAGAAATATTTGATGTTTGTTACATTCACCAATCCTTGCATATGATTCATTTTCCTCTTTAAATTTATTATTAATGAAGGCATCATAAAAATAATACTCTTCTTATAATCAGCACTAAATATTATTAATCAAGGGGAAAATATTGTGGTTTTTAAATATCTGTTAGCTAAACTTGAACTTTAAACCGTTTACTTCTTTACCTACTTTACTGTACCTTTTCTCCAAATTACATATTTCTTGTTCAGTTTGTCCCATTCCCTTTATAATTTGTTCACCTCACCGTATCAAAATACGAACATCTTACCTCAGCACGCCCACTCCTTTCGTCATATACTCGTACATTACCTCTTTTTTCACTCCAGCCACTTTCTGATAACCTTTATCTTGAGCTTGACTAATATCTGTCTCTAATCTCTATAATTTCGGACCATATTAACAATAAACACTTGTAATAAAACCACCATATTTCGCATTTACCACTTGTTTCATACACTCACCCTGAGACTGTTCTTTTCTGCAATGGACCTAGTAAACTTCTTTGGCTATCTACAACTACGTATTCCAGATACGAATATAATTTGTTAATGTTACCAATCTTGGATCTCGTTAACTGATCCACTACTAATATCAACACATAATTTTGACTCAGATTTCGAAAATTTACCTTCGAAATAGCGTATATTCATAAATGTAGCAACGCCTTCTTCTTTCAACCTGGACAACTTTTTATTAAAATTAGAGCGATCACTATTAAGATTAGGAAACTTATTATCTCCATCGTATTTCAATCACACTTTCACCTCAGTTAAATTATCATAAAAGTAGAAAAAAATATTAATTACATATTTGAGTTGCAATGGTTGACATAAAAACTTGCAAATATTCATAAGTGACGTATGAATCTTCAACCATACTTAAGTAATAATAAAACTAAAAAAAGAAAAATACAAGCAAAAAAATATAAATAAGGTATGGAAAAGAAGTTGCTGAGAAAATAACATAAGAGAGTAAAGACAGAGCAACACAGTAGGGAATACTTGAAACAACTAAACAAGGAATCAATAATGGCAAAGAAGGAGGCCAAAGATGGGTTTATGAAGACTGTTAAAAAACTGAGCGGAATAGAGATAAGGATGGATAACTGATGATTTGAAAAAGGCAGAGTATTAACTGGTTTAGAGAGCCCGTTAAGGAGTGTGGTTCAGGAATGGGAGGGCTACATCGGAGAACCAGCTTATCCACACAGTTAGAAATGAACAGACTAAATAGTTTGAAGATATTATGAAGGAACTAATAAATCTAAAAAAAAAAAAAAAAAAAAACATAAAGGAGCTGACGTAGATAAAATTTCTGCAATGTCTTAAAGGTAGCAGGATGTGATAGCGTACATTATTTTTAAACGTTATTTACATTGAGTCTTGATACTAGCTGATACGAAGTCTTCACGGGTTCTCCGCCGTATGGAGTTGAAGAAAAACAACAACGAGCTCTCGGCGGCTGGCTCTGCCGCCATCTTCAGGTCTGATGTTATGCAGGGATCACCAGAGCTGCTTACCAGAGGACTGGAAAAGTGCAGTAGTAAACCGGTCCATGAAGGAGGGGTGGCAAAGAGGGTCGGAAATAACAGGTCAATCTATTTGACATCAGTGGTAGGTAAAATAACGGAGAGATTGATATGCAATCACATCAGACGTCTCAGTAAGGAACGTAGGTAGTTTTCTAGTCGGCAGGACTTGGGTTGGAAATGCAGTATCAAAAGAAGTAGGAGTGAACATGGAAGTTCCACAGGGCAGTGTGTTGTGACCATTGTTATTCGTTACTCTAACGAATAATTGTGTTAATGGTTTACTGTCAGAAGTTAGATTGTTTGCAGATGACGTAATGTTATATAAAAGGATCAAAACGGTATAAGACTGTAAATAGCTGAAGGGTAATCTAGATAGGATAACTAGCTGGGTGAGTCAAAATAGGATGAACGTAAATGCAAAGACGCCAGCTTATTAGGTACACAGATAAAAAGTTAAAGGTTGATTATGATTATAAAGTGGGGAAGGGGCTACTTATTGAAGACTCTAAATGTAAATACTTCGGAATAACATTCATTAGCAGACTTAACTGGGCAGGACACATTGGACAGGTAGTAGGGAAGGGTTTCAAAATCCTTCACATGTTGGAAAGAGTGATGAGGGGATGCACTAGAGAAATAAGGGAATTAGAGTACAAAACTTTTGTCAGACCACTGTTGGAATATGGTAGTGTAGTATGGGACCCACCTTTTGGGTATCAAATACAGGAGTTGGAAGGGGTGCAGAGAAGGGCTGGCAGATTTTTCTTTGGAAATTACAGCAAAACACAATCGGTAACTAATTTGATAAAGCAGCTGGAGTGGGATTCATTGGTGAATAGAAGGAGGGTGAAGAGCGTCATGGAAGAGTACAAAGCCAATATTGGTGATGAAGCATGGAAAGATATTGGTGAGAAAATTAAGAGAGGTGCATAGGAAAGTAAAGATGGCCAAGACCACAAGCAGGCACTTGATTTTAGGCATATGGGTGTGCAAAAATTTTCTTTCGTAGGGGAGGTTGTAAGGGATTGGAATAAATTACCAAGAGAAATGATGAAAAATTTACCTAAAACACTGAAAGAATTTAAAGTAAAAATTAGTAGAGGGCAAAAGTAGGTTGGAAGAGTAAAGGAAAAAGACGGGTGTGTAGGGAGATTGTCATCGGAGCGTGCGCTCAATCGTAATTTTATCAATTACTAGCAGAGTGCCCGGTAGAGCTGGTGTTGATTTACCCATACACTATTTTTATTCACGCAATGAGAAATGTACTAAGTTTATACAATTCGCACCATCTATTTCCGCACCTTATCACGAAGTGAGTAAGCTGAAGTTGATTTACCTGTACACTGTTTTTTATTTTACAAATAACCTAGCATTACCTGAAAACTGTGTAATCAATTTTGACCAAGTTCTCACAGTATCAAACATTAGATATGTCTCATTATACTTACTCATCTGGCGCTTGAGCTAAATATTTTATCATTATGGTACTTCATCTGGCACTGGAACTCAAAATGAAAATAAATTCTGTACCTGCAAAAATATTCTTATATTTAGATTTTTTTCAGGGATTTAAAAACTTCGGCCCCATTTTATTACGAACAGAACGCTAAAGACGATTACCAGAGACATTGGAGTTGTGTTGTCAGAGATTGTGTTCAAAGAAAATGTCTGTGTGTTTTTTCGTTTTTAGTTTCTCGCTTCACCAACGGCCATCTATGGCGTTTAAAAACTGAATATCCCGAATTAAAGGAAAGAATACTTCAAGTTTTTATTAGTCTGCAAAATAGTTATTATTGTAAAGTTATCTTATTGCTTTCATTAAAGGCTATGGTCAGAGACATTGTAGATTTAGTGCGAAATATGCAACATCTAATCCTTCCATCTCTGGGATTTCAGAATTTCATTTAATGCTCCTGCATTATGTAACATTGACGTATAAGACATGCCAAATAACTGACTTGAGATTCTAAGCTTAAAACGGTGAAACCCCCATCGAAATCTGCTCAGTAGTTACTGAGTTTTTAAACCACAAATTTATTCGGTTTTCGTTTTATATATATATAAGAAAAAGATAAGGAGATAAGGTGATAGAGATAGATAAAGATAGAAAGATAGAAAGAAGATAGATAGAAGATAATACATCTCCCTTTCATGTCATTGTGCATACGAAATTCAGTTTTTTCTCGAAGAAAGATGCCTGAGAAACGGCTACAATAATTAATCAACATGTAACAATACGCATTTCCTGGATAAGAACTGGCCATATTTCGAATGATTTTACGTATTTGGTATATTGATGAGTTCCGTTTAAAAGCGTCAAAATTAGTACAATTGATAAATAATAGTTACGGAGTAGGTAATATAAATCTGTACTTAAATTTAATTTTTCAAAGTCATATCTACGGAAAAAAGTAAAATGGTGATTAAGTATCAACAGTCTTCGAAGCTCGTCAGATATGAAGGTTAGAAAGCAGGGCTATGTTAATTTATTGGTCGCGGTTGCTTAATTGAATGAAATTGTTATTAAATAACGCTCATAACTCTGATTTTCGAATGTGCGTTTTCGGTATAGCTTGTATGGTCTTAAAGTTGGAACTTCTTACGTGATATTGAGTTAATTATGACAGAAATATAGAACCAGTGAAACTAAAATCAACTAGGAATCCTAAAATCAAATGGTACATCGCATAAATTATGAAACTCAATCCATCGTGCCTTTTGCCTTAACAAAACGTGTCAGTTGTGATTCTGGTCCAGGCTCCAATTTATCCTAACGACAAACTCCACAAATACGGCTTTTCGAAATTTATAGCTTCTTTCACTGACGCATATTATTGATGTCATTATTTCAGTTAAAATTTTATTAGTAAAATAACATTTCGTTCCAAGGTGATTATTTAGATATGGATAATTTTCCAGTGGTCAAATAATGTTCATTGTTCATTTGGTGTGAACTTTAATACACATCTTCCTTGGGTGATAATATTTTAGAAAATATTAATATTAAAACCATAAAATATATACTAACTAGCTTCGAGCTCTTCAAAAATGACAGTTTGAACGCAATATTCTGGCAGTTCATTTTTTTGCAGTTGGTTAATTATACGGAATTGTTATTACATGGCTTTGATTTTGTAATGTTATACATATTTCATTTGCAGTTCACATAGCAATACAGTAGTAACGTCTACTGAATTAATGACGACGGAAGTATAGGACCAGTGAAATTAAAAACAAATTAGGAATCCCAAAAACTTTTGCTATCCATGTAATATCAGTTTTATTCCTAGTCCACATTTCAGCACGATAAATATGGAACTACTTCCACCCACATTAATTTCTACCTTCAGTAACATGGAGCTTATGAAATCAGTTTAAATGGTTTGTAAAACTGATTTCAGAGTGAATTATGCTGTAACAAAATGTGTCAATTGTGATGCTGGTCAACTTAACTTCAACCTCCATTAATATTGCATTCGAAAATCATTGCATCTATTACCTTCATATGAATAACAGCGGACATCACCTATGATGGTTGTAGGAAATTATTCCGGAAAAGCTTGTAAGGAAAGACGAATTATTTTTCGTGATATGAGTACCTTACTCTGGTTAGATTATCAGGGTATTTGGCTAGGATTTTTTTTTTTTTTTATTCTTTTATTCTTTTTTAGATAAATGCGTTTTACTTTAAATGACGGGGACTTTAATTTCGAAAACGATAACTTTTGTTATTTATTTTACTGATACATTTCACGTTTACGTATTTTTCTCTGAGTTTTTAATCAACTTCATTGTTTCTTATCGTCTCCCAAAAATTTCTTAGGTTATGTTTTAATCTAATTTTTTAACTGATACATATAATATAACGCAAACATGGAATACCCTTCTCCTGATATGAATTTCTGCATCTAGTTGTCGTAAATAAACAAAAAGCAACATGAAGGATCGATTGTAACTTTATGGTGGCTGTTGATTCGCGAGTGAGGCTGGCACGTTACTCTTCTCTAGCCAATAGCTATCCCGGTGCGCGCTGTCTCCGCACAACGCATTTTGTATAAGAGGATGAAACATAACTTAAGATCAAAACTGAATTAATTTCATTCAGTGATGTCATATGGCATAATGTTTTGGGAAAAAACTTCACAAAGTAAAAAGTTTTCATAGCACAGAAAAAATCTTTTAGGATACTGAGTATGGTAAAACCAAGAACTTCTTGCAGAAAACTCTTTAAAAAAAAAACTCAATATTCTTACAATGACTTCTCAGTATATATATTTCCTCATGTGCTTTTCATATAACATTTAAACCTATTTACATCTAATACACAAGTACACAGTTCCAATACAAGAAACAGAAATAACTTGCACAAAACGCAAACCTCTCTGTCATTAGTACAAAGAGGAGTTAATTATTCTGTGACACATCTGTTTAATAAACTTCCCAGGAGAATAATAATAAAGATATTATACTTAAAGAAAAACTAAGAGATTATCTTTTCGGCAACTCCTTCTACTCCATTCAAGAATTCGAACACAATAATCAATTGTATTCAATATAATCTTTTGAAAATCTCAGTTACAAAAATTAGTGTTTATTTTTTACTTTAATTTTTGTCTTTGTAACATATAATTTTTTATGATTATTACTCACATTGTATGTAAGTGTATTAATCATGACACGTTTCACATCCCAGAGATCCTTCCTCAGCAGGGATCCAGGGAACAAGATTGATAATAAATAAAATAAAGCAAGACAGCGCTGGTCTTGTAGCAAATGTATACAAGAGATCCTTAGTTTGCTTTAGGTATTAAAGTTTAGAATATAAAATAAAACAACAATTAAAAAATAGCTTTCGTGATTTAATATGGATGAAATTTAGAGATAACAGGTGCCAAATCAATACTTCTAGGTAAATCATTTGAAACAGATATTTCTACGCATAGCCGCGAAGCCTCCCAAGGCGCACTGTCTGTAGCATTTGCTAACTCTTGCTTCGTGGCTTATCCGGTACTGCTTACGCTCGCTTGGTTTCTGGGCAGCAGTGTGATGGCGGTTAGGTTGGAATGTAAACTGAACCTGAATGAAAAATGCTCTTAATAATCATTGCATGTAAGTATATATATTGCTACTGAATTCATGAAAACTTGGTTGCTGCATTAAATTCGTTGTAACGGTATAGAAATATCTTCATATGGTACCACGAAAATTAGCTAGCGATTTTACATTCATTGCTAGGGATGCTATGGTTGGCATAAAACATATATTTAGAAATTGCCGTCAACTGTAGTGCCGACAGTATCGCATAATGTAAATTTGGCAGCACCATCATTACAGTGGAGTAGTAATTTTATAATGATTTCTTATGTAACTTCACTAGAAAAATCGAAAGTAAAGACTATTTTTAATAACTCGCTTAGTTATCTGCTATTGAATATAAAAAATCAGTTATAGTTGTAGTTCCTTCTACTTTTGGTGACTTTTTTTCTGATCCAGGCCGTTTTACAAGCTATTTACAAACGCTAGGAAGAAAAAATGTTACGATTGTGCATGTCTAGAGTGTAGTTCCTTGTAGCTTTGGTGATTTTTTTCTGGTCCAGGCCTCATCTCAACTTAACTACCACAGTTTTGAAATACAATACTTCGTAAACTAAGCAAGATATATATATAAAAAAAGTTCTTTTACTCTCGAATTGTATAGTCAAGTTAGACAAGAATCCATCATCAAATTGTGGCACCACGGTTATGGTAGAATCCCCGAAAAATTTCGAGTGGCATTGTGTCTAAGGTGTTTTTCTTTTGGCTTTGATATGAACTTTTTCTCGAGAGGTATGTTTCCAGAAAACCGAAATTTTTGGCCAGATAAAATTTTCATTTTCAGTACGCTCTAATTATAACAATAACTTTTCATGTAGCTTTGATTTCTTTATTTCCTGTATCGTATTGCGTTGAAATGTAAGTTAAACACACCCAAAACTGTCGGACAACAGTATGAACCGAATTTAAGGTAATAATTAAAAGAACAAAAATTTTTTAGATCAAATTTATAATTTAGCTTCTCCACGTTAATATTTGCTACTTGAACAAACGGCTGCAGGGTGACCTGGTCAGGATATCTAGTTAGGTGAGTCCCAACATGGGATAAGGATAAATGCAAAGAAGTATCTCCTTATTAGTTACACCGATAAAACGATAAAGGTTGAGTCCCTGGGTGACCGATCTTCGCTCGGCATCTTTGATTTCTGTTCAGTATGCAAGATTTCATCAAAATCCTGACAGAAGTTTGAAAGAAATTAATTTTATATATTTACAAGAATTGCTCATATAATAGTATTAGATTGGATAGATCAAATACATACACAGCATAAAAACCTAACCTGAAGGTTGGTTGGATCCTCCAGGAGTCATACTAAGCCATTGTGTCAGAGGCAGGACGGCCAGTTCCTTTCCCCTGGGACCTACAATTTAACGTAGAATCTGAACCTCATAACGCCCCAGCGTAGTTCATATGATCAAATAAAAATCTTATGAATTCTTGCCCCAACCGGGATTTGAACCCGGGATTGTAGCCAGAATTTTTTGAGAGCTGGCGCTGTTAACACTTTTTTCCCACATTTGAGCTGCCAGACCGCTCCATATTTGTTATAGATTCAATATATTTCTTTCCTACTTACATAAGAACTGCAGTCGGTTAAATAAAAATCGAGAATAATATTTCAACATTTTATTTTAAATAATGAGCTACATTATGGTTTTTATTTATTCATTAATTATGAGTTTTTTTTTTAATCTTAAAGTAATACTTCCTTCCAAATAATGTTGCGGGTATGTCGAGGATTTTCGTTTGGAAGGAGTACTTTTAATGTTCTTGGGTGTTTTACACGAGAAAATGCCACATACAACATGCCATGCATAAAAACTGGTGATCTTAAGTCCACTCCAACAAAATCAAAAGATTGGCCTTGAGCTTTATGAATACCCATAGCAAATGCAGATCTTACTGGAAATTGGTGTCGCTGCATGGTACATCCGAGTTGACCTTTTGATGAATCAGGAGTGATTCTAGGTATATGTGCTTCTTTGCTGGATTGTTCACCAGTAATGATTTTTGCCTTTATTATGTTATTGCATAGACTTGTCACAATAAGCCTTACACCGTTACATAGACATAGTTACGCAACGGCATTTTTATAATTTTTAGTTTCTATTCGTGTGATGGCAAGTCTGAAATGTTGACAGTATTAAGAAAATCTGCTGTAAATTCCAGTGATCCTTCAAGTTGGTCTTTCATCGAATCATGACTATAGTTGATTTTGTACTCTCCGGGAAGTTTAGCAACGATGTCACCATTAATTCTGTCATCACCTTTATTGACTGGCGTGAGTAATGCTCTTTCATTACCTCATAATTTTCACTGGCAAAGCAGTTACTGAACACTTCAACTATATTGTTGTCTGAAATGATACTTTGTAGCAATTCGATTTTTTCCATTGTATTTAATGCCAGTTCGCCGTTGCCCAACTTTAGTAAATAGTCAGCAAACTACCGTTGCTTTATATCAACGCATGTTTTCGTGTAGTGTAAACTTCTTAAAAAGGTACCATAAAGGACAATGCTTAATAGAAACATCTAATACCTCAGTTTTATTTGCTCGTTGCTGTACAGGCAGACATTGGTGAAAATCTTCCCCAAGTACTATTACTTTTCCACCAAAAGGGAGATCCGCATTTCAAGTGGATCGCAAAAGTTGATCAATGTTCTGAAATCTATATTTAGGAAGCGTGGGAGCTTCATCCATCAGAAAAACGTCTATTTCTGCTAATTTTCTAGTTTTCTGAGAGTCTGGTGTTATGCAGCAAGATGGAAGCATTGCCCGTACAAGCCATACATTTAACTTAGCACTGATTTCCAGTAAACATGTAATACAGCGTTTTATAGATGAAGGTCTTTCCAGTGTTCCCTGGACCATCAATGAAAAATCATTTTGTTTCACCATTTGTATCATTTATTGTTTGAAGAATGACAGTAACAATTTCTAACTCACAATTGCTTACTACAACCCAAGATAAAATTCAACGAGATCGCGAGGCGTTAGAAATTTGTTCGTGTATGCTTGTATTTTTTTTAGGATGTCACGTATGTCATTATTTTTTTTCTTGGAGGTAGTTTAAAGTTTTTCTTAACGGCTTCCTAGGCATTACCAGAAACTACGACGACAGCCGTTTCCTAATTTTTTAAGTTAAAGAAGATTGAAAAAAAAGCCCGTATCTATTTTTTAAATATCTACGTTTTAAATGTTTTACAATTAAGGTGGTAGTATTGAATGATAACCAATTTTTACAATTCAGTATTTGTCAAAAAGTAAACGATGATTACGTTATATCTGATAATATTATTTTCAAAGAAGCTTCTGTAAAGTATAACTTCTGACAAAGGCAATGATAAATTTTTAATTATGTTCCTTTTTAAATGTTTTACTATTAAACATGCAGTGCTAGTATTTCCACGGGTCAGCTAGTATACAAGACCTGTTCGTTTAAATATTCATTGAAATCAAGGAGAAACTATTAGCAGGCTTTCTGGTAACTGAATCGTCTATGAGATGGGCGTTAGAGCCGTTTTCGAGATACCAAGTTCAAAAATTGTTCGTATTTTAAAAACTCTCATTTTTGCAGGGAAGACAACTATTTAGGTAATCTTAAAAAAACTAAACATTATCTAAATATGAAATTTTATCCAAATCGTTAGAGCCATTTCCGAGATCCGAAATACAAGCAGACATTTGGCTATGAGTACTATTCTTGTTTTCAAGAATAAGAGGCAATCTCGTCTAACCTAATAAATGCTTCAACGACTATGTTGAACATGTGCAATGTACTGTTTCATTTTGAGATTTCATCCGAAACAGTAAGACTGAAATGGCACCAAACACATTGATATTTAATGATCGCTATACCTACCTCCCACAGCAATCGTGTGATTTGTTCGCACAATATTTCTCTTCAGTATTTACACCTCCATCTTTGCTTACTTTCAATATGCGTTCAATATAGACATTAGTCTAAATATACTTTCAGACACTGATGAAGAGATTTTCAAAGCACTAGGTGGGCTAGATTGTTCGAAGAGTTGTGGTCCCGATCTAATACCAACAAGTGTTTTGAAATACTATAGTCTTGATTTGCCATCCTTTATTTTTATTTTTTTTAATTGCTCAACAGGTCTCTTAAAACAGAAAATTTTCCTTATGTATTTGAGCTTGGTCATGTTGTACCTGTCCATAAATTCGGGTCGAAGGAAGATGTAAAGAAATATAGACCTATTGTTATAAAATCGATGTTTTCGAAAAATCTTCGAGAAGTTAAAGACCTATCCGATGTGTCGTAACATAAGTACTCCAATGCAGCATGGCTTCTTTCCTCGAAAAAGCAACTAATCTTGTAGTTCTTCAAGGTGAAATAATTAGTGCATTTAGTGAGCAAAAACAACTTGAGGTCATATATTTTAACTTTTAAAAAGCATTTGACAAAGTAAGCTATCCTCACCTTCTTGCTAAGTTGAAGGAATATTGCATCGTTAGAAAATTATTGTAGTGTTTTTGTAGCTACTTTGGAACAGAAGATTGATTGTAAAAGCTTTTGGCTCACTGTCATCTGCTTTCACAGCAACTTCTGGAGTTCCTCAGGGTTCACATCTGTGACCATTGCTATTCAATATTTTCATAAACGATTTAGTTGTAATTTGTGCTAATTGCCTTTTCTTTGGAGATGAAATTAAGATTTTTAAGAAAATACATGACAGCTTGCAACTAAAGAATTGTTTAGGAGCTATTGAGAATTATTTCCAGCAAAACAGTGCGAAACTTAATGTTAATAAATGCTCCTGGATAACTTTCTACCCCTCAGTCCTCATTTCATTTTGAATGTGAGGTCGAATACCCGCTATTGATTTACTGCACAACTGTATGAGACCTTGGAATCCTTCTAACATACAACCTCAATCCAGAAGAACATGTCCATAATATATGCACCAAGGCCTTCAAATGCCTGGGCTTACTGACACGCACTTCCAGATTTATAAACAATATTTAGATTCTCAGGATTTTGCATTGTGCCCATGTCAAACATATACTTGAGTACTACAGCATTGTATGGTCACCTCATCAGCTCACACTGATTTATCAGGTGCAGAATCTTCTAAATAAGTTCATAAGGCTTTTAGGTTGTCGCATGGGCTTCCACTACAAAGATGTTCCGCTGGTTGCTGTTGGAGCACCCTTGGTCTCCATCATTTGGAGCTGAGACGGAATGTCATTGGTGTTCTCTTTCTACATAAAATAATCTCTGGTGTTATAGATTGCTCTGAGATTCTCAGATATGTGTAATTTCATTGCTCTTCTGGTACACAGTTAAGAGAGACTTCTGCGTACTAACTATTAAGAGAGCAGGCAGGGATACCCTCCCAACTCGATTTTTTCAGTAACAGCATCGCATATTTCAAGCGAGAAGTCGCAGCGATGGTCTTAGTATAAATTATTGTCATAATTATTTTGTTCTTCTCCCATTATTTGTAACAATTTGTTTTTCTTTTTCTGTAGCTGTGTAATGAGTCTTATTATTAGTTTTTGAATATCTAACAGTTTTCTCTCGTTTATTTATTTTCTTGTTTGTCTTGCTTTTTTATTAATTAATTGGTCATAAATAGTGATCATTATTTATTGTAAAAGCTTATCATAAGATATATCAATAAAATTGTTTTTCCATTGGAATAAATAAATAAAGGAAACATTGGACATGGAGTAGTAACAAGGTTCAAAATCCTTCACTTTTTGGGGAGAGAGTGACGACAAAATGTACCATAGAAGTGAGGGATCGGGTTACAAAACTTTGGTCAGACCATTGCTTGAATATGGTGGTGTTGTATGGGACCCACATTTTGTTTATCAGGTGTAGGAGTTGGCGGGGTGCAAACAAGGGATGCTAGATTTTTCTTTAGAAATTACCGCAGAAGACAATTGGTAACCGATGTGATAAAGGAGCTGTAATGGGATTCATTGAAATACATATATATATATTTTTTTAACTGTTTTACGTCTCTTTTTAACATCGAGGTCTTTAGAGACGGGAAAGGATGGGGGAGAAGGATGGGGGAGAAGGATGGGGGCAAGGAATGGGAAGGAATTCGGCCATGGCCTTTTGAAGGAAGCATCCCGGCATTTGCCTGGAGTGATTTGGGGAAACCATGGAAAACCCAAATCTGGATGCCCGCACGGGGATTCGAACCGCCGTCCTCCCGAATGCGAGGCGAGAACGCTAACCGTTACACCGCCCCGCTCAGTCATTGAAATACAGAAGGAGGGTGAAGAGAGTGGAAGTGTACAAGGCGTATTTTGGTGATGAGGCATAAATGAAATATATCAAAACTGTCGGTGATGAATTTTACATTCTCGCGGCTTTTAAATATTTTCTCCATATGCATGAACACAATTTTCACGCAACTGAATACGAAAATTGATTCGCTTTGGACTAAAGAGTTTCAGATGGTTTCAACGACATTTAGCTTAGTCGATTTCTCGCATTCGGAAGGACGCCGGTTCGAATTCCCGTCCGGGAATCCAGATTTTGG
This sequence comes from Vandiemenella viatica, assembly GCA_031002005.1. NCBI lineage: Eukaryota > Metazoa > Arthropoda > Insecta > Orthoptera > Morabidae > Vandiemenella > Vandiemenella viatica. The sequence goes on along the minus strand of JARYHS010008075.1, from coordinate 103,350,134 downwards.
TTTTCCATGGTTTCCCCAAATCACGTCAGGCGAATTCCCCGAATTCCTTTCCGTTCCTTGTCTCCAGTTCCATCCCGCCTCTAATGACCTCGATGTAGACAAGGCGCAAAGCCAAAAGTAAAAAAAAAAAAAAAAAAAAAAAAAAGTACTTGGTTTTGCTGCGACAGTTTAATCTCTTGTGGCAAACAATCCTCCCTGGCAGCTATATCGAAATACATTATGATCAAAAGTATCCTGACACCTGTATGAAACTGCACTTAGAATAACTCCGTGTCACGCTCCATATTATTAGACTTGAAGACGGGGTGGTTCCACCATTCGCCTTCTGACGGCCTTAACTCTGCTGGGGAGGCTTTCATTGTGGTATCTGTTTGTATAGAATTAGCAGCCCATTCTTCCTCGAGAGCTGATGTTGGACACTGGGATCAGGAGCAAAGTCGACCTTCTGTCTCATCCCAAATGTCAAATGTGTCCCGTTCTGTTCAGGTCGGGACTTAAGTAGGCCAGTCCATTTCAGGAATGTTATTATATGCAAACCATTGCCTCACAGGAGCAGCTTTGGTACAGAGTGCATTGTCATGCTTATACATACGCTAATAATCGTCTCCTAACTGGTCCTCTACCATAAGCAGTAAAGAATGGTTTAAATTGTGTTTACATCCTTCTTCATATAAAGTTTACTTAAACATAATAAGGAGACCACACAGTAATCACGAAAAACATCCTCATGTTATAATACCACACACTTCGTACTTCATTGCTGGCGCTACACATGGCAGGTAACATTCTCCCACCCATTCGCCAAAACCAAACCTAAACCCTTCTATCGGATTGCTATAGGAAGTAGCGTGATTTATCATTAACATCTCTCGTTCCCATTTGGATCGTTCTTTGCACTACCTTGTAAGGACATAGACCGATACCGGGGTTGAGTATCGCCTAAGTGCCTTAGCTTACACTCTTGATAGCAACTCACTATTCGATGAAAACTTACGGAATATTTTAATTTGTTTGACCATGTTGCCTGGATAGATCAACTAGAATGCTTCAGGTCGCCACAATATTTGTTGACCCACAAATATTGAAAGTGTTATCTGCAAACTACTAAATAAGAACAGTTCACTTTTCCAAAGTTCTTCAAATTTATTCAAATAAAATCAAAAGTTCAAAACAGCATTCCAAAAGTTGATTTGGCTAATCGAACATTCGTTTCCAAAAGTTGCACGTTGTGGAGAGAAATTAAAACCGACCGAAACCCCTGATGAAAGTTACAAGTTCATGTTACTAAATGCGCGCCACACCCAGAAGCCAAAGTACCAAGATGGCCGAACCCGGCCGTGCCAACCCAAATTCTCCGCTACCAACCTCACCGGCGCCCACACACACTTATAACGTCATGATAGCACAGCTCCGGAACTAGAAAAGACGTCGTCTTCACACCGCATCGTGATATATAACCTCGCTGACGTCATAGCCAAAACGCAGCTTTCCGCTAACACTTAGAAAATTTAGGCCTGAAATATCTCGGTAACCAAACAATTATACGAAACTTTAAGTGTGACAGTGTTTATACTTTCTTAATAGAGAAATAATGGATATATAGTGAATAACTTTAAGTATCTGGTTTTTAAAGTTCTGAGCGAACTATTTCCTGCTCAGGGGAATTACTATTGTTCTAGAAGCTTCCAAATTTCGTCATTTTAATAAAACCACGATTTACCCAAATAATATTATTACCAGCGTGTTCTACCAAAATTCCTGAGTGTTTTGGTGTAACTTTTATTAAAATTGATGAACGGATATTGAAATTACAGCGTGAGCAAGATATACCAAAAATGCTATTTCAGTTTTAATTTGATAACTTTACTTCTATTAATTTTATCGCAAATATAAAATTACCAATAGATTCTCTGAATTAAATTACGTATTCTGAAAGTTGTCTCATCTCTGTATCTAATTTTGAGCAGTTGTAATAAATTCCTAAACTATGCTCGTGCTTTCACTGAAAAATAAATTTTAGAATCTTTGTAGAATTGGTTCTACTACTTGGAATTACTTGAAATTATTATATATGATATTAGATTTTTAGTTCTTTTCGGAAATCTTTTTATTTCGAAAACTCTAGGATTTTGTGATAAAAAAATGCCAAAAGTGAAGTGCATCTAACGAAGTATTAAAAAATTGATTTAAATTATTTACACGTCCAAAAACTACGGAATTTAGTGAATTTATATTTTAATTGCGTTATTACTTCATTAAAACTACTTTATTCTGTTTGAAAGTGTGTAAAAACAGTGAAATGCCAAATATTAGGAATTGATTGTGTAGTGAACAGAATTATAATGGATTATCATTTTTCAGGTTAGTAAAAAGTTTTTATATTATTATATAAAGTTAATTTAGTTGGTTTATTAAATGTTGAGCTACTTTATCGTGCTTAAACCGGATTAGAAATGACGAAATGCTCCCAAGTAGAGGCTCATAATCCCAAAACTGAATTATTAATGATTATTTAACTTTCGGTTGATTTAAAGTTTGTTTACTATTATACAAAGTTTATAAACGGCTTTTATTAAATACTGACAGTCTTTACTGCATTTAAATTGATTTAGAAATCGTAAAATTAACCTATAGCAAAATTTATTGTTTGAAACTGAATTTTAGTGATTTAACCTATTTCCTCCCAAAATAATGTTTTCTAACTGTTATAGAAAGTTTATTTAGGCCTTTTATTTACTTTTAAATACTTTTACTGTTTCTAAAAAGGATTATTTAGTCTGTTTGGTTACAGTATCTGTATGCTATATAAAGCTTCACTCTCCTAACCTATACAAGGAACTAAACTATCTTTTACTAAAGAGTGAGCTTTCCCCCTTATACCTAAAGGTGAGAGGCTAGAATTTGCTAAAATTCTAAGGTGCTTACAACCTCAAGCGTCTTAACATTGACTACAGAAATTATTGACTTATGAGCAGAAGGTCAACCTCTGTACCTCGCTATTTTTAACCCCCGACGCCGTGTGTTGACGAGCTGATGAAAAATGGTAGCCGTATACTGTTGTATGATAGGTAACACATGAGGACAGAGGATGTCTGTTAAACACAATAATGCCGTCAGAGTTCCCTCAATCACTACCAGCGGTGACCAGACGGCTCCCCACAGAATGACGCCTGGAGTAACACCGCTGTTCGTCCCCAAAATATGGTAATAATAGGATCTCTCACCATGTAGCCACCATATTCGTCGGCAACGGTCTTTGAGGTAGTGCTAGTCATCGCTGTACATAATGGGACAGCAGTCATTATGTTCATCAATTCTGCACTACCTCAGATGAACATCGTCGACGAATATGTCGGTGAGCTGCGGAGAGTTTCCCATTCTTACAATCAGGAACTAATGCGATAAAGGAGCTGGAGTGGGATTCATTGGAGAATAGAAGGAGAGTGAAAAGAATCATGGGAGTATACCAAGCCTGTACTGGTGATGAAGCATGGAAAGATATAGGTGGGAAAATTAAGAGAGGTGCTTGGAAGGGTAAGGTTGACCATGACTACAAGCTGGCACTTGATTTCAGGCATAAGGGTGTGGGAAAATTTTCTTTCGTAGGAAAGGGTGTAAGAGACTGGAATAAATTGCCAAGAGAAGTAATGAATAATTTACCGGAAACACAGAAAAAATTTAAAGTAAAAATTAGTAGAGGTCCAAAGTAGGTCGGAAGAGGAAAGGAGAAAGAGGACTGTGTAGGTAGATTGTCACCGGAGCGGGCGCTTCATTGCAATTTTATCAAAAATGCAGCAACTCACCATGGCTTGGACTAAACTAGTTGACGCAAGTCCCCAGGAGATCTCAACCATACTGCCTCGATAGCTGATACCAACTGCGTGGATGTCGTAGGTGCTGCTGTGTTGACTATGTCACAAATACGCTCCATGGGTCTACGTGATATAGATGGTCAAATTATGTGATCGAATTCGCCAGAATGTTTCTAAAGCTATCGTATACAAACTTAAAACTTTCATCGTTGTAGCGGTACGAGGAGTCGTAAAATATTTACGCTGCATCAAAAAACAGGAGGAGTGTTTGTGACGCAGAGTAAATTTCATGAAGATATTTACAACAGCATGATGGCTGTGAAAACAGCGGAATCTTTTATTTGTACAAGTCCATAAACGGCTGCAAATTGCAATCAAGCAATTAAACATCCTATAACATATCGGCTAGTCGCAGAAAGTCCAACAATTTCCAGCTACATACGTCCCATAACAGTATGGAACCACCACCAACATGTAAAATGCCTTGCTGACAAGTTAGATGGAGTCTGTGTCACACCCGAATTCAACTATCGGCGCAAAATAACTAAAAACGTGACTCCTAGAGTGAAACTAGATACCTTCAGTCACCTGATGTCCAGTGTTCACTTGTCCCGCTCAGCCACTGAAGGGGATGCTGTGCTTTAGGCAAAAGCATCCTACACGGTCTCTTACTGCCATATCTTACAAAATCCAAATTTTGCTTCACGAACATGTCTCTGGTGTGCAGTGTCGTTGGTCTCATGGCACGGACACACCTGCTAATCTCGATCATTCAGCAGACATGGTTGGCACTGCACTGTCAAGTATTGGAGGTAGTACGTTAATGAGGTGCTTGACCCTTGACATTGAGGAGTGTGGAATCTTAAATTTCGAAACCACTACCGAAATGCCATGCTTCACGCGTATTGCTCCAACTAGCATTCCTAGCCGGACTCGGTAGCGTAGGGGCTAGAATACTAGCTCCGCGTGCCGAAGGTCGTCGGATCGAGTCCGGCCACGGGCATGGGTGTTAATGTGTCTGTGTGAATGTCCTGCCATCCTGTGGTGTCCCTACTTAGAAGATTCAATATATATAAACACTGGATGACGACTGATTCACTGAAAGCTATAATAATAACATTGAGCTGGCTGTATAGCCTCAGCTGCCGAAAGCCATAAAAAAAAAAAAAAACCTTAACTTTATCATTCCGCTTACAAGCTTGGTTAATTTTTGTCTGGTAAACATTATTTTACTAGCTTACGTTTTAAAGTACATTCACGACTCCAGGAGACAGCGCATACAGTTATCTGCATAAATTTTTTTTTTCCTGTGCATACAGTAAAACATTTGGACCTACAAGGGAGATAATTCGGGAAAGAAGCATATTGTACGGGAATGGTAAGATAGTATATAATGTACTCATCGTCTTCTAAGGATAAAAGATTTTTTTTCGCGGCTCTAGGCCTCGATGACGTCAAGTTCATTAGAGGCGGGAAAGGACTGGGAGCAAGGAATGGGAAGGAATTCAGCCATGGCCCTTTGAAGGAAGCATCCCGGCATTCGCCTGGAGTGATTTGGGAAGGATAAAAGTGACTGACCACATCTTCTCCACTAAATTCCGAAGTCATGGAGAGAAACGGGGAGATATACCCCTGCCTACATCAGCCGGTTAACTTTTTCCATATTTCCGAGACACGTAGCACTAAAGTGACTGCATCTATTTTACTCCAACTCAGTGTTTCATTGCAGTATGGATATAGATGTGCACAATTCTGAATCACGTTGACGCAAATTCGTTTTATGTGTGCGTAAAAGAAGTGTTCACAACAAAACAGTTGAAGCACTGGGTATGAATTGAATTATATATGATATGTTTTAAACCCTCTGTACTACAAGACTGTCAAAAAGGAGAGAGAGCGGATGAAATACGTAGAACAGTTGCTGTAAACTTTCTGTCAATACTGACGTTTGTCTTACTAATAAAAGTAAATTACGATGAAACGATCAAATTCGGGAGTGTCAGATGACGAAACTGTAACTCAAAGGAAGTCGCCCCATCACGGGCCATTCATGTAAGAAAACGCATGACACGTGATTAGTGTTAAAGATTGTTACGAAATACTAATCTACTAAATGGCCTTTTAATTCTGAGGATCATTAAAATTTTCAGCTTTGAGACAAATGAAGTCTCAGGGGGTGTTTTGTGTTTTTAAATTGTTCATCCATTTCATTAAGGTCTATAGACAGATCCCTAGTAGTATTGTTTGTACAGCCAAACATTTGTTACCGTTCAAAATACATATCCCTTCCCCTTATCGCTAGTTTATTTAGATTATCGTTATCAGAGTCACGTACTTCTTTAATGTCATATCAGACTAGGATTTCCATTTCTAATGCTCATGGCATGGAAAGTGTTGTCAGTAACTGCTTCGGATCTTCGGTAAAACCCAGTTCTCGTAATCCTCATTGTTTCGAGAGGAAAAATTTGTGGATTTATTTTTACGATATCTCTAGCGTTAATCAAATGACGTTCCAACCACGAGGCCGAAAAATATAGCTGAATGAAGAGAGAAGTGCTCCGCTGATAGATAACAATACCAGATTGTCAGAAAATAACACCTAAGCTGGAAAAACAAACATCATACCGGTACCGAGATTTGCGGTACAAATAGTGCGTCAACGTTAATTTGATTACAGGCAATTTTTCAGAGTTGTTGAAAGACCAGTTTTGTAAATAAAACTCCGTCTACAAACAACTGTTGTGGTGAATGTTATTTATTATCGCATAGACCTATTTTGCCCTTTTGGTGTGGGACATAATCATTGGCTGTAAATGTATGTTTTCCATGTGTGTTATTGTATTTACTATACGTGTTCAAATATTTATACATCTAAATACATATACACACGCTGTTCTCATTGACCAGCATGTGAGAATGCTACCGTATATCTGTGCCACCGATGATGCCTCACACCACAAAGGCGAGACGCGTTTATGGCATTCACCTCAATTGTTGTTTTAAAACGGAGTTTTATTGAAAAACTCGAATACGTCAGCGATTTCAGCATTTCCTCTTTCATCCTTGTAATGCTGTTGTAGGTGTTCTCTACTACAGTTTGTGTAAAAGACGTAGATATTTAACTTAGCGAATTACCCAATTCTTAAGTACTTCTGTTTATTAAAAAGGAGATTTATTACCTAATTTAGTTTTCGATTTTCGCCTGTCATAATTCATTTTCACTTGTCCTTCAGCTAGTTCTGCTGGTGGTGATTAAGTTACAATCTTAGATCAGGGTCTTCAGCTGTTTTTGCCGAGTAGTTTGACTGAGTGTGCTAGAGAGGACCTAGGGAGGCAAGGCCATCGAGATTTCAAATTCTGCCAACGGAATCTGCTAGGATGAGCAGTTGAGTTCCAGCAACCGTCGAGTCAAGTGCCGCCTTTTTCTGAGTATTTTATTTTAAAGTGTTGTCGGTAGATTTTATCTTTGAATATCTTCTATCGTCGCAGAGGAGGTGCTAGTTGAGTTCCAGCAACCGTCGAGTCAAGTGCCGCATTTTCTGAGTATTTTATTTTAAAGTGTTGTAGGTAGATTTTATCTTTGAATATCTTCTGTCGTCACAGAGGAGGTGCTAGTTGAGTTCCAGCAGCCGTCAAGTGCCGCCTTTTTCTGAGTATTTTATTTTAAAGTGTTGTAGGTAGATTTTATCTTTGAATATCTCCTGTCGTCGCAGAGGAGGTGCTAGTTGAGTTCCAGCAACCGTCGAGTCAAGTGCCGCTTTTTCTGAGTATTTTATTTTAAAGTGTTGAAGGTAGATTTTATCTTTGAATATCCTCTGTCGTCGCTGAGCAGTAGCTAGTTGGTCCCCAGCAACAGTCGTGACGAGTGTCGCCATCTGTTTACCTATTTCAAAGTGTTGTGATAGCGTTTGATTTATCTGCGTTAATTGAATTATAACAGCGTGCTCTAATCGTGATCGCATTTATTTGCTTTTCCTATAGGGAAGTATATAGAGCTTATTTGTTTTTTTATTTAGTACATTGGTTGGCTAACACCGTTTATCAGTACGTCCTATTAACTACTAAGTGCAGTCGTCTGGTCTAAATTCATCTCCTCAGTAGGTTCTCTTTAGGTCGTGCCTAGCGGTTGGTAGTAAGTTGTGAACAGTTTATTTGGATCACTCGGTTAGTTCAACTTTCATCCTCTCCGTAGTTTTTGCTTTCAAAGTAATATGTGTAGGGACTGTGACTACTGTGTGCAGACGCGGGCTTAGGTGGCTGATCTTCGAGCTCAGCTTGCAGCTTTGCTAACGAAAGTTACGAGGCTGGAAGCTGCCGTAGGTGGCTGCAGCAGATGTGGAAGGGGTGGCCCTGACGAAGCTAGTGTTCCCACAGGTTCTCCCCTACCAAATATCGTACCTGCAGTACAGGCTGAGGAGACTTCGGAGGCTGTGCGGCAGTCACTTGATGGTGTCTGGCACGTGGTATCCGGACGTCGACGCCGCATGATGGGGCAGGCGTACAGGTCTGTATCCCAGGAGGGCAAGCCTGTACCACTGTCCAATAGGTTTGATGTGTTGTCTGGATCTGATTCAGATCCACAATCGTCAATCAGCGAGTTGCCAGCCCCTCCGCCCGCTAGGTCTGGGCGATCACAGAAGGGGATTCTGGTGATAGGTAGCTCTAACATTAGGCATTTCATTGAGCCCCTTAGGGACATGGCGAACAGGTCTGGGATGGAGTCCAATGTCCATTCATTGTGCATTCCGGGAGGTCTGATCCATGATGTGGAAAAGGCCATCCCGGATGCCATTGAGCGGACGAGTGTAGCCAGCTGCGGATTGTAGCTCATATCGTCACCAATGATGCTTGCCGCCTTGAGTCGGAGGGTATCCTCTCTTCCTTCCGGCGGCTTGCTCATACGGTGAGCTCTGTGGTTGATGACCGCAAGATTTCGGCTGAGCTAACCATCTGCAGCATTGTCGATAGAACTGACTGTGGACCTCTGGTTCAGAGCCGAGTCGAGGGTCTGAACCAGAGACTGCGTCGTTTCTGCGATAATCATGGCTGCAGATTCCTTGATCTTCGCCCTGGGGTCGAGTCGTGTAGGGTTCCCTTGGATAGATCAGGTATGCACTACACACGTGAATCGGCTACACGGGTGGCAGGGGCCGTGTGGAGTGCATTGGGGGATTTTTTAGGCTGAGGGAGGAAGACCCAAAACTGGGATTACAGTCACGGGCAGCCCAACTAAATTCGGCACCATACGTTAGGAGTAGCGAAAATCAATCTCGACAGTGAAAAGTACTCGTTATAAACTGTAGAAGTGTTTGTAATAAGCAGCCTGGGCTTGAAAGCGTTATTAGTAGCACAGAAGCTGATATTGTATTAGGTACTGAAAGCTGGTTAAAACCGGATATAAGTTCAGCAGAAATTTTTAACCATAGCATGAATGTTTTCCATAAGGATAGGTTACATTCAAATGGAGGTGGTGTATTTATAGCTGTTCGTAAACACCTGTCGTGTAACGAAATAAATATTGATACGGTCTGTGAAATCCTATGGATTAGACTAAAAGTAGCTAGGACAAAACTTGTAATAGGGTCTTTCTATCGTCCACCAGATGCAGATGTAGGTGTTGCTGAGGCCTTCAGAAATAACTTAAGAAATATAGCTCATCAATTTCCGGATCATGGAATAATACTAGGAGGCGACTTCAACTTGCCGTATATTGACTGGAGTAATTACGCCCACGTTACTGGTGGTAGGGATAAAATATCCTGTGAGATTATTCTCGACCTTTTCTCAGATCCTAATCTTGAGCAACTCGTCACTGAACCAACGCGGTGCGACAACGATAACTAAAACATTTTAGATATTATCGTTACAAATAGGCCTGAATTATTTACGGACATTTCTACCACCACGGGAATAAGTGATCATAAAGCTGTAATTGCTACAGTAAAATTAACAGTCGAGCGCAAAAAGAAAAAATAAAGGGTTGTTTACAGGTTCGAAAAGGCCCCTAAGGAGAGTTTAAGAACGTTTTTGAGGGATAAATACATTACCTTTATAGAAGGAAGAGGCTCGGTTGAAGAGATGTGGCTTCGATTCATAAATATAGTCAGGGAAGGTATGGACTTACATATACCGAAAAGGACAATCAGGATCGGGCACGATCCCCCGTGGTATACGCGTGAAGTTAAAAGGTTACTTAAAAAGCAAAGGAAGATTCATGCACGCTCAAGAAGGACGATGTATAGGAGTGATTTAGAAAAGCTAGCTGAGACAAGAGGACAGGTCAAGAATGCGATGCGCGAGGCCTTTAATAACTTTCGATGCAACTCATTTTCCAAGAGCCTCATTGAAAATCCAAAGAAATTTTGGTCGTATGTAAAAAAAATAAGAGGTTGTGACAACAATATGCCAGTTCTACTACAAGACGGTCGGTAAGTTGATGACAGCCGCGACAAGGCTACCGTATTTAACGCCGAATTTAAAAATTCCTTCACTGACAAAAATATGGAAAACATTCCCGTTTTTCCACGGCGTGTTGAATTTGAGATGGATCCAGTACAAATTGATAGTGTAGGTATCATAAAGCAATTAAGGCTCCTGAAGTGGGGGAAAGCGCCGGGTCCCGATGGTATACCAGTAAGAGTATTTTCGGAATACGCGGAAGAAGTAGAACCATTTCTGTCAGATATATTTCGTAAATCTTTAGAGGAAAGAAAAGTACCTTCTGACTGGAAAATTGCGCAGGTGATTCTCGTTTTCAAGAAAGGAGATCGGAGAGATCCTAGGAATTATCGACCGATATCGCTAACATCTGTTTGCAGTAGAATTCTGGAGCATGTCATCAGGGCCCGCTCTAGGGGGGGGGGGGGCAAGCCGGGCATTTGCCCGGGGCGCTAAAATTTAGGGGCGCCATTTCGGCTGTAAGTGTGATAAAAATATTAATGTGTTAAATACCCAATTAATAAAAGAAATCCACATACCGATTTTTTCTTTCGTTAAAAACTTACAGTTCTTAGCTATTTGGGTGCGCCCCTAGACTTCGAGGAGACGGGGCGCGGACCTCAAAGGGGCGCGCCATTGCCCAGCCGCCTCTGTGTGAATTCCGCCATAGGAGCAACTTCAAAATGCACCGCGTCCGCGCCATGTCTCAGCCCGAAGTCCGCGCCACGTCTCTTCTGTGTGAATTGGGCCTTAGCAGGCGAGTAGAACGCTGTTTCGACTTTTGTTGTCTCAACCTGCTTATTATTGCTAATTATTAAAGTGGTTTCATTACACAACAGCATTAGTCTTACTATTACGTTATTAGTGATAAGTGGAAGTTCGTAAAATTTACTTCAGGAGTTCATAATTTCTAAAGGTAAGAACATCTATGATTAAACTGTTATTTAGTTGGATATACGACATAAGCGCACAATGACAAAAGCGCACAACAGAAGCGCGGTAAGTGAGGGCTGTTACACCAGACCTCGGCTACCTGCACTGATTCCGACGTTATACTCCCCACAAGCTTCTAGACGCGGTGAAAAGGAGTGTTTTTTCGCAATTGCAGCTAGGCTCTAATACATGGAATCGATAGTGCTTGGCGGGAGATGCTGAGTACCGGTATTTATTTTATTGAATTGATGAACCAAATCAATATGGATCTTAGTTATTGGAAATTAAAGTGCAATAATTTGCATAATAATTTCTTCTCGTAATCCGAGCCTCACAGATTTGTCGTACAAATTAGATACAGGCATTGAAAGTGTTATGGTTGTGTTAAATTACATAAACTAGCATTGATCGCTTGTGAAAATACTGTAGTATAGTGGGCGTGGGACAGTACTTACAATCATTAATAAATAAATAATATTACCAACAGCTGATTACCGATTAGTTACTTCACATACCATTAGTATATTCAATTTCTAATGTTAACTGCTAATATATAATAACCCAAGATGCTTATTATATATACGAATGCGGTTTACAGATACTCTAATTGCTGCATTTGTAAACCGTCTCAACAAAAAGAAATTCACTAACTATTTTAGTGAATTTGAATAACTTTGTCAGTTGGTTTAATATGTGCATTGCGCGACAATCACTCAACAGCATCATTTTTTTTTTTTGTTTGTTTGTGAACTTGGAATGTATTCCATTCAAGTATATAGAAACTGCCATTCTGTATACACGGCTTCTGTATTTGCAGCAAATTTACGGATCGTATCCTACGCGAATAAGCTTTGACTGTGTAGTAACACTAGACTTTGTTTATGTTCACAGGGTATGGAAAATATTTTGTGTTGTGCATAAATATATATTTTTTTTTATATCGACTGAGAATAATTTATCTTAGTTATGGTTTTAGCTTATTTAGAACAAGGATAAATATTTACTTTTTATATTATTTTATAGTGTACATTATTTGAGTTACGTGCGTGCCTCTTCCAAAATGTCCGACGGCCAATAAAACTATCTGGTTACCAGTACAATAAAAGAAGGTTGGGAAAGGAAGCAGAAAGGCAGAATCAATCTGGTGCGTTACAAAAATATACTGTATTCAGGTTTTACCAAAACAAATCTTAGAATCCAATATCAGGTCGGGATACAAAAGAAGTACAGAATCGTCAGAGAATAATAGCAAACAAATGAACGAAGTTTCTAAACCAACTTGAACTGACACCAACGTGAGACTCACAGAAGGAGTTCTACAAACTTTGTGGCCAAGAATTTTATGAGACGCCACAAGAAGCTTTTTAGTAAGGCAAGGTCCACTTAAACTATTGCATAATTACAAATTTCCTTCCAATGACACAGATCGACATTTTAGCGCAAAATATTATGTAAGCAACGGAGAGCAAATATTGCGAGATTAGCTACTATCTTTCACAAAACTGCGTTTACTGCTCCTGTCGCAAAATTTTCGGCTGTTTAGTTAGTTCTCTCTCAAAGGAGGATTTTAAAAATTGGAAGCACCTCGACAAAACTTTAAAAGAGCATGAAATTTCGAAAAATCTTATTCAGGCAAAAAAATCATTGCTAGAAATGAACGAAAGATTAAATTGTTGTAAAACTGTAGATGCTGCCACTCAAAGAGTTATTAAGTCCGAAATAAATCATTGGAATGAGGTGCTTCTAAGAATCGTTGCAATTACCAAAATGCTTGATAAAAGTTGTCTGATTTTTCAAGGTACAAGCGACAAGTTGTTTAAGCATAATGACGGTGATTTCTTAAAAATAGTTAAGTTACTGTCTGAATACGATCCCATTATGGAAGAGCACGTCCGTTGACTGCTCTAAAAAGTAGAGACTAAAGCTCAATATCTTGAGAAAAATATACAAACCGGTATAGTAGATATGCTGCATCAAAGTGTAAAGTCCAATGTTATTAATGAAATAAAAAAATTCAAATATTTTTCCATAATTTTAAACTGTACTCTTGACTTAGGTAAGATACAGCAAATTACTCTTGAAATCAGATATGTCTCAACCAATAAATTTAATCCTTATGTTGAAATTAAAATTAATGAAAGCTTTTAAGGCTTCTTACCAGTCGAAAGATCCACAGGAAAACAAATGTCTGACATTATAGTTGTAGAACTTAATGACTTGTGTTTAAATTTGCAGGATATCAGAGGACAGGTCCAATATGAGGGGCAATAAAGCAGGAGTGCAATCTAGAATTAAACAAAATAATTCGCGAGCATTCAATGTTCCATGTATTAGTCATTCTCTCAATCTTGTTATTAATGGCAAAAGCATCCCTGGAAGCCGCTAATTTCTTCAACGGTCCAAAAAATATATTTATTCTTTTTGGCATCTACTTTTGGATGGGCAATACTTTTAAAGCATGTTCAGGGTTCAACTTTTTTTTTTTTTTAACTGCTTTACGTCTCTCAACAACGAGGTCTTTAGAGACGGGAAAGTATGGGGGCAAGGAATGGGAAGGAATTCGGCTATGGCCTTTTTAAGGAAGCATCCCGGCATTTGCATGGAGTGATTTGGGAAACCATGGAAAACCCAAATCTGGATGCCCGGACGGGGATTCGAACCGCCGTCCTCCCGAATACGAGGCCAGAACGCTATCTGTTACACCACCACGCTCGGTGGTTCAAGTTTGAAAACATGGAGTGACACTAGATGGGAGAGTAGGATAGAGGCATTAAACCCTTTAAAATTTATTTGGGAGATGTATACGACGCCTTGCTAAACAATTACGAAAACCAAGAAATTGATAATTTAATGATTTAGCCATGTTGGCAATTGAGTATGAAATTGCTGATGAAGTAAATTTAAAGATGTAATAAAAAATTCGTAAACTGAAAGTAAGAAAAAAAGTTTTTTTGTGATTTTAGCGTATTTGATGTAATCTCGTTTTATTTTCAAAATAATGGCATTTAGATTGTTTGTTTGATAATATCCATCTGTAATAGCATTTAAAAATGTAAAAATATGGTTAATTTGTGGCAATGTACAGATATTTCATAATTAATTTCTCTATTTTTTGCTGCTAGATCAAAATTCAATAAGTTTATTTATGAATATATGATTTTATTAAAAATTAAAATTAAATATTTTATTTGATTAAAAATTAATAATTTTTTTAAATATATATTTCTACATTTAAGGGGCGGCAATTTGTCTATTTGTCCGGGGCGGCAAAACCGCTAGAGCGGGCCCTGATGTCATATGCTCTAACGTTATGAAGTTTCTAGATGAAAACGAGCTACTTACAGCATACCAACACGGATTTCGGAAGAACCGATCATGTGAAACGCAACTGGCTCTATTTTCGCATGATGTAATGAAAGTTATTGATGCAGGATCACAAGTTGATGCTATTTTCTTGGATTTTCAGAAAGCTTTTGACTCTGTACCACACAACCGACTCTTAGCGAAGATCCGAGCGTACGGTATATCTGATCAGATTTGCGAATGGATACGCGATTTTCTAACTGGTCGGTCACAGTATGTCGTTTTAGACGGGGAAGCCTCTTCTAAACTAGATGTTACTTCGGGCGTTCCTCAAGGAAGTGTAATAGGACCACTTCTTTTCTTAATTTTTATAAACGATCTCGGTGACAACGTTAATTGTAGGTTGTGATTTTTTGCTGATGATGCACTTATTTATAGGGAAGTGAGGTGCTCCGACAATTGCTTAGAAATTCAGCGCGATCTGGATGTTATTTCGGAATGGTGCCGTGAATGGCAGCTTACACTTAACTGTAAAAAGTGCAAGGCAATGCACAAAAGTAATAAAAAGACCCCGCTTGCTCAGGAGTACAAAGTTAACAATTCAGTTGTTGACACTGTGGATTCCCTGAAGTATCTAGGCGTAACAGTACAAAGCAACATGAAATGGGACTTGCACATAACTTCCGTTGTAGGCAAAGCTAATTCCAAACTACGATTCATAGGACGTATTTTGAGAAGTTGTAATGCTCATACAAAGGAAATAGCGTACAAAACACTAGTGCGTACGCATTTGGAATACTGTTGTGGTATTTGGGATCCGTATCGCAAGGGATTGATTGACACGTTAGAGAAAGTACAGAGAAGAGCCGCTAGATTCGTGACTGCTAGTTACAGTCCTTACGTAAGTGTCACAGAGCTGATTCGTGGGGTGGGCTGGGATTGTTTGGCGGACAGACGACGTCGTTTTCGTTTGAATTTGCTGGATAATATGCGAAAATCTTTAAGTTACGAGTGCAACGAAATACTTCTTCCGCCATTAGGTCGCAATGACAGGAGGGATAAGATTGGAGAAATAAGATGCCGTACTGATTCATTTATGTATTCCTTCTTTCCTCGATCTGTTCGGGATTGGAATGCGCAGAATTAGGATTGGTGCTTAGCACCCTCTGCCACCCACAGTATTCGTGATTTGCAGAGTATAGATGTAGATGTAGATGTAGAACGCTAGGGCCTTGTATTCTGAAGGACGTCTCGGTTTTACATAGCTTCTAGAAATCACTCCATGTATTCCTCCCGCTGCTCGTGGGTGAGCGGTAACGCCTTGGTCTTGCATTCAACAGGACGCAGGATCAAATCCCCATCCGCCCACCCGAATTTCGGTTTTTACATGTTTTTCGGAAATCACTCCAAGGGAATTCCGGAACGGTTCCTTCAAATCGCCATGGCCGAATTTCTTTCAGTTCCTTGTCTCCAGTCCATTCTCGCCCCATGACCTCGATGTCGACGATTCATAAAGCCATAAGAAAAAAAAAAAACCTTGCCCCAAAACCTATCCTGCGTCTAATGACTACGATGGCGAAGAAGCGTAATGGCATAAGAAGGATGTAAGTTCTGCCGCTTCATATTATCAACCATAACTGTATTTAATTCTAACATTTTTCTTAATCATCGAATAGTCTGGTGGAACTAGATTTCATTCTCAAAAAGGAGAGTAGCACAAAGCACATTCGCAGTCACTCTGCATCAGTGAAAAATAAAATGTTTCATTCACTAAAAACGGAGTTAGTTTTTCCTGGAATATGAGAAGGAACTACCCTTTGCTGTTAGTGGTTTCATTATTTAATGGCACCAAGTCCCCCTCTCTCTCAAAAAGCATGGGGTGCTACATAAGTTGTTTAATATTTTTTGTCCTTCACTGTTTGTAAAGGTAGAGTCATTGTCAAAAGTTGTGTAGAGAGCACCCCACGCTTCTTGTATACATTAAAGTTAATTTTGTAATCAGTGACTTTATTCTTTAAGCTTATTCAAAAAAATTAATTTATCCTGTATTGTGGGACGTCCCATCACTGTTAAACAAAATCTTTATATTTAAAGATTATTTTTAACCTTTTAGTTCACATTACTACGAAAGCGTGTTTTTAGTTTTTTAAACTACAATTTTATTTTTAACTTTTTAGTTCAGATAGTTTCAAAAGTATGTTTCCTACTGTTGGCTTTTCTTCGCCAATCTCTCTTTATCTTTGTGTTGTAGTTTCATTTTTAATTATTACTTCCATGAGTTAAATACAATTAAATGGCGGCTCAGCCAGAGGTCCAATAGCAGGGTAAATGTGGAAGACTACTCTTCTATAATAGTACGAAGTAATGTTTCGAATACTCACTATTCAACATCAAGTTAAGCGACTGCAGACAGAGAAACCTTTCTGGATAGGAGACAGTGGAAGACGATCGTCGTCAGCAACCAAGGCTCGTAAATCACCCGGGAAACTGGAGATGGTCAAAGTAACGAGAATAGCAGGACGTTGCTAAGAGACTGCTGTATTGTCAACGGTTCTTAAAACGTGTGCAAATTTTTTCTGTTTTTACTGTCAAAGTAATGATAATATCAAGATATAGCTATGAAATTATTGTATTGCGATCAGTTATCATTACATCAGCAAAATTTCAAACAATTCGGACATCTGGAATTGGGTTAAAATTAAATTAAAAAATTTCATGACATTCAACCATTTTTCTTTTGTTACTGTCAAAGTAATGAGAATAGCAGGATATAGCTATGAAATTCTTGTATTGTCACCGGTTCTTAATATGTGTGACAAATTTCAACTAGCTCGGACATCTGGAAGTGGGTCAAAATGTTGTAAAATTCCATAACATTCATACGTTCATACATTCATACATACATACTTACATACATACATACATACATACATACATACATACATACATACATACATACAAGTCAAGCTAATATAAAGCGTGTAAAAAGGGATTCCATTTAAAATCAACTTCTGAGATGCGTTCACTTCCTGGCAACAAGAGGATGTAAAACTAGCTACAATAAACATACCACAGATCTGACTCGATAATAAAGGATTACTAAAAAATTTCACGCTTTCAGCAGATTATTTTTAGCTGATCTGTTTCAAGTATTTCCTCGGGTAGTTTACCATTCTTTATTTTGTAATTATTCCGGAAGTTAAGAAATCAGCTAAGAAAATATTGACTATGCTCCCAAGAGAGCATTCGAAGAAAACGATTTAAGAAAGTACAGAAGTGCTCATATGAACATTCATTTATCTTGCTTTTCGTAACTAAAATGAATAACTCTGGAAGAAACTATTATCCGAAACCAACGGTATTGTTAAGAGTTCTCCGTCGTCTAGCTCCGTATTCCAATAAAATCAAGTGACTTGCTAAGCAAGCATTGTTCTAATTTTGTGCTACAGGCGCTGAGGTGCAGTTGAGGAAAACGCCCAATGAGCACGCTCTGTTTGTGGCGCCACAAACAATAGATGTTTAACTCTCATGACTCAGACACAAAACTGAACCGTGCTGGCTGTCAGCTGGGCTATACTGGTATGTGCTGACAGTTGGTGAATGAGCTGATGACTTACACAATAAAACCGATATAAATTGCTTTAAAAAAAAAAAAACACTTTGTCGGTATATTTGCCGTCGTTTTGTAACAAATACAAATGGAACTATATTAAATGAAAAATACAAAGTTTCATAATATTATGTTTGGAAAAATTATTTATTATTATCACCAGTAGGATCTAAATTCATAAAATTTAAGTTTTTTTAAATTTAATTTAGGTAATGATTTATTCTCTGTATTTAAAACTGAACTTAATGAAACTGCGAAGGGAAACTCAAATAAGTGAAATTTATATAGAACATCGAAAATACCTTTCCGTCTAACTTAAGAACCTACAAGTTTTCGTCTGGGAGCACCTTGAAACTCTTTGTTAGCACTTCTTGGTATTACTCTAATTCCCAGTGATGATGCCACACCACTACTTAAATGATACTGGTTTGTTAATGATAATCTACCTTAGTAAGTAAGGTTGGTGCGAATTATATCGTCGTTTTTTTTTTAACTTCTCATCTTTTTACCCAAATTTCTTCATACAAATAACGTTTTATGCCTTTCTTTTTATTATGCAATATCGCTTTTACCACCAAACATTTAGTTCTTGAAGTTGGACGTCTTTCCAACATGGAAACTACTTTGTGCGAGTTTAAATTCGTTCATTACACAATCCAATCAACGGAAAGTTTACAGAAAGCCAATGATGAGTAGCAGCTGTTGCCAAAAATTGTTTTCCGAGAACACGACTCTGTAATTTATCGCAGTCAATTCATCTTTCGTTTCTGAGTATGACGTTTTAAAGGAATCAGCAATGATAGATCCAGAAGTTGAAAGTATCTTTGACGTCAACAATCTACGAGGATTTATGGAAAAGACAAAATGGAAAAAATTGGTTTCTTTGTAAGGTTAGGTGAAAAAGTTTTGAAATCTAAAAATAAAAGAGAGATTCTTCTTCATGGAATCACGGCATACGAGCAGTGCAAACAGTGCTGATGAGCCACTGAGGCACAATCCGAGATCGGACCTTCACTCAAAGAAGGTAATGCTGTCGTATAGTATTCATATAGGGCAGTGGTTCCCAAATAGTTTTTCCCTAGTACCACTTCAAGAAAGAGCTGAACCTCGCGTACCCCCTTATAGCTACGTTTGCTTCTGCGTTCATTCCAGTCTAGTGCCACAGTATTACAGAAATGTAATTCACACACACAGCGTTTAACTGTCTTAAAATATATTTTGGCGGTAGTAATGTTTGCGTAATTGTTTTTTTTTTTCAATTGTCTTATTGAATACCTCAGTCAAGAGAGAACCTCGCGTACCCCCGAAAGCAGCCTCACGTACCCCTGGAGGTATGCGTACCAATAATTGGGAAACACTGATATAGAGCACTCATGTGCTATTCATTCGTCAGGAAAGTAAGACTATAAATGCAGGTAAATACAGTCAGGAAATTATTATTATACACATAGCTAGACACAATTAATCCAAAAGTTAACTTCGATAATACGCTACTTAGAAAGTTAACTTCGATTATCGTTTAAGCGTTACATTTTTGCAAATCGCAGGTTACAGTTACCCGTTAAAAGTTAACCATTAACAACACGTCTATCCAATGTCCCTCTGGAAACTGAGTTCTTAGTGAGATTCAACCTTTTAATCAGCTTCTCAAACCTATCGGATTCTACAACATGTAGTGGAATCATGTTGGCAACGAAAAAATTTACAATGCATTGGTCCACACCAGCTTGAGACAGGCCGCTGTCGGTAACTACGATGCCAAGAAGATTCACCAATGCTTTATTGACAAAACCTTTCGTTAGCAGATGGTGATGGAAAAAAGATTTCTGCTGCTATCTACACAAGAAGAATCCGCGGCACCTGAAGGTTTTGAATTGTTTTTCCTTTTCCCACGAATTGACCCTGCTTTCACTTTTTTTTCAGACTATAAATACTTGGATGTTTTTTTTCCTACTCATGTGTTGTTTAAGATTATTAAGGCTAGAAACGTGAACCTTGATTTCAGAAAGTTCAGGCAAACACAATTTGAATTCATAAATCAACTGTTCTCATAATATTGATTTAGATGTAATATAACCGCATAAATGTGGTAAAAGATTTTTAATCTTCTCGTTGCTATTGCTAGAATTGCTGCTTTAATAGATCTTCAATTTCCATGATGTAATCATGAAAAGATTATCAATGTAATTTATTTCGGTAACAAACTCCACACCAACACAAACAAAAAAGTGGCACTATATTAGTAAAAACGTTAATTTATAAAAATATAAAAATCAACCACTGATTGCACTTGAAACGTGTAACCGGTTTGCAGACGTAAAATACAAACACTCGATATCTCTTGCGTTCCTGCTAACTCCCACGCCATGCCTAGCTTAACAGTTATATATGCATCACACTGGCACTTGCACTTCGCGTTACGTAATTCGTTCGCTATTCGACTAGCCGAACATACCAGTGTGCCGTGGTGCACAATTCAAACAAAAGAAATGACTTCAACAGCCAATGTGCCGGACTAAAGTTAAGTTTAACGGAAGTTAAGAAGAACGTTTATCATTTTTTAGGCTAATTTAAAAGTTACATTTTTGCAATTTTGTTAACTTCGTTAATTAACGATTAATGGATTAAAGGTTTTCTGCCCTTTTATTATTATACAAGAGTGGTCTGGTAGCTCAGTGGTTAAGGCGCTTGGTTTCAAAAAGTTCGTTGTCCCGGCAGACGCAGGAATTTTTAAGAATTGCGTTTGATCATATAATCTATGCCAGGTTGCTCCGTGGTTTGGATTCCACATTAAACTGTAGGTCCCATTGGAATGGAACTGGCCATCCTACCTCTAACACAATGGCTTAGTATGCCTCCTTCGGAAGGATCCAACCAACCTTCGGGTTGTGGACTAAGTTAGTTTTTTTTAGTTATTATTATACACTGAAACTTGTACAATCACTAGCCAGCGTTTGTCAATTGACATAGAGTACTGTTACTGATATTATTATTATCTATAATTATTTCTATGAACTGTTTCTTTGTCACAAACCATTATCTCCCTTTATACCTAACCGAAATCGATAAATGAGATATCATTTCAAAGCTTAAGGTATCCGCTTTGGTCACATCATATTTTAAGAAAGTAATTTTTCCAAATTCGACCCTTAAAGGGAAAAAATGACAATATTTCTAAAATACGTTTTTTTTTGTACCACGGATCATTTAAAGATTAAGATTGACATCGTATATTAAAAAAGGAATTTTACGAAATTCGACCCTTGAAGGACAAAAGTAATAACCGTGAAAGTCGCGCGTATGAGACAGTTCAGAGCCAAGCCACTAGATAGAATTATCACATTTCACAGAGATATTAATAAACTGGTTCACTACCCTCAACTTTTGTTATGTACATATTATACTAAACAAATAAACAATTGATACAAATGAGGCGGTTCTTCTTTCATTCTATTACAAACCACCAACCTTACTATTCATCGTATTAGCGGAATTTTCACATGCGTCACGTGGTTATTACTATTATTATTAATTTAATTGCGATGGAGCAAACATTCCGCAACATGACTCCAGGTCTCACATTGGGGGCGTCCATAAATTACGTGAGGTGAAATAGGAGGGGAGGGAGGGGAATCCGGCGAAATCTCACCAAATCTCACCAAGGGGGAAGGGGGGTCAACGGAAATCTCACGTGTGGTTTTAGGAATTTTTGTTGGACAGTAGAGCCAAAAAAAGAAGAAGGTCTACAATTGACGCGATATTCGATTTTTAAAAAAAAAGGTCTCATAAAGTTGCGAGGGTGATTTCTAGGGCGGGGAAGGACAAAGATCTCACCAGAAGGCGGGGGGGGGGGGAAGGGGGGAGAGGTATCGGTCCAGATGTCACGAAGTCTCACCAGAGGGGGAAGGGGGGGGGGGTTCGGAAATCCGGAGAAACGCCTCACGTAATTTATGGATGCTCCCTTGCAGAAAAGACAGACCAACTAAGCCGAACTAAAAATAGCATTTCATCCAAATCCTCCTTATACTCCGGATTATAATTTCTAAAATAACTATAAAATTTTTTGGGGACTGCACGACTTTCGGAACCTACTAGAAACTGGTACTAACCTGTTAAAAATTGGATTAATTATTTCGATTGCTCTTGTTTTGCGGAAAATTCGCCACAAATTAAATTAAAAATGGTGAAATATGAGAGGCTGCGCAACTGCGTAATGCTACCAGCACTCTAAGAATGACATAAAAACTGTCGGTACAGGTATCATATTAACACAAACAGTTTCGTTTTACCATAGAGGTTGTGGTTAGGTTGAAATGCGGCGTGGACCAAGAGAAAAAATTCCTGAAAATTTCGTTCTGCGGCATCCCTCACGGAAATGGTGTATTTGTTTACAACGGAAGCAATCGATTATCTCTGATAACTTGCCTCGATATTAAATGGCGGGCATCACTGTATTACAACTCGGATCAATATTGTCTATTTGTCAATTTTGTGCTAATTTTTACAACAAAGAAAAGCTAAAACGGCAAGAAAACATTACAACGAAGGATTAAACCGACATTTTAAGAAACTGTCATCCATTTTGAAGCGCTGGCGGTATCTGTGCGTCCCTTTCATATTTCTCCATTTTTAATTTAATTTCTGGCGACTTTTACGCAAAACAAGGGCGCATAACGTTAAGAGGGCATTATACCGAAACAATTAATTCAAATTTCAACAGGTTAGTACCAGGTTCCGAAAGTCGTGATCTCCCCAAATTTTTTGACTAAGAAAGTGTTTTAAGAAGGAGAGACTGTAAAAAGAGTATTCGAGGAGTTACTACTGTTCCAAAGATTTTTCAAAAATGGATCTTACGTTCTAGTGTGGAATAAGGCAATTCCGATTAAAGGAATCTATTATGCCTCCAATTTTTAAAATGAAAGTGAAAAGTAAAAATTTGAGCCAGCAGTAGATGCATAACCTGCGTCAGTTGCTAGTTATTAATTAGATTAAGTAGGGGAGCCGAAGTAGGGGAGCCGAAGTAGGGGAGCCCTAATTAAATTAAAATAGGGGAGCCGTAATTAAATTAAGGAGGGGAGCCGTAATTAAATTATGGTAGCCGAGAAACTAATTATATTAAGGAGGGGGATCCGAGAAACTAATTAAATAATCTAATAAGCGACTGCAATCTATCCTGTAACCTAATTAGCGGGTGCAATCTCATCTGTAACCTCAGATTGATCTTATTATAACAATAAGCGACTGTGTGACTCATGTCTCCCTCTA
This sequence comes from Vandiemenella viatica, assembly GCA_031002005.1. Lineage (NCBI taxonomy): Eukaryota > Metazoa > Arthropoda > Insecta > Orthoptera > Morabidae > Vandiemenella > Vandiemenella viatica. Next base: position 103,326,773 of record JARYHS010008075.1, on the reverse strand, counting down.
TGACTCACACCTTCAGCTGCAACCTTACCGAAGTATGAATCACCACGCGATCAATCGATACATTTCACACGCACCCGCGTTTCGTGTCACCCAAGCCAAGTGACTCATGTCTCCCACTATATAAAGGGCTGTGATCTCCCTTGTGTTATCCAGTCTTCTCTGAGTGGCCGGCTTGAACACTTCGATCATCGCAATGTCGTCTCAAGATCTTAGCTTATTCAGCGATATTGGTAAGTAAATTAGTGTTATTTAACTTGTTTTTTGTTTTAAATTCTTTCACATATACTGATGAGGTTTTTTTCCCTCTGCTTCAGACATTGAAGAAATTCTCGCTGAGAGCCAGGATGATTTCGGTAATGATAATATTTTTTACATAACTAGATTTATGAAAATGTATAGTGTGAAGCAGTAGTCTATATTATTAATTTATTTGTTCGCAAGTGATTTAGATATTTCCTGCAGCGACCTTTTTTTATTTCAGTACGTATTTATCTATAGATTATTTTTTTTCCATGTCTTTATTACTATTGCTAAAATAATTTTTTTTCAGATGAACCATCACGCCCAGAGAAGCGTAAGGGAAATTCTAAGGAATTAAGTAGCCCAAAAAGAGCTAATATCAGCCCTGGCGATTGCTCTAACCCCATGAATGAGCCGCATAGCAGTATGCTGCCAACTCCACCACCACAATGGGTTCTTCCGCAACCACCAGCACACTGTAATATCGGTAAGTCCAGTACATCAGTAATTTACCTATATTATTTTATGCTTACAAAAATTATATTTTTCATGATACTAACATATTTTTCTTCTTTTTTTATGTTTCAGAGGGGGCGGTCGGACACCCCGCCAACGAGGCAGTTCCGCCACCAATATGGCGACCGTGGGAGATGCCCACTACAGCCGGGCCGAGCCGACCGCCCGCCACAGCAGCAGCACCTCGCCTGCCCAGCAGCCCTTCGTCCGGCCCAAGCCGGCAGTACGCCTACCAATCGGCCGGGTCAAGCCGACCATCGCCCGGCTCCAGCCGCCCTTCGCCTGGACCAAGCCAGCACTTCACCGGTCCAGCGGCCGACCATCGCCGGGGCCCAGCCGCCCATCGCCCGGGTCAAGCCGACAGTACGCCGGTGCAGGGAAGCCATCATGCAGTCATGATCATGCAGCAACGACGGGTGAGTCAGCAGCATCGCGCTTAATCCTTGAAGACAGGCTTAGTGCATTTAAAAATAGAATTTATTCCGGGACAATTTCAAATTCTCAAAATTTCATTGATCCAATGAATTTCATTGATGCTTGCTTTAAACTTGTTGCCGGTAAACTTCGCGAAATTGTGGATAATCGGTCCTCCCCATCTGTAAAGGTGCAGGTTGGACTGATTAACACTTATAAAATACAAAAGGAAATGATTTTAGAAACCGCCCGTATGTGCTTTTTAACTAAAATGCGTGAGGTCACAACCAGCACTTGCCTATCGGATTGGTATGAAAAATATGTGAAGTCGGAGCTCAGAGTAAAAATTGTGTGAATTTCAAGAAAGGACAATTGGCAAAACTCTCGATAGAATAGAATCCCTCGACATTAGCATTTCTAATTTTCAACCTTTCTATCGGGGGTCTTCCTATGTTGCTCTGCCACTTGATATCTGTAGAAAGAAGGCCGTCATCAATGTTGAAAACAAGAATGACGAGTTGGTGCTTTCTATGGACAATTCTTGCATATCACGTAAAGGCGCTAAGCAAAAAACCTACAAGGGTTAGCATATATAAGAAAGTACGTTCACTCTATCCCCTCGATTTTTCAGGTATTGAGTTTCCGGTAAAACTCTCCGACATTTCTAAATTTGAGAGGCAAAATCCAGACTATTCTGTAAATGTTTTCGGTCTGGATGAAGTTAAAGGTAAACATGTAGTTTCCGGGGCCCTCCATCACACTGCAGACAAATGCGTTCACCATATAAACATGTTGTTGATTACCGACGGCAGTGGGAAAAAATTCCATTACTGTTGGATTCACAACTTGTCGGCGTTAGTCAAATCGTCATTAACTAAAGAAAAACCGTGCTATATTTATTTGTGACAGATGTCTGCAACATTTTGGACGCAAAGATCTCCTGGACCGCCACGAGATTGACTGTGCAAGGGTTGATCTGTAAGAGTGGATTTACCCGGCGACGACGATAAAACCTTAAAGTTTAAGGATTTTGTGCACCAAGAGCGTGTACCCGTCGTCGTTTACGCGGACTTTGAAAGTTTATTGCAACCTTATGATTCTTGCAGTCCCCCACCCAACGCCTCTCACACTACTTTAGTCCAGAAAACATATCCCTTTCGCTGCCGCATACCAGGTCGTTTGTCCACGCGTACCTAGTCTGTCGCGTTTCGACTCCTTCAGGGGAAAAAATCTTGAAAAATGGCTTGTTGACGAACTCGTAAAACTTGCCAAGAAAGTTGATGAAATTTACAAGAGGTGCATTCCTCTTGTAATGACAGACGAGCAAGAAGCAAAGTTTGCTGATGCTGCAGTATGCCACATCTGCGAGAAAGACATTGAACCGGGGGCTGTCAAGGTCCGCGATCGTTGTCATATCACAGGTAAATTTAGGGGGGCTGCACATAATGATTGCAATTTGCAGTATAAGACTAAAAAGTACATACCCATATTCTTTCACAATCTTTCTGGGTATGACGCTCATTTCATTGTAATGGCATTATCAAAACTCGATTCCGAAGGAATGGACGTGCTCCCCATCAACACAGAACGTTATATTTCTTTTTCGAAAAGATTGAATATACTTCAATCACGTTAAGGTTTCTGGACTTATACCGGTTCATGCAGCTCCCATTAGACAAACTGGTTTGAACCCTTGAGGACGACGACATGGGCATTACTAGTGCTCATTTCACCGACCCCGAGAAGTTCCAATTAGTTAAACGGAAAGGTGTCTTCCCTTACGAATACATGGATTCGTGGGATAAGCTCACCGAGGCCACGCTTCCTCCAAAATCAAAATTCTACAGTTCGTTGTCAGAGTCACACATTTCTGATGAAGATTACGAAAACGCGACAAAGGTGTGGCGGACTTTCCAGATCAAGACTTTGGGCGAATATGCAAGTCTGTACATGGACACAGATGTGCGGTTACTTGCAGATCTGTTTGAGAAATTTAGGAGTGTATGTATGGGGGAGTACACCCTGGACCCCGCCCACTATTTCACATCCCAGGCCTTTCGTGGCAGGCTATGTTAAGGAGCAAGCGTGTCGAACTGGACCTTCTGACGGATATCGACATGCTGCTCTTTTTCGAACGAGGTATTCGCGGAGGTATTTGCCAGTGCGTCCACAGGTATGCGAAGGCAAATAACCAGTACATGCCGGAGTACAACCGCGAGGCGTCTGAAGATTTTATAATGTACTTCGACGTAAACAATCTTTACGGCTGGGCCATGTCGGAGTATCTACCCTCTGGTGGGTTTCAATGGCTTTCGGCTAAAGAGATTGCTAGCATAGATTTCATGAGCGTGCAGCGGACTCACCTAGGGGGTTCGTATTGGAGGTAGACCTTACGATTCCTCAGGATAAACACGACGTTTTAGCAGACCTGCCGCCATGTCCAGACCACAAAGCCCCAGAAGGTTCTACCCTCCCCAAGCTGATGACCACACTGGAGAACAAGGTACAGTATGTTCTCCATTACCGAGTCTCCAGCAATGTGTAGGCTTGGGTTGCAGGTGACCGAAATACACCGGGTAATATCTTCAATCAGTCACCGTGGATGAAAGAATACATATCTCTCAATACGTGTTCTCGCCGTGACGCCAAAACAGATTTCGAGAGAGATTTTTATAAACTGATGAACAATTCAATTTTCGGTAAAACTATGGAGAACATTCGAAAACACCGCGACGTGAAATTGTGTACAGCATGGGTGGGCCGCCGCGGTGCCCGCAAACACATAGCTTCACCACACTTTAAGCAAGTAACAGTTTTCAACAAGAACTTTGTGGCCGTGGAGATGGCGAAAGCTAGGATAGTTTTTAATAAACCTGTGTATGTCGGAATGTGCATTCTTGACCTGTCTAAACTGAGGATGTACAGATTTCATTATGAATTTGCCATTCCTCAGTTTAGAAGCCCTAAATTGCTATATATGGATACAGACAGCTTCATCTACTTGGTGCGGAACTGCGATCCATATGAAGTGATGCGACGCAACAGGGAGGAGTTCGACACGTCTGGGTATAGCACCGGCAACCGTTATGGGATAGAGTCCCACAATGAAAAGGTTGTCGGTGTTATGAAGGACGAAGCGAATGGCCCTGATTGCGGAGTTTGCGGGGTTAAGGGCAAAAATGTATGCATTCCGGCTCGAGACAGACCAGACCTCTAGACGGGCTAAAGGTTTGGCTGGCTCAGTCACTAGAAAGCTGCAGATGGAGGATTACATAAATTGCCTCCATGGTGAAACACCCAGGTACCATCTGCAGCAAAGGATCACATCAACTCTGCACGTTGTAAATACTGTTCAAATATCCAAACTGGGTCTGTCTAGAACGGACGATAAGCGGTATATTTTCCCCGACGGGATAGAGACCCTCCGTGGGGGCACAAGTCTGTAAATAATGTGTGAATGTTTTGTAAATACTGTATGAGTGAAGAAGAAATATACCGTTTATCCGTGTTTCTAGTTTGTAAATATGTACAGTGCACTGCTTAGGTTGCTGCAAAGACATGTAAATATTTTTGATGTACAAACTTTTATAATTTTTTTGCAGTGCACTAATGTTTTGTATAGAATCATAGCCCGAGAAAAAAAATATTGTAATGTATCTAGTCAATGGAATAAGTGTACAAGTTTGTTGAGACTGCTGCTGCTGTGCTCAGTATAAATAATAAAAAAACACAATTGTAAAAAAAATTTTATTACAGAAAATGACATGTACAATTTTGTTACAATTTGAATAAATCTTTTTTATGAATCCATGTGTTATGCGATTTATCAAAACCCAACCACTTCACCAAGATCATATTTTTCCTTCTCTTTATCACTCGTTCAACCAAAAATGTACTTGTAAGTTTTGTTAGTTGTAATTCTTGCTGGTAAAATGCTCCTGCAATATCTTTACCTTGATAGTCTTTAAGCAAATAAGTTACAGGATTTGTTAATTTCACTTTACTGATGGTAAACACTTCCGTTGACCAGTTGGGCAAGTAGCCTTTCTCAAACTCTCTTTAAATCTACTGATTCTGACATGGTCACCAACTTTGAATTTTGCTGGAGTAGTAATCTTAATATGGCTGTACACTGTTGAAAGAAGTGAATTGTCTTTAACATCACACGGTTTCATCTTGATGGTGCGGTGCCACTTGTTATTGTAATTGGTCATTAATTGAGGAAGAAGTTCAATCCACCGATGTGAACCACGTCTGCTGAATTCTTGCCACATTGCATTCTTGATAGTTCTATTGAGTCGCTCAACTATTGATGCTTTAAGATGAGTATATGTTGAGTAGTGATTAATACCATAACTTGTCATGAGCGATTTAAACTTTGAATTATAAAACTCTTTTCCGTTGTCAGTCTGTAAATTTTTAGGAACACGATCACCATTAAGTATTTTCTTCATAGCGTCGACAACCACACTAGCCGTTTTGTTCTTGAGGGGTAGAGCCCATGCAAACTTTGAATAAGTATCAATCACCATCAAGATATACTTGTAGCCACTGTTTTTACGAGAATACGGTATCATTTCTACAATATCAGCTTGCCATAGGTCGTCAAGACCTTTGATTATTACCCGGCGTCTTGGGAAATTCCTTCTAGCCGGTCTATGGAGTTCAGCTACAATTTGATCCATGTTACACGATGATGTCTCTCTCACGAAGTTCTTCAATCACCGACAAAATTTCGTTGGAGTGTGCAGTGTGTCCTGCTGATGTTGATGCGGTAAGTAATTTCAATCTTTCAACGAGCTCATTCGGATCGTCCCAATACACATATTCCTTCATGGGAAGAAGACCAGAACCCGACTGATTGTCAAGTTTAGAGATTATGTTTTTATACTTAGTGGTTGTATTTTTCAAAACTTTTCCAGATGGAATAAATTTCACTCTGTGGCATTCGTGGTGTCTAGTATTTCATAATAACTTTTCAAGTCCATGTTGGTAAATTTTTTTTTTTTAAGAACAACAGTTCCATTAAGCCTTGAGTTCTTTCATATTCATTTCCATCAATCCGAATAACATCTCCATCTATAATCATAGGAGTATTTCCAATCATTAGCGAATCATTTTTCTTCCGGACACCGTACACCGAATCATAATCTCTTTCACTTCGATTGAGTGACTTCAAGAAATCTTTGATCATACCTGGAGGTTGCTGCTGCTGCTGCTGATGTCGCGGAGGTAAGAAAACATTTTCTATTGTATCCGTCACAGGTCTTAAAGAATCTTTGAAAAATTTCTCAGAGTCGATTTGGCCAGTTTTCAATTCAAGTAACTTGCGTCGAATAGCATTTCGGGCCTTTATGATGCCACGTTTAGTTGTTGACGTATCCATGTTTAAGCATCGAATGAAGCTTATTACAGGTTACTGTATTATTTTATATGTTAAAGTCACATGTGCTGTAAACGGCTCGTGGGGCTCATATGCGGGGAAAAAACTAAGTTTATCGCCTCGATTCACATGGAGTACTCCTCCTTGATAGTTAACGTATACCCAATTCAATTTTACGTCAACCCTTTTTGGTTTGTCTACTGAGAGGATCATACCATTGACTTGGATTTCACGATAATTTCGACCCGTATCTAGTATGTATGCATTATCTTGAAAGTCACCTGTTGCAATTATAGTTTCAACCATAGTCATTTCCATCGATTTTAAAAACATTAAACCATCATTAATAGCTTTGTTAGCATATCGTTTTGTTACCACATCGTCATCATCGATGGGGTCAGCTACATGTTTGAGTATTCTACCTTGGCAATCCAAATACCGTCCTTTGTAAGAAGTATGTTTTGAGGTGGGTACACCAAAACTCTCCTGCTCTGTATCGTCGAAGTTCTCCCAAACTTGTCCATGGCTGCAATGATGATAGTACCTAGTGTGCTTGTCTATTTATTTAAAAACGAATCAAACCCGTTGCGGTACCGTCCATGATACATATCACAGTCTTTGTCAATAACTGCAAATCCATGCTTGCTCGCATTCCAGCAAGTACCACATAAGTTCTTAAACTCGCTGAACGGCATATCTGTGTTCACGTGGTCATTATAAATGTGTTTGAGATTCATGTCGTCCTGTTTAAAGAGTACAATCAAGTTGGCGTTGTCTCTCACCAGCTGTTTAGGTATACGGCTGTATGTCTGGCACAAGTAGAAAGAGTCTACTGACCTATGTCTCCCCATACAAAAGTAATCTCGTATATTATTCTGCTTCTCACACGAGACATCGTCAAACACAAACACTGAATTTGGTAGCGCTTCACTAGGTGGAGGCACATTCTGATTATCGCTAAATGTTAAATACTTAATTTCTTTAATGGGTTTCAGTATTTCACCTAGCAACTGGTACTTTGGCTGGTACAACGATTTTGAAAACACATATACATTTTCAAATCTAAGCCCATTTGGGTGTTCCAGCAGGGACAGCACAAGATTGGTTTTACCACAGTTTGACGGTCCACAAACTATCGCTCTCACTGTCTCGGGGAACAGAGGTCCGTTCTTCTTCCGCTTGGTGCCGGCAACATCTGCATTACTCACGGGTAATGTTGCTTGCTGCTTGACGAATCGCATTTTGACAAGGTTTCTTTGCTGCACGGGGTATATATAGACGCGCGAATACGTAAAATCATTCAGTCGATAACAATGCCTCCTACGAAGAAGAAGAAGGGCCGTGGCTTCTTAAACAAGCTCGTCGACAAAATGCCATTTGAGGCACACATTCCAACTTACCAGTTCTGTGGACCCGGGACGAAACTGAAAAACGTCTGAAACTCGGCCAGACGGGGATCAATCCACTAGATGCAGCATGCAGGGAGCATGACATTGCGTATGCACAGGGTGCCGACAGACGTAATGCAGACCGCATACTCGCAGAGAAGGCTTCAGTCAGAATGAAAGCCAAAGATGCAAAGTTCGGTGAACGGGCGGCCGCGTTACTAGTTAACGGCGCTATGCGTGCCAAGCTAAAGTTGGGTGCAGGGATTAAAAAGAAAAAGAAGACGAAGAAGGGTGGAATCCTCCCCTTAATCCCTATTTTTGCCGGATTGTCGGCTGCCGGAGCTCTTGCCGGTGGAGCCTCAGCCATCGCCAGAGCCGTCAAAGCTGCTAAAGAAGCAAAAAAGCAGTTGACTGAACAGAAACGACACAATGAAACCATGGAGGCAATTGCAATGAGGGGTAAAGGTCTGTATTTAAAGCCATACCGGAAAGATGGATCTGGATTGAAAAAAAAAGTCCGATCAGGCGTTGACCGATGACGATATACGTAGACATGTAAAGCGTTTGCGTATACCTCATTTTCGTGGTGTCTTCATGCGCGATGCATTACCTCAAAAAATTAGTGAACGTGAATGTGGAATTGTGAACTTGGACAGTGCTGAAAATGCTGGGACGCACTGGGTTGCGTACATCAAGTACAAGGATGGTGTAGTGAAATATTTCGATAGTTTTGGTGACTTACCTCCGCCATTGGAATTGCAGCGATACTTTGCAGGTAACAGAATACAGTACAATGTGCAACGACACCAGGAATTTGGTACGCACATATGTGGACATTTATGTTTAAAATTCCTGCATCAGAATGCATAACATCAGTCTTGCATGAACCTTAGTCGGGGTAACACATGTCTGTGACACTCTGCTTGTCCGGTAACAGTTCAGTCTTGAGCTGTGATTACTTCCACCGATAGATTTGAGTCAAGGCGAGTATACGATCGGCTTAGTAGATTTTCAAACATACAACTCGATTCCGAACATTGATAAGTCAAATTGCAAATTTCATTACTCGAAGAATAAAGTGATAGATATTCCTACAGGATCGTATGATATTGACGACTTGGCCAGTTATTTGGCTCGGCTTACAAATAACGAGAAACTGGTTATTAAAGCAAACAACAATTCACTCAAGTGTGAGATACAAACACCTGTGGAAATAGATTTCACGAAACCAAACTCAATTGGCTCACTGCTTGGATTTTCTAAACGTGTGTTAAAACCGGGATTTCATACCTCAGACTACACTGTGCAGATCTTCAAAGTTAACGCGATAAGGATAGAGTGCAGCATATGTACGGGAAATTACGTCAACGATAAGCTGGGACATACACTACACGAGTTTTTTCCAACAGTACCGCCAGGGTACAAGATTGTAGAAGTACCTGCAAACGTCATCTATCTTCCCATCACGGTGAAAACGCTCAACAGCATTCACATTAGAGTTGTCGATCAGGACGGCAATTTAGTGGATTTCAGAGGAGAAACTATTACTCTGAGGCTACATATAAAGAATGGGCGCTCGTTATAAGAAGAGGCGGACTCAAACAATTGTCAGTAGTGAACCGACAGTGAAACGGGTAACACCTGCTGTGAAACGGTTAACTCCTGCTAACGTGCTCTTCCTACAGTCGTTAGGCTATACAGTTAAAAATGGATGAAGTGCTTGATATAACTTCCAGTGTGGAATTTGATGAGTCGGTGACGCGTAAACAGTTTTTGAGTCACCAACCACATACGCCCACAACATTTAATAATAATGATGAAATTCGGATACCTATTCAGAACCAGGATACATATACTGCCAGGGGAAAGTTTCTTGCATATTGAAGGAAGATTTCTCAAGTCAGATGGAACTGGGGCTACAAATTCAATTGTTACATCCAATGCGTTTGCGTTCCTATTTGAGGAAATTCGGTTAGAAATTAATGGAGTTGAAATAGACCGAAATAGAAATGTAGGTGTCACAAGCACAATAAAGACTCTTATTTCTGCTGGTCCTCAACAAATTGGTCTGTTGGAGAACTCAGGATGGGGGCAACGCGATCTTGGAAATGGTTACTTTGATGTATGTATTCCGCTGAGTATGCTCTTGGGTTTTTGTGAAGACTTTAAAAGGATACTTGCAAATGTAAAACAAGAACTAATACTTATTCGATCTAGGGACGATACAAATTCATATGTACAAGCCAATCCAAACCCCCAGAAAAGTAAATTCGCCATCAGTAAACTAGCATGGGTGGTGCCTCATTTACAAGTAAGTGAGAGAGAAAAACTGGCGTTGCTTAAGATTGTGGACAGTGGGAAGCCACTTAGAATTAATTTCCGAAGCTGGGATTTGTTGGAGTACCCGCTACTTCCTATAAGCAAAACTCAAATTTGGTCTTTGAAAACATCAACACAGCTGGAGAAACCTAGGTTCGTTGTTCTGGGATTTCAAACAAACAGGAAACGAAATGAAGCATTAAGTGCGGCTTTATTTGACCACTGCAATCTTGCCAACGTCAAAGTGTTTCTAAATGATGTGGCGTACCCCTACGAGAACATGAATTTGGACTTTAAGAAAATCGAACCACAGTATTGTACGATATGTATGCAAGATTCCAACAAACTTACTACGAACGGGAGCATCCTTCACCGCTACTAAACCGTGAAGATTTTGTCGCTACTGCTCCTATCGCCGTAATCGACTGTTCACATCAAAATGAGTCGGTAAAAACGGGACCTGTAGATATTCGTATGGAGTTTGATAGCACTGACAATTTTCCAGCCTACACCGCCGCATACTGTCTAATCCTTCACGACCGTGTTGTGGAATACGTACCGCTAACAAGTGTTGTGCGTAAGCTCGCATAAAACCAGATAGCGCCCATCATTGCCACCCAGTATCATGCCGACCATCTTCCTGGACGCTCAAGGATTCAAGACGAGAGAAGGAGTGTTTATCTTCAAAGAAGTTGCCGTCTGTGTAGTGCAATCAGACAACATTATCGCCACACATTGCATCTCTGTAAATTCACCATCACGTGGAGGTAATGAGCCAACAGTCAAATGGCTGACAAATAATTACCATGGAATACCTTGGACTGCTGCTGGTATAACCTTTAGCAAACTATGTACTATTCTACATGCAATCACAAATGAAGATGACTCCATTATTTACGTTAAAGGACGGGAGAAGGCTCGTTGGTTTCAGAAGATTATTCGCAAGAAAGTCTGCTACAATATAGAAGATTTAGGATGCCCGCCTCTACATGAACTCAAGAAAAATAATTTGATAAAACTTTGTAAAGGACATTTATTTTGTAACGCTATATGCGCTGTTGAAAATGTATTTTTAATTGCCCAATGGTGGGTGAAATAAAAATAAGAAATAAAATAAAAATGTGTTATTTATTTAAACACTTTAGTTAATAAGGTCCACAAACATCATATCCAGGTTCATAATTCTTAATTACAATATTATTTACATCATCAGATACTAACAAATTTTTATATGCAATGTTCAAGTCTTAATTGCGCATAATCCAATGATGAACTGGGTGTCACTTGCGCTACACGAACATTGTTAATGTGCATGTCAATCAGTTTTTGCACTGTAGCCATATTGAAGTCTCGTAGCACTTTATTAGCTAGAATGTCCACAAATTCTGTATAATATCGCGCCACCAAGTAGCCCCACTTCTGCTTGACGGTCAAGGCGTTGGTCACGGCCGGCTGCGCGTCGACGAAGTTCCTCCAAGTAGACTGGCCGAAGAAGACACCGCTGGCAGGATCGTCATTGAGGTGGAAACAAACAGTCTTCACCCCGGCAATCGTTCGGCAGGAGACGGTGTGCTCACCAAGCGGGATGCTGTCGGTGCCGGCGTTGAATAACTCGGACACTACGTCCAATTCCTGGATCAGGACGTTCCATTCGTAGTATGTTAAAACAATTTTATTGTGTCCCACTTTTTCCAGAACAACAACAGGTTCAAACTCGTGTTTGGACGATAACCCTATCGTCAAACGTTTCGTATCACCAGCGTTGAGTTGGTACAGAGGAGAACAACATCACTAGACGAGACATGGCTGCAAACTGACGCCGGGTCGACCGGGAGGGGCAGAAAACTAATTAACATATGTGCACGGCGACTTGAGCGCACACCTGCGTGGCACGTGGCAGAGGCGCACACCTGCGTGGCACGTGGCCTACATAATATTCCCAGAAGCGCACCTACGTGGCACGTGGCCGAGGCGCACACCTGCGTCCGCTGCGACGTGGGTGGTCCTGGGCTCACACCTGCGTGGCACGTGGCAGAGGCGCCACACCTGCGTCCCGCTGCGACGTGGGTGGTCCTGAGCGCACACCGGGGCCCATAAGAAATACATGGGGCGTTTTGGTCCGGGGTACGAGCTCACTCCGGCCTTCAGACGCTACTCGTATTTGAATCGCAAACTGTATTTGCGGTAATATCGTTTGCTTCATCAAGATTCCTAGATTGCATAGCATAATTTAACACATTTAATTTCATCATACAGTATAAACTACAACGTGACGAAGGAAAGCGCAATACTAAATTAACTGAACCACGATGTAAAACACACCCCCTATAAATCTCATTTTCAACACTCGTTAAAAAGTAATGCTAGTCTATTATGTGCAAAATAGCAAGGTATGCTGATTTTCTATACTACACCAACAAAAATTTGAGAGCAAAGTCATCCCATTTAGAGCTATGACTAAATATTTATAGACATGCGCCAAAGTTATACAATTCCCATTGACCACTTCAACAACAATTATTAGGATACAACTTACCTATGAAATGATATTCCAGGTTCTTTCCTCTCTTGTCTATTTGTGCAACCGTATGCAACACAAGATGGCATTATAAAACACTTATGCACATTACAAAATGAAATAATCAGAACATCAGACACATTTTGAACTCGGCAATTGTTTGGGTTACAATACCGCTGCTGCCGCCATGCGGGAGAGTTTAGAACCTGCTTCACAGATTTAACGTCACTTCTCCTCCATATATTTCCTTCCTCCATGTAATTTGTTGCCTTGGTCTTTCCACATGCATAAAGGTAACCGGGTTCCTACGTCTCCTTCCGGTTACCGCAGGATTTACGAAGGTAGCGCTCCGCATACCGAATAAAACCATTGGCACTAGAAGGATGTGACGGGTCAGCGCAACGCTCCAGCCATTGTTTACCTTCCGGCAGTTTTTTCTTCACGGTACTCATTGTATAGCAGGCTAAGTAGGCCTGGGGAGCCGTTCCGGACGTTCAGTTTAGAAGAAATATCCTCGGCTTCATTGAGGATCGAACCACGATCGCCCAAGCAGCAATTTTTTCAAGATCTCATTGCCATTGTATGCCTCCTCCCATCGAAAGACCTTCAACGCATATTAGTAACAATATTCTGTTGCAAAAAAAAAAAAAAAATAAAAAAAAAAAAAAATAAAAAAAAAAAAAATTGATGGTCATAAAGGACTGCCGACAGAAGTGAAAACAAAACTTAAAAGTATGAATATCATATCGCTCAACACGTCCCAATTATAGCTACAGATATACTAAAAAACTCCTTGTGGTCGTAATGACATGGTGACAGGGTTTCTATTGAATGCGTATTCCGACCCTGTTTTAGTCGCCTTAACCTAACCCGTTAGCTGCTACCAGGTGCAGGTGACCTACAGTTTAACGTTGAATCCGAGCCACGGAATCGTTCGGCATACTCCACATTACACCGCAAGCTATGCTAGATATGAAGGTCGGATTAAGGGTCTACGAAAATACGTGCGAGACCGGGATTCTAACCGGGGACCTTTCATCCCCCAGACTTCTACATTAACCACTGAGCCACCAGACCACTACAGATACCTGTCAACGTTAGCACGCCGGTGGCGCGAACTAATGAGATCGAAATCATCCAAAAGTCGCCCACCGCGCATAAAGAAGTTTCCACTTCAAAAACTAAAAATCTAACTTACTCCACAACCCGAAGGTTGGTCGAATCTTCCTGAAGGAGATGTACTAAGCTATTGTACCAGTGGCAGGTAAGCCAATTCCAATCCTCAGGGGCCTACTGCTTAACGTGGAATCAGAACGACGGAACGTCCCGGCGTAGCTCATATAACAAATACAACTCCTAAAAATAGTTGCTCACCACGGGATTTGATGCCGCGACCGGAGGGAGAAACTTTCGGAATAAGGTGCCTTAATCGCTGAGCTACTAGACAGCCTTGTTTTGAAGTATACGTGTACTAAGTACTATCAAAATCAGATAAAGATTGTGGGTTTGTATGAACAACGTTGATAGAAATCAAGGTAGGGGGGGGGGGGGAAAGGAGGAGAGGGTTTTAAGCTTTTGTAAATCAAATGTAAGCAGTGATTTTCTATTTGTTTGAAACTACAGGTATGAAAAGTTTCATTAAAATTCCGATAAAAACTCTGTGTGTATGAAGAACATTGCCAAGAAAAAAAAATATATACATTTTCTATAAAAGTATAATCTATTATACTTTCACTTTCGTCCAAGCACAAGTTCACAGGTATACTGCTATTACAGCATATTGGTGACGTGAACTCATAAAATTTTGCCCATCCCAAAAACCGTCCAACAAAAATATCTACGTATCTGCCTTACTTTGCACCTATGCAAATGGTACGCTAAACTCTTGCAGAGCTTTCAATGCCTTATTGTATCAGGTGTTCTAGCTGAAGTATTATGGAAATTGTGATTAAATATGTGCTTCCCGGAAGTTAACAGTTTAAAGCAGTCTAATAGGTACTACAAGAAGATACGATTTCATCATCACTCATTTCAATCATGGTCTGACGTGGCTTCTTAGCCATGAATGCAGATACAGCTTCAACATTCTTCTCCAGGTAGAACTGTCTTAGGCTTCTTTGCAGCTAACGCTATGTATTTGTGCCATTTGTCTGGAGTTCTTCCTCTTGACCTCTGATGATCTCCTGGATTCCATCTTTTATTTTTCCAACGAGCAACATGGCCGACCCAGTGTCTTCTTGAGGTGGTTGTCTTCTCCAAGACGTATTTGACTTTTCTAACTGTCTGATGTCAGTTGCA
>JARYHS010008075.1:103178445-103310697 GCA_031002005.1 Vandiemenella viatica | reverse complement strand
ATCAGAGTACTTAAGGCATTATATTGACAAGAATCAGAGCACGTGGGATGATGGTTACCTTATTTTGTATTTGTGTATAACACTAGTGTTCACAGTGCAACAGGGTACACGCCACACGAGCTAATGTTCGGTAGAATACCAAATATACCAGGGGTATTACAAAGTGATCCAAAGGAAGTTCACTATTCATATGATGAGTACGCAGATGAGTTAAAAGCTATCCTACAGACACTACACAAGCAGGCTAGAGAGATCAATCAGGGACTGAAAGAGAAAAACAAAATATTACGATAAGACACAAAATCCACGAGAATTTGAAATTGGAAGCAAAGTTTTGCTAAAAGATGAATCTGTTCGCAGAGGTAGGTCTCAGAAGCTTGACAGTGGTTATAGAGGACCTTTTGTTGTGATTGGAAAACGAGGCGTAAGTGTAACTATTCAACTGGGAAAATATAAAAGACTCACAGTTCATGCCAATAGATTAAAGCCATATCATTGAATAAATTACGAAATAATTCAGTCAGTAGTGAGAAACACACCTTAAAAAGGCAATAAAGTAAGTTAAAGTACATTTAAAATGGATAGGAAACAGAAAAATCCGCATTAGAAACACATAAACGCAAGGCACGTGGTCGCTTGTTTGTAAACACCGCACCACGTGGAGTCACGGCGTGGCCACGCACGTGGTCACCCACGCACTCCTGATAAACGGCTACTCCAAAATGGCCGACCACCAGTTATCTCGCTAGGCCGGTAGGAAGGCCACACGCACTCGCCCACGCACTGATAGCGCGGCGAGGCGAGCCCACCTGATAGCAAGGTCTTTAAACGCACCCATACGCGTAAGGCATTTAACTCGCAGTGAAGAACAGTCGATTGTGACATTACGACGTACACTTTTGCATTTATAATTCAAGTTACGCACTTTCTTTTACAGATTGCAACAGTACACTTAACTAAAGTTTTATTTTGCTTTCAGATGAAACTGCTGTACGGTCTTCTGTTATTAATTCACGTCATCGTAGCAACGCAAGATTTTATGGTCGAAAAGTTCAGTTCCAGTCCAGGCTTATATTTTGACCACATCACCGGCGCACAAATTTATTCTGTGACCTGGAGGCTAGCTGCGTATGTGAATCTGAAGGAATTAGAGGATGCTTGCGAAAACTTAGAAAATTATTTATTTCGATTTGTCGCTTTTGGAAAACACAAATTAATTGAATTAAAAGTAACAACCCACTAGTGTAATGAGAGGTCTCAAGAGCAATTTTCGCATATTAACAAATTAAAACAGTCACACAATTTAATTGGGCAGATTAAGAAACATTACTCACGTAAACATTTTGTTTTTGGGGACGACAGCAATGCCATATTAGGCATGAGAAAATTCAAACCAGAGAGAACACTCCATTAGAAAATTTATCCGTATATTTGAGTACAAATTAATCACAATAGCTGATATAACTATCGTAAACGCTCAGTATGGAATTCTACAACCCCTTATCATTAATCCATCCCAAGTTGTCAGTTACCTAACGTTAATAAGAGATGATATTAAAGACAAACGATTCCCAGTTCCGCTTTCCGAGGAAAACGGTTATCTTCTATTAAAAATGATCAGTTTTGGACGTCTTCTTATCGCAAAATATTTTGACGTATGTTCTCAACATTCCTCTTTCGAACAACAATCAATTTAATATTTACAGAATTCTCCCATTGCCTATAGCCATTGGTAATAATTATAATTATTTGTTCATCTTGCCAGAAAAGATACTTTAATTATTGATGAGTCTCGCAGATTGTATGCTAAGTAACTCATGATGAGCTCCAGTGTAAACAGTTAACATCTGATCTTAGTATTTGTAAACAAACCTTTGTATTGTCTGCCTCCTTTGACAATGCTCCGTGTGAGGTAAAATTGTTACATCCAGTAAGATCAATCCCAAGTGATTGTACCAGAAAAATAGTCTCTTTAAATGAAAGTCTGTTTATAAATTAAACAACAACGAATGGTTGTTTGTTGCACCTAAAGACGAAGGTATGACTATATTAGTGGTGAAAAATCAGCCCACGGATATCATTTTCAAAGGAACAGGCAAATTAAAATTCTTGCAAAAATGTCGAGGTTATGGAGCGAATATTTTGATTGAATCACAGCAAACGATAAGAACGAATGTTACCAGTCCAGATATTATACCTGATTTGAATCTAGAAGTCGATTGTTGTATCATAAACAAAGAGAAACGTAATATTTCAGAATTAAAATTGAATTTACCTATGGAAAACATTGTTAAGAATCTTGATGATTTGAAGATTGCAGGACTAAAAATCGAACAACTCCAAGATGAAATTGAAGAACCAAGAGAGAAACGCTTTTACAAATTATTCATTGTCTCAGTATTCGATCTTATCGTATGTCTGTGTAGTTCTTATTTTTTGCATCATCACATTTTGCCTATGTAAACATTGTAGCTGTCTAAGGAATTGTTTTAAGTATTTTTGGCGTAATACTGCAGGTGAATGCTGTAATCAGATTTGTGTGAAAACAACTATTGTAAACCACTCTAGTGGTACTGAATTATCTCGTATAAGAGGAAGAAGACCTATTCACGTTAACCGAGACATTAACAATGAACTCAATGATGAGGATATTGTAGTATTTGAGAGACCTCATTCTGCTATTGGACATAGACGATCTTTTGATCCAGATCATGATGAAGTATCTGTTATCTCTCGCCATGATCGGAGATAAAAGAAATTTTGATAAGTTTATATATGTATTATTCCAATTATGTTTTATTTTGAAAAAAAAAAGGGGTTTTATATTTATAATGTGCTTAAGTAGAATTAATGTTGAATGCAATGTAGTACTTAGAAAAAGATAAAGATCATAACAAGTAGAATTAGAAATGTGCAAACAATTGATCAACTCCATCAGAGTAGTCAATTCAAGACAAATTATGTAATCAACAATTCATGTAGTAGCTTTAGAAAATGTTATCCTAGAAGCTGAATATAATAACAAATAGAAGGTAGTGTTAAGTCAGATATATAATCATTTCAAGGCACTTTTATTTAATCAACATTTCTTGTGTATTTTTGTTTAAGCATTTGAGTCCAGATTTGCAGACTACCAGGTAAGAGTCTCTCCTAGGCTAAAGCCCTGGGTTCGACTCTTCCCCAAGGGGGGAAGTGTAGTATATTGAGATATTTTAACTATAATATGTTCTAACTTTCGTTCGGGATAATTTTTCTCAAGCTGCAGCTATGTAATATAATTCCACCCAACGAGGCAGAGCTCAAGGTTGAGCAAAGTCACTTCCCGTGGGAAACAGTCCCCCTACCAGGGTAACTACGAAAGCCCTTAGCCAGGGATTTTAGACGAATAGGATGAAGTCACCTGACTTCTCCCCACCACGTTTCTACTCTGGAGAGCGCAGTCTAGAACGGCCTCCGGAGCAGTCGTTTCGCCGATTCAAAGGATGGACCACGTCGCCATACGGCATGCAGATTTTATTAGGTAATGGCTAATGCAGTTTACACCCTCTGGCTGGCTGAGAAAGAATATCCCGAGTGACAGGATTTTATTAGTAGCAAATGCCTTTTATGAGAGCTAGTTTATGCAGTGTTTTTCATTTATTTCAAGTGTATGTCTATGTGCCCAGTTTTACTGAAGTATTAAAGTCACTCAATTCTTTCAACTACATGTTTTCATTTGTATCGCTGATTCCTGCTCATTACTAGCTATAAGTGTGGGCAGAACGTAGTCACTCTGATCTTATGGCCACATATCTTCGAAAGCTAATCGAGGAGTGGTTGATCAGAGGCGAATCCAAACTTTGGCCGTGGTGACTAGCCGCTCAGTTACTACACGATTTTAATCCTTAATTTAAACCTTATTTGTATTTTGGAGTGTCGTACTTTTGCCTTCCAGCTTGCGCGCTGCGATAGCAAACAAAAATTCGACATGTCGTTATTCTGTACGAGTGTCGTGACGTATCACGTTGTTTATGATACTTTTAACTAAAAATACTACGGATCATAGAAGCTGTAAACCTCACGAATATAGAGCTACATAAATAATACATCAAATGAACCCAAAGAAACTATTATTTGTTACAGTTCATTTTATCCGAAATGTACTATATTCGAATATTTTTGCAAGTGCTTTCTTAGATAGTGTGGAGCAAGCACGTCTCAGCTTTATTAGCTGGTAAGAATAAATTACTTAAGGCCCTGGAAAGAAATAAAAATTGAACACACATGTCGCAGTTTTCTAAGTCTGATCAACTCTTAACACATTTTGTCCTGCAGTTTAGTAATTGACGAAATTGTTGTTACACCTTGACTTACATTCCTTCCTCGTTCCGAAAGTTAATATGTCCATAGGAAGTGACACAATTGTAACACAACGTGTGTTGTATTACATTTTCCAGCTGTTCTTGACTCTCATAACTGATCAATTTCTTGATGTGTTTGTGTTGTAATCATGTATTTTTCCCTCCTTTTAGCTCTACTTCAGTAAACGTGGATACATATATCATCTGAAATGAAACCACAAAAATATAATTGGTCCGTTCTTATACAAACTGCAGGAACTAATAGCTGAGTGCTCCATACATACTTACAGTTGTTGCTGTTGTTGTTTTTCCCAGGAAATATTAATGTACTTGAAGGGAGGACGTGCGGTGTGTAGAAATGTCACACATTCTGCGTGCTGGAAAAAAATCTTTTAGCTACTCAACTCTTAACAGCTGTCTGAACTGTTCAGTATGAAATACAGAGTTACATAAGATAGAGAGTAATTACTATTGACTAATACCGTGTTTACAGAGCCTATACTTAAAAAACCGATCTAGGCTGGTCAAGAACATGAGCCGACCCACTAAGAAAAAATATTGTGATTATTACGCATTAATAATGTCCATTAGCTGTCATAGATTGTAGTATCTAAACATAAATTTTATTCGTGTGAATGTTATCGAATACCTAATTTATTGGCTGCAGTTTTACACATAATTTATCCTATATTTGTTAAATTTTAGTACGTTTTAAAGAAAATGTCTAGAACAGAAAAGTCTAAGGAATATATTTTGATTTTGATGCAGAAAGCC
This sequence comes from Vandiemenella viatica, assembly GCA_031002005.1. Lineage (NCBI taxonomy): Eukaryota > Metazoa > Arthropoda > Insecta > Orthoptera > Morabidae > Vandiemenella > Vandiemenella viatica. The sequence continues at coordinate 103,305,583 of JARYHS010008075.1, read as the reverse complement.
AAAAATCACTCCCATCTGGATCTTATTTTATCAACATCTGTGAGAGAATTCATTGCTGAAGTAGTTCCCAAAATATTGCGGCATTTGATCGACAAGAACATTGATAGAGTTACAAGAAGACATTGCAGAAAAAAATAAGAGAATAAGTTTTAATATCCAGAAATTAATCACACATTCTGCGTTGATCTTGTGTCCGATGTAACGTAATATTAATACACATACTCCGTTCATACAAGCACCTTTACAGAGGATTGTTACGCTCCAACCTTAATGTCTGTCCATCGGTAACCGCACATACCGAATTTAATTATGCACTGTTTGTTCTCAGTGTATTGTCAGAGATAAGTTTTTTTTTTTTAATACGATAACTTATTACTCAGATTCTTGTTATATAGCAACATTTAATTTATTAATAACATCTTTTTAATTATGATATAATATACACAATTTTCTATGTAGGGGGCGTTACGCAAGGCATCTTTAAGTGTTTACAACCCTAATAATCAGAAAGAAAAAGTTAAATCACTAAATAAAAAACAACATTAGTTTGTAACACATTATCGTATGATCCATGTATCACAAAGATGTAATCTGTTAACCATAGAACTGTGTAAATAGACACAAAAATGCACAATAATCACTTCAACACATCAGTAATTATAACTAACCTGGAAAACATCTAAGTGCATAGTTATTTAAATTATTATTGAAACTTAATTCATATATCCTTCGAAAAGTATTTATAATTGACTCTGTAAAAAAGAACGAGGTCAACTGCAGATTTATTTAATTAATGTGTTAATTTAACATTATTTCAGAAAGATGGTAGCTTTGCTTTGAACAGCAATAAGTGAAATCGTATTTTTAAGTCGTAAATTGTTATCCGTGACGGTTTTTGACAGAAAACTACGTAAATGATATAACATCTGCTTGAGCTGGTCACTCAATTATAATTTTCATTCCTCCATTTCTACAGTATGTTTCTGCTGTTGTTAGTAATTGTCGTGTATAAACTTATGTTTAAGTTGTTTCCCTATTTTTGTAGATATTCAGCTAATGTTTAAAATTAAAATGGATATGTTTAAGGATTGTCGGTATGTTTTTCCTGTCTAAGAGTGTCTCTATTTGTCTGTGCCTCTGTTTCTTTGATATGATGGATTTCTTGAACGTAAAGACCCACTGCAATGGGTAATTAAAAATATGTGTCATGTTGGGGACACACCGATAAATTGAACAGACTCACGATAAGACGCATTGATCTGTTATCCACCACGACTTTCCACGGTATGTCCGGAGTCTCTTCTCCTCTCTGGTTAGACTTGACATCGTTTTGATTGCTGTGTTATCTGAACCAGGGCTCTCAAGCCGATACTATTAATTCAGTTGAGTTTGAAATTGACTCCGCATTTCGTTGTTGTGTGATAACAATAGTCTTGCGCTCTAATAACGATTGTGCTAGGGAGAGTAATATGTTAGATGCGAGGCTGTGGAGGGGCGTGGAGGGTACATATAGCGCTCGGCGGGACTCCGTGCACGAGTGATGCAGCCACCAGCTCTCTGAGGCAGTCCAGTCGGCAACCGCAACCACAGTGAGTACACTACAGCTTAGTACTTCTGTTCGTACCTTAGTTTATATTGTCCATTGGGTAGTTTTCGTTATAAGTCCGTACTCTCCAGAAGGGGGAGTAAGAAGAGCTAGAAAGTGTCAGATATTGTTTCTACCTCGTTCCCTAACAGCATTCTGCACGAAACACAGTTTTCATAACATCTGTTATGTACAGTTTCTCTCCCACAATGGTTGCCCGAGCTAAATTTCGAGACGACTTGTGACTGTTACTTTTTAATGCAGTGACCAGTTTATATATACATATTCTCCCCATTGTTTCTATAATTACAAAGTGTCCTCGTATTTAATCATCTCTACCCAATCTACCATATGATACCATTATTGTATGTATTAAGTTCTTTGGAGACCTTCAACAAATGTTTAAAATTGAAACCAACATATTTTAGGATTCCGAAACTGTTGGTCAGTATATTTTTTCTGTCTAGGAGTAATATCTACGTCTCTGTTTCTTTCAGAAATATTTAAAATTTGCTAACAAAAATTAGGGCTCCTATGGTTGAGTAAAGGAGGTGCAATTTGATGTATTTCGAAGCCACTTACACAGACAATTCAAGAGAAAAACATGTCAAGTATAGAGGAACATATCATAATCATGTGACTGATGTCATTATAATGAGTCCTGATTGTTCCTTCCAACAGCGTCGCAGACTTGGGTGTTTCGAACATTCCTTCCCTGGTTAGTATTAACACTTTTCCAAATTTAAAGGTTAAAACTTTTGCTTATATAACTGACACTAAAAATGTACAATTGGTTTAATTTTTTTTCTTTTTTTTCTAAATTGGATAATATTTGCCTCCTGATAAAATTTGGTTCGATTCGGTTTCTAGCCTCTAAATTTTATTTCGTGTTGTAACAGTGTAAATATCAGATTTACTACAAGCAACTCTCTGCTTAATGCACCTATGAAATGCGAACACCGTGATGTTAGGAGTATGATAGATGTTTGAACACAGGACTTGAGTTTTACGAAGATTCAAAAATTTCTCGAATCTTCTGATGTATATGACATCATTTGAAAATACCTTAAGAAATTTTTGCAAAATACATCAAAATAATGCTTCTATTCACTCTCATGGTTATCTGAACTGATTGCAAGGATTTGCCCTGGCAATTGGCACGAATTGAGATCTCAATCTTCGCATCTGTGAGTCCGAGAAATGTTGATCTTTGTCGTTACGATCAGAGAAGTCAGCCCGTATAGCATGACGCTGAACAATAACTAGGTTTTTTTTTTTTGCATATGTCTTTATACGTTGTCGACGTCGGGGTCATTACAGGAGGGAAAGGACTGGGGAGGTAAAGGACTGGGGACAAGAAAAGAGGAGGAATTCGACCATGGCCCTTTTCAAGGAGGGCCGGACTGTATCGCCGACCACGGCACGTCCATTCTAGTGCCTACGGTCAGGAAATAGAAATGCGGAGTTCTACCTCCTCTAATGCTGCGGGAATACGGCTTAAAAGCTGTGAAAACCCACTGCTCTTACCTTTCCTTTACCTTTTCAAGGAACCATCTCGTCAATCGCCAGAATGACTTCGGAGACAATTAAAAAACCGACATCTCGAAGAAAGGTCGGGGAATCGAATACGCATCCTCCCGAATGCGTGAACAGTGCTTTACTTCTCATCCACCATGCTTGGTCAGTAACTGGTGCCTACAGAGTGGACACGCTCGTTAGAACTACGGACACATGTTCAACTCTCAGGCGCAGAACCAGACGCGGTCAATTCAGTAACCGTGCATTCTGAAGGTCTCACGTGCCACGCTGAAAAGTAATGATAGACGGAATTTTGAAAAGTATGATATTTTGTTCCTAAGTATAAGATCATTTATGGCGACAGTTCCAATACCCATGTGAAAAATTAAAGTAATCATCATGAGTCTGACGATATATATTTTTGTTGTTGCACTCAAACAGGCATTAATAACGTAAAAAAAAGCCATGTTAATTAATTTAACCTCTGAATCCTGTATTATATAAAATAAATTGTAAAAAAGACTGCATAAGCTGCTACTTTCATTTATTAATAAAAAATTAAATAAGATTTTTGTATTTGTAAATAGTGTGCTTTTAGTCGCATTCTGAAACTAGGAATACAGAGGATACCACTGAAAGCCACTGAAATTTTAAAATTAAGTATTTCAGTTTTTTCGAAGAAATTTATTTCGGAAACAATGTTTTTTAAATATATCCCTCATGTTAAAAAATTTATGTGGTATTTTGCTCATACATATATTTTTTAATTTCGTTTCCATTATATTAATCGGTAACATCTCTTCGACTGTTGTTCATTTCTTATTTTTCTGAATAGGTCTTAATAGTGCGTATCTGCCATGATGAAGGGATACGATGGAAGTTTTGAAAATGTTAACTCTGTATACTTGGGACCAGTTCAAGCCCTAGAGACCCTGACGATATTTGGATAGCTAATTGTAAATATTAATGTAATATTAATAGTGGTAAGGTGACATAGTTTTGTGTTACAGAGCGCACAGCTTTGTAATATTCTGGCTGCATTTTGGTTTATTTTTGAACAAAACTCTTTTTCTGTGTTAAAATATATATTGGCTTGATCCAAGCAAGTTCTTTGTTTGAAACGAAAACTTTCCTTTGGTTGTTGCGTTCTTGGCAGTTTGAATTATACAATAGAAACGGATGATACGCGAGATGGCACACTGTTGCGAGGTGAGGACGTTTGTCGAATTGTGTGTCACGCTTTGTCCGAGCTGGCCGTTAGGGCAGCGCACTTCGCACACTTGTTAGGTGCCTCGCTCGTTCTTTGTCGCCCGAGCGCCATTGTCCGAGCCATGATGAATTAGTTTCAGCCGGAAGCTCTCAATGAGACGGCGTATTCAATGAGACAAGGTAAATATGGCGTGGAACAATTTATTTCCCATTTTGAGAAGCAAGCCGAAAGAGACATTACAGTCAACCAAGAAATTTGTAAATGTCAGTCCGCACTTGTGTTAGCAGAGAAGGGTTTGACTGATGATCAGCGAATAACTCATGACATGATCTTACCTGTGTAAACGTAGCATATACAGATGGTTGTTTTAATAGAAATTATTTACAATTGAAGAAGAAAGGTACTGAAATAAATTAAGGCATATTTCACGAATGATCAGAGTCACTCATGCAACGAAATAAATTTAGTTAAAATTTACGGTTGACAACGATAACTGTGGCTTTATCGTGTACTGCTCGATACACCAATCAAAATGGAATACCAAATGCTGTTTGAGTCGCTTACGGTATCACTCGTGTCGATTATCGAGCCAATAAACTATGTTTCGACTTGCTGCGGTTCGGTAATGTAATTTGCCATTGCCTCGAAAAATAAATATAATCCGGAGTATTCCAGACAAGAAGTCTAAAATCTAGAAATGTATAAATTCCATACAAAGGTAATAGCCAGTAGAATGTCTGACAGAAAGGTAAATAGCTGATTGAAAGAAAATATTAGACTCGAAAAAGTAAAATTTTCAACTTCGTATTATTTGCACGGTAAAAACTGTGGTGACAGGTAACATCCCGCGGACTTAAACAGAAATAGAATACCTAAAAAGGAATACTTCTAACCAAACTAAACATAAGGATTATGCAGTACCAAATTTATCTTCTGTTTTTTAATTTCCGAGGTACTGTACAGTGCGACGAATCTATTTTTAAATTTCCATTAGCGTAGCTGTTAAATCAAATTTTCCCTTCTGCACCTTATCGTGAATACACTAAAGCATATTTTTCCATTTCGGTTCCAAAAATCAGAAGAAATAATTAAACCACAGTGCGAAGAAAGCGGCACTACTGATTACATTATGTTCAAAAGACGTTATTTTTCATTATTAATCATAGCAACTTACTTTAACTTCCATCCATTCGGTTATTAGCACATTTAAATCAGTTTACAGATTGTTCAGAATGAATCATTTACAAATGGACCTAAATGAATGATTTTTAAGGTAAAATAAAAATCTAAAAATTTCGCCTTCTATTTCAATTATTTTTCACAATCGAGACGCTTCAAAGAATTACGAAAGGAAAGGTCAGTTGATACCTGAAAATCGAAGATATTGCACTCATACATTTTGCTGTATTACAGTAAATGGACGAAATAAAATGGGGGCAACTCTGATAATGGTGGCTGAATGCGGAACATCAGACAATTTGGGTCATTTATCCAGCATGTTATGTAACCTGATTCTTACCTAGAAACATCCTAACCTACTTAAGATCTTATGAACGAAATGTGCTGCAGAGAGGTGGCAACTGAGCTGTTCCATGGGGCCTCTTTCCGACTGAAGATAACATATGCTTTCATACTGCAACACTGCAATATGTCATAATTTTATAAGTGTATATTTCTAATATTTTGATTGATGTTGACCAGTGACATATGTGGTAGAATCCTGTCATAGTGTATTAGAGACAGGCATAGAGAGGAGTAAACCACCTGCTGTATATTCAAGTTTTAGGGTGGTACTAAGACGCGAAATATTTGAATTCATTGCAACAAACAATTACATCTTACGAGATTTCATAGCAATAAAAGCAGTTAGCTTTGGTACTCATCATTATGCTTCTATAATCGACGGTTATGTCTCGAAGCAAGGTAACGAAATTAGAAAACGATTTGCACTACTATCTTCTTGGTATCTGCTATTCTATAAGTAGAATAATTGAAGTGTTGGACAATAATTAAATTCGAATCTGTTTGAATCCTGCAGCGTTTTTGAAGAATTGTAAAACTGAGACTCTTTTTTCGAGATATTGGAGAAAAAACTCACAGAATTAATAGTATGTACTGGCTCCAATTACATTTCCCTGCTCACTAGTCCATCATCTCCAATATTAACTGAGCCAGCCATAGTCAGATCTGTTACCTGATTAACGTCACAAAGTTTGAAGGTGAAATTCAGATTCAGTTAAGTCTGACTTGGGCAGTAGTTGTAAAGGCACCCTGTTTTTCAATTTTTAGGCGCTGTTAACTGTAATTTCTTTGTCTGCCAGCGAACTGACCTTCACGGAATCGTTATCTGTGCACATTTTGTAAAATCCCATGTCGAATGTCAGTTACGTATATTATGAGAAATTGGCGGGCTGTTTTTTTTTTTTGCTGTCATCAGTCTTTCTACTGGTTTGATGCAATCCTCCATCCCTTCCTATCATGCGCTAAACTCTTCATCTCTACATATCCCTTACAACCCACGTTCTCAATTATCTGGTTCATATATTCTAATATCTGTCTTCCTCTGCAGTTCTTACCTTCGACTGTTCCCTACACCAGCAAATTAACTGATCCAGCATGTCTCAAAAAATGACCTACCAGCCTGTCTTTTCTCTCTGTAAGCTTCTTACACAAACTTCTTTCCTCACCCATCATTTACAAAACTCGTTCATTTCTTACTTTGTCTGTCCACTTAATTTTCAGCATTCTTCTGTAGCACCACATTTCAAATGCTTTAATTTTCCTTCTTTCCGGTATTCCTAAAGTCCATGTTCTGCTACACACATAGAGTTTTAAAAGTTTTTTTCTAATTCCTAGATCAATACTTGAAACTAAAAGATTTCTCTTTTGCATGAAGGCAATTTTTCCTAGTGCTATTCTGCTTTAACATCATTCTTGCTTCGGTTGCAATTTTACTTCCTAAGTAAGAGAATTCACTTACTTCTCGAATTGCATCCTATTTTTATATTTAATCTACTAGTATTGGTATCATTTCTGCTACATTTCATCACTTTAGTCTTGCTTTGATTTATATTCAGTCCAAAATCTTCGTTCAGTATTTTGTCATGCCATTCAATCCTTTCTGCTAACAAGACAATGTCATCACCAAATCGTAGCATACTAATTTTTTGTCTCTGAACACTTATGGAAATTTTTCTTTTACTTTCTTTATTGCTTCCTTTACATACAAGTTGAATATTAACGGGGATAGACTACAACCTTGTCTCACGCCCTTTTTAACTGATGCATGTCTCTCATGATTCTCTACTTTTATTACAGCTACTTGATTCTTATATAGTTTATAAAGTATTTTTCTTTCTCGATACTTTAGACCTGACTTCTTTAAAATTTTGAACATCTTGTCGCACCATACATTATCAAAAGCTTTTTCTAAACCAACAAATGCCACAAAAGTATCTTTGTTTTTCTTGATCCGCCCTTCAAGTATTAATCTTAAAGACAGAATTGCTTCCCTTGTACCGCGATTTTTCCTAAACCCAAACTGATCTTCACCTACTATCTCTTCTACTACCCTTTCCATCCTTCTGTATATTATTCTGGTCAGTAATTTTGAAGCATGTGATGTTAGACTAATGGTGCGATAATTCTCACATTTGTCGGCTTGTGCTTTCTTTGAAGATGATATTTTTATTAAAATCAGTTGGAATTTCTCCTGTTTCATAACTTTTTGATATCAGCTTGAATAATCTTTCGATTCCTTCCTCTCCTAGGGATTTAAGAAGTTCTGCTGAGATCTCATCTATTTAGGGATAAAACGATACGAGTGAATACAAGTACTTACTCGATACATTCCTTCCGATACCAAGTGCTTTTTGTATCGATACTTTAAAAATAAGTATCAAGTAGGTATCGGTCAAAAGTACTCGTATCGGTGTGTATACCAATATCACGAATATCATGTTTTCATTTAACACGTTAATTGATACATTAAAAGCTCATCTACACTGTAAAGAATATTTTTTTGGCTGTCATTATTGAATTTTTTTTAACACATTCTTTTTCTAAGTTTGAGTAGTTGGGAAACTTCTTTGTCTATGCCTGGCAAAAAAAAAAAAAAAAAAAAAAAAAAAAAAAAAAAAAAAAAAAAAAAAAAAAAAAAAAAACTCTCGCATCCCGTCAGTCGCCATTTTATGTCGTGATCGTCATTGACTCATTGTTTTGTTTTCGTTCTGCGTTCGTAATTCTAACCTAGGGCTATCGTCGTAGTTTTGTGTTTAGTTTTGCATTAGGTATATTTTCTGATTGAAAATGGGACCTCCAAAGTCTAATATGTGGCAATATTTCAAGAAAAATGAAGACAAATCGCCAGCTGCAAAAAAAAAATGCTGTAAAACTGTGCGGTTTTGTGGCAATACTTCTGATTTGCATAAACATTTAAAAAGCCACCCCGATATCGCACCTGTTAATAGAAATAAGATTTCAATGTAAGATCGACATTTATTAATCTACAAAATTATTATTTGATATGTTTAGATGTTGATTGTGAATAGTGTTGTGTGGATACGTTAATCGATATTTTTTGATATAATCGTATTTTAAGTATTGACTGGTATCGATTAAATAAAAAACTTTTAACTTAACAGGCAAATACATAGGAAAACAAATATTTTTGAGGAGCACAACAAAAACTGGCTTTTTTTCATAAAATTAGTTTTATTTTGTTCTAGTCGGTAATAGTCCTGTAACGATCAGTAAGGAGAAAATGTAATAAATATCTTTCGTCAAATAAATATATACTTTTATATCCATAAAGACTATCAATACTTATTACATACTGTTTTTACATTTATTCCAAATTTCACTACGAAAAATCAATCAATACGAGTAAGTATCGATACTTTTCAATAGATACCGAATAAGTATCGATACTTTACGACCGATACTGTATCGAGTAAAAGTATCGATACCTCAGTAGTATCGTTTTATCCCTACATCTATTCCAACTGCCTTATTTGCTTTCAAGTCATTGAGAGCTTTATTAAATTCTGTCCTCAAAACAGGATCTCCTAAGTCATCAATGTCGACATCGCCTTCCTTTTCCATTACGCTATTATTCATGTCGTCCCCATCATACAGTTCCTCAATGTATTCCTTCCATCGGTTAGCTCTATCGACTGAGCGTGAAAGTGGTTCCGATCGGCTAACAATTGCCTATACGTGTCTTTTATTTTTGTCAGTTAAAAGCTACTTTTGCTGCATGTTATATTCAACTCCATTTGTGTCTCATCCAAACTCAACTACATGATGGTTCATGTTAACTAAAATCTGTTAATGTTTTTAATGATCAGTATTTTCGAAACATAGAAGAGGATATTTCACGAAAAGTTTTCTTTAAGACAGTGCTTACGAGAAATTTTGTTAACTCTACCAAGAGAAACGCACAATGCAAGCCGGCAAATGCCGACCCAGGAGGTTTCTCCTGCTCGGGTCGCAACAAGTGGAGATCTTGGCACCTAACGGTGGATATGCACTGCAGGTGAAAAATGCTGCCAACGGTAAACCTACCCGCTGTTCCGAAAGACAAACGGACCTTCGGAGCACGTACTGTAATCGAGCGGATTTTCGTTGAACTGTCAGAAGATTTCGCAAAAAGTGCAGCTGAAACATTTGTTCTGTGATGAAAGACCGAGGTCGGAGCGGCTACAAGAAATTCGCCATCACGTCCAGCAGTTGAAAAGAAGTCTGGTGAACGAGCGCCTCCCACGTAGCAGGAGCGGTGGGGGGCCACGCGCTGCTAACGACTGGCCGGTACCGAGCCTGAAACATGGTACATACGAGAAAAGGGCTTAAATATGCAACGTAGTTTAAATATCAGGAACTGAAGACAGTTTGGCTATCAAAATCATGAGGCAGTTCGAAATATGTTACTTTTCATTTTATTTTTGTTATTACGGCTTAAAGGCTCCTTAAAGTCAAGGTAATTGGTGCTGAGAAGGATTGTGGGTCTTTTCAAGGAGCCACCCCGACATCCACCTGGAGTCATTTCTGGAAACCATGGAAAAATGAAATCTGGATATCCGGACGGGGATTCGAACTCGCTTCATCCCTGATTCCAAGCCTGAATGTTTCCACTCAGCCACAAGTCTTGGTTTGCTTTTCATGTGATCCTGTATAGTCACCCCCTCCCCTCCCGGCCCCCCCCCCCTCCAAAGGAGAGTAATGTTGCAACATGTAAGTTCTTACTTTTAATGACATACAGGGCAAAGATCATTGATAATTTACATGTTGCTGAAAGCGTGAATGAAATAAAGTTTGTATAAGATTGTTATCAATGTTTATGGAGCTCGGTAAAAAATGTATTAAACAATCGGTTTTGTTGGGAATGGATATATCATTTTGAACGATGTATTTGTATTTTAATTGTTGGGTGTTAAGTACAGATGAAAGTCACAACAAAATTGATTTCAAACTATAAGCAATAACTGGCAACTCATTTTCCACGATAGGAAATACGCTAAAAAATGATGCGCTGATAACATTTGAGAGGTCTCACAACCAACAAGTTACCTCAAGCATCGAAAAAATGTAAACTTAAAATGCATGCAGTGCAGAAATAAATGTATCGGGAAATTGTCAGGCGGGCTAGGCTGCAAAGCAAGAAATTAATACGCATAGTAATAATTTACAAAGTGCTGAATGTTAAAGTATTTAAACAAGTGCATTGAATGTCCTAAGTTTCATAGTATTTTGGTATGTAAATTTTCTAAATTGTTGCAAATCTTTCAAAATCTTTAGAATTGTGGAATAAAATAAGTATATTTGTGCTCAAAGTGAAAAGAGAATTCAGATTCTCACAATTACTTTAAAATTGGCATTGAACATATGCCGTACCGTTTCTTGAATATTTGCTTCTTGCAGTACTAAGAGGACCTTTAACTGGACGTTAAGCAACAGTATTCATTCGACTCCTTGCTTTACATGTGAAAATCTTAAAGACTATACAGTAGGTACCATGAAGTTTGTCTGATTCTAAAATATGTTAGTTTTGTGATACGCGGATTGTGTATTTACAGACTGTAATGTACATTTTTCTATCTTGTGTTATCAGTCACAAAGCTAGAAATCATGAAATGATTTTCCGTCCTATCATTCTACTCGTAGTTTTTATTTACAGTGTTTCGCGTTACGGTTGTAATGGTCTGGTGGCTCTGTGGAAACGGTGTCTGACTGGAGATTAAAAAAGATCCTCGGTTCGAATTCCTTTCTCGATGGGAATTTTCAAAGGGCCTTAGCCCGACGTATGCGCAGCTTTCTGTGTAGTGTGAAGCATGCCAGAACGCTTCCGCGGTTCGAATTCCACGTTAGCTGTATGTCCCCTGCACCTGGTATGTTTACGGTGTTAGGTTAAGGCGGCTACGATAGGGGTGGATTGGGCAGCCAGATAAAACTCTGTCAGCAGGTTATTACGATACAGTTTACATAGTACTGAAGTATTTAAACAAATGACGACATAACTCATGTTTATTATCTTGGATGCAAGCAGATTTTTATTGGAAATGCAACATATTATACTCGCGTGCTGTTATTGATTAATTACTATGTCGGTTACCTATTGCCTGACATCTTGATTTTTCAACTCATCCCTATCGGATATTCCATAGATGCCACATTATTTTTGCGTCACTTCCAACCAACCAACAACTATTGTCCAGGCTGCTTGTCACTATTAGTGCTTCGTCTGAGGGAACGCTTTGTGTGCACTCTCCAACAACAAAGCTCTTTAATTTTTTATTAATTGAAAACGTACATATAAACTAACCATACCCAAAAATTATTTATGCAATTACTCTTAACTAGACTGACGTGTAAAGTACCTAAAGAAAACTACTGGCTTCTAATATGTTCGCTGGATCGTCAGTTGATGAGACTGCAGAAATCAACCTAAATACTCTAAATTTTCGTGCAGATTAATTCTCCGGACCCTTTTCAGACAATTACTCTTCTTAAAATTAGGTATTAAGTATTGTAATAGTTACAGAAAAAAATTTAAACCGCAAAAAACTAATAAGAATACGAATCATGATTTTTAAATAGGTAAAATACGAGGGTGAATCAAATATAAACAAGACTTTCGCCCGTTCGGGCGCAATAGTGGTGGGAGAACGTTCCCGCTTCGTTTGGCGATAGGTAGGTTTGTCAGGAGTGGGGGAAGACCGTTAGCCCCCCCCCCCCTCGACTCGCTCAGTGCCAACCGTCACGATGTCGGAGCAAGAGGTACACTCGTCGATTGCGCAACGTGTTATAATCAAGTTTCTCGCTGCAGAAGGCGTAAAACCGGCAGAAATCTTGAGGAGATTGATTGCCCAGTTCGGGAAAGAGACACTGTCGCGAGCCAGAGTGTTTGCATGGCATAAACAGTTTGTGGATGGTCGTCATCATGTTGAAAATGAGAGCCATAATCGCAGACCCCGCACCAGCATTACAGAGAACAACATCAGCTGTGTTAGACGGCTTATTGAAGATGACAAGCGTCTTACCACTTCTGAAATTGCAAGTAAGGTCGGAATAAGTTATGGGAGCACTTACTCCATACTCACAGAGGAGCTTGGGTACCGTAAGGTGTGCGCCAGGTGGGTTCCCCGCCTTCTCACAGCAGAACAGAAATTGAATCGACTTCAGGTGTGTGAGCGTCTTCTGGCACGATTTCGGGAAGAAGGGGACCCATTTCTGACTCACATCATCACCTGTGATGAAACTTGGGTGCACCACTACACCCCTGAGTCCAAACAAGCGAGTATGGAGTGGAGAAAAAAAGGAGAACCTGGACCAGTGAAAGCCAAGTCACGACTATCGGCTGGCAAGGTTTTGGCTACGGTTTTTTTTTTTTTTGACCAGCGTGGTTTGCTGCACCTCGATTTTTTGCATGAGCGCAGGACAATCAATGCGGCCTACTACTGCGACATTTTGAGTGAGGTCCGACTTGCATATCGCCGCAAAAGACGAGACCTACCGATGAGGAAAGTGGTTATTCTCCATGACAATGCTCGCCCCCACACAGCAGCCTTAACCAGGGAAAAATTGGAGAAACTGGGGTGGGAGACACTGGACCACCCTCCTTACAGTCCAGACCTGTCACCCTGTGACTTTCATGTGTTTGGTCCTCTCAAGGAAGCTTTGGGAGGCCAAAAATTCAACAGTGATGCTGAGGTGGAAGCCTACGTGCGCAATTGGCTGCAGACACGACCTGCATCTTTCTACATGGAAGGAATTGGGAAGCTGCCTATCCGCTGGGAAAAATGTGTTTCTAAAGCAGGAGATTACGTAGAAAAATAAGATATGTACTTTTTTGCACTTAAAATAAAAATAATATTTTTAAAAATAAAGTCTTGTTTATATTTGATTCACCCTCGTAGATGCCGAGAATGATGTTTTTCCTGGAAAATGTTCGTGTACCGTCAGCAGCGTGGTTAATGGTAGGAGAGGAACCCTGGTATTGTGAGTCTGCTCATTACGTGCTCCTCACTGCAACTTTCAGTGCTCGTTTTTCTCACTGCACAGCTACAAAAGGCTCCTGCCAGTCATCGCACTGACCGCCGGAGCCTCGACAGGGACGTTGTGCAATATCAGAACTCTTCACGGCCGTATTGCTTAGTAAAACAATCTTTTCACACGGTTGAGCAACAATCATGGGCGCCGGGAGGGGGGTGCAGCAAGGGGGTGCACTTGCACCCCCCTGGCATCCCGGGTCGCCCGTAAATTTGGGCCGATAGGGGGTGGTCGCCCGTAAATTTTGGGCTGATAGGGGGGGGGGGCACCAACGCAGCCCTGGTGCACCCCCCTAGAAGCAATCCTGCCGGCGCCCATGGCAACAATAGTCACACAACATTCCGATGTTGACTGAATCCACGGTCGGCCGCCAGATCTGTTTCGAGTGCTTACTGACTACCATTTTAGGTCAGTTCATTGTCATTGTTCAATGTTCAAAGCTTCCCGCACACGTTTACTGACTCTTTGTCTCATCTCAACAATATGTTACTAAACCAAAAGTGGAGATCAGATTCTTCATTTTCAAAACTAGTTACTTCGCGAACCCCTTCTCCTGCCAGCCTTATGACATGTTGTAGCAACAGATTTATGCTCTAATATTTTCATCATGTATATATGAGTGGTTGTCAACTCGAAGATTGAATGAATCTTCACATGAGTGGAGTATAAGGCCAGCGTTTGTCTGGGCCAGTTTTGCCATTCCTTCCCTCCAGGTTTTGTGAAATGTATGTTCTGCAGATGACGGTAATTATTATTTGTGTTGTATACACAAAGATGAAAAATGGAAGGTGATGAAACCCGGTAGCTGTCCCTAAGAGGCTGATATTTTCATCATGGAAATTTTTTCATTCTCTGCAAAATTTTAACTTTGAGTAACAATAACTTAAAAGCTGTGTTTTATTCCAGTTAATATATGATATTCTAAAACGTCATTACGAACTCCGCACATTTTCTTTTTAATGCTCAATGAATATTTATATTCCTATTTTTTATTCCATAACAGAAAATGAAGATTAATTACATTAGCTATGTAATGGGAATTGAAATAGCTCGAAGCTCAATCCGAATTTTAACTTAAACTCTTCAAGGGAATAATTTTGATAACAGCTGTACACTATGATAATGAATGCCTGGACTCGACAAATAGGTTAAAACCAGGGGGAGAATTGCGTGAAGTGAACAAGATTTTCATAAACTGGCGTATGTTAATAGCCGATACTGTGATCCCGTGAAATTACAAAAACAAATAATAATTAGCATCCATTACAAGCATATGTGAAGTAAGCTTGTATCTGTATACACCATGATTTTCATGTTTAAATTGTAACATAGAACAAATGTAATTACATTATAAACACCCAACAGATAGAACTGCTGAAGATGCTTCAGAGAATCAAGTGTAACGCGTTCGTGAAATAAAACAACAAATTCTATTGCATCGGAGTGACAATTATTCATAAAAAAATTGAATAATTAGCACCTTTACAGTTTGTGCAATTGAAAGTGTTAATTAGAATAATCAGTCCTGATCACGGTAAACCATGTGAAATTAAAAGATTATAATAATAATTTAGCACATTCACGACTTATCTTCTATCTGATTTGACATTGCCTTTCGGCTATCAGTTCTTCGTTCATAAAAAAAAATATTCAGGAATTATTAACACGGCCGCCTGGTTGTATGGAGGGTGGGAATGCTCTGCCAATACTTTTTAACTGAACGAAACACACAATGAAGTATGTTGAGCACAAACACTATTTATTGCCCAAAGTTTTTTTCAGTTACACCACCGACCACCAAACCATATTTATTTAGTTTGTCATCAAAAAGAATTAATGACTAACCTGAATAATTGTTCTTGGAAATTGTAAGTCCGTAGCGAGTGCAAGCGTTCTTAATATTCCACGTTTAGCACGACACTGTACTTCGTTATGCTGCAGTATTCGAAATACACTAGTAACAGCAGTTCAGCGTTTATAGTATACACGCAGTATTCACGACTAGCCACTGGCTTATCCAACCGTACGAAACGCCGGCCAGAGCTAATTACACCGATTTGTATCCACGATGACTGCTGCTTTTAACAACACCATTCTCACAACAGTCAAACTGGCTAATCACTTTATCTTCGAATGACTGACTTCAACAGGCGTTACGAAAAAGACAGCCAGCACTCATCCGTCGCGATAGCACGAACGAAACAAGATCACTGTTCATTTTTATCTGCTTAATGTCTCTCTAACAGCGAGGTCTTTAGAGACGCGAAAGGATGGAGGGCAAGGAATGGGAAGGAATTCGGCCATGGCCTTTTGAAGGAAGCATTCCGGCAATTGCCTGGAGTGATTTGGGAAACCATGGAAAACCCAAATCTGGATACCCGGACGGGGATTCGAACCGCCATCCTCCCGAATGCGAGGCCAGAACGCTAGCCATTACACCACCACGCTCGGTCGAGTTTACATATAGATTGCAATTGAAGCTATCGTAATGTGACAAGTTGTCGGTATTTCTTACTGTTCGCTGTATAAGCATATAAAATATCTTATTGGGATAAATAGATGTTACTTTCAATATTGCGCCATCCTGTCCCTCTTTTAAAAGTAAAATTTTTTGTCTAGGTTCTGTAGCATTTAAGTTTTTATTTCTCGAACCACAAACAGATGAAAATCAGTCTACAAGTATCCGGGCTGCTGGTTATACGAAGCCAAAAAAACGAGCAGAATATTCGTAGCTTATTAATTAAAATGTGATCATTAATTCAGATTCGGGTGACATTCCTTTCTCGAAGCTATGCAAGGTGTTGCAAAGTTTCATAAAAACGAGTGAGAAGATTTAGTCCAATCGCTTTGTATATTAGTAGACATACAATCTATGATGCCTGTGGTACCCAGCATCTGGACTACAAAAAGCAGTGATGAGAGCTTTCCTGGTCACGAGAAGACACGAGTGGGAGTGAGTCCCATACACCATGCTGCGAAGCGGCGTGGGCTGCACAATCGAAAAGAGCGGGTGAGTAGCTCTGAATAGAAGCACAGCCGGCCTCTCGTAATGACCGCATGCCTGCTGAGCGGTCTCCAATACGAACAGCGCCCCTGATCCATTCACCTCACCTGATGCACGCCCACACCCATTGAGAAATATTCAGAAACGTTTTGCTATTATTTATTTAGGATAAAGATGTAATGACCTGGACATCCACTCAAACTCTTTGCTGTGGCTTAAATTGACTAAACCCTATCACAATGAACTTGCTGCCAAATAACCTTAACTTATCACTACTGTATGAATTGAAAATTCACAGATGTTGCTTTCTATTCAATGGCTGACTTCGGTCATTTATTTTTTTTTTTTTTTTTTTTGTTAGAGCGGAGGGATTTAACGATAGTTTGCTTGGAAAATGGAGGCGCTTAAAATAATAATAATCGCTAACTACTAAAGAAATATCGCAGAGTTAACAAAACTATTCTACTTAAAATATTTTCCTCTTGTTAGCTCACTGTTCAGCCAAAGGTATTTGACGATCAACGAGAAACGAACCTCCAATGCCATTCATTTGCGGTTAATGCTGGCATTTAGTTGGAGAAGTTTATGAAAACGATGAAAATCTAAATTTTGTTAGTCGCACTAGGATACGTCGCAATGCCAAATAATATTACCTTGCAGCCATTAAGCTTGTAATCAGCTTAAGAAACGAAAAATTAATAGGTTCTCAAAACGTCAGATATGTGTCTTCTATCTTCTCAGCAATATCAATGCAATGATTTCAGACAAATCCTTTTTCCGTTTGTCTCCCCCAGAAATAATTTGTAGTTGATTCATTTTGAAAACCGTCGTAATATACCTGCTTAAGTACGTGAATACGAAGTCTTCGTTTATCCATTCACTAACATTTAAATTTTGTCTCTTCACCATATTGCCATTTCTTTATTTTTAGATTAATTTATACTCCTAATAATAATCATAATTCCGTGTGGTCTTTTTTAATCATTGGTATATAAATCCCGTAGCTTATCTTTCAATTTCATCCCCTATTTTTGTATCTAACAGTTGCAGTTTATCTTCTTCAAGTCTATTCTTTCAAACATGCTGTCGAATTGTTTTCTGTTAATTTTTTCTGGTGTTAAGGTGGCGGTTCATTTGCTGTGTGGCAGTAACACCGAGAGTCACTTGGATAGGGAAATATGAAGAAACAACCGTATTGTAGGATATTAGTGATAAATGTTTGGAGAAATATTTTCCGTAAAACTTTAATGCCAAAATTTAGATCAATTAATTTAAGAAAGATGCGAGGTTGACTTCATTTTTAAAGTGTATCTTCGAGTATCGTAAACAGCGCGCTCTGGATTAGTCAGATGAGGTGCTGATGCTTGTTTAGTGCATCTTGCTTTATATGTCATGTAAAGCTGATTTAGCAATGTAGAAAATAGACTTATGTAAATTGCAGATTCACTTTGGCAGGAATAAAGTGTAATAAACTATAATTCAGTTAGTGTAACAAATGGATTAAATTAATTTGAAGAGGTTATGTATGATGAAACCTCGGGATAGACTTTTTTATTTTACGGGATGTTGGACTGGACCGGGACAGGAGGGTTTTTCTTTCGTTTTCTCATTCCGTAGGACTCGCGGTGAGTTGTGTGTGGAGACCGTTAGTCAGCGTTACCGCACGTTTCTCAATTGTTCCGTTCGCATTCACAGAGAGATGCGATGGGAACCAATCACAGTCCACTTTGTTGCCATTCGAAAACGTTTGTAAAGAGTAAGAAAGAAAATTCTTTAAGTAACCTGTTACCTATAGACCAGTCTTTACAACTTCTCAGAACACTTCTTCGTCATTAAAAACGTTTGCATTGGTCTGACATTAACAGCTACGTATATAATTAATGTTATTTTTTAATGTATAGGTACTCCACTGATGATATAGCTGTTTAATTCCACTGAAAAATGTATATGCGAAAATCTATTAACATACCAACATCTACTACCCAGCATGGTGGATAAGCGGTAAGGCTCTGGCCTCAAGATCTGGAGAACGCGGGTCCGAATCCCCGTCCAGCCATCCAGATTTGAATTTTCCCAAATCACTCCAGGCGAATGCCGGGATGGTTCCTTCAAAAGGCCATGGCAGAATTCCTTCCCGTTCCTTGCCCCAATGCCTACCCGCCTCTTAATGACGGGACGTCAACGAGGCGTAAAGTAAAAAAAATAAAAAATAACGGAACCAACGTCAACTGGGGAATCTTAATGAACCCTGTGAGTCCAATATTTTAACACATGGAATAATGAGCTACCTCAATATTTTAAAACCGTTTAAACCGCCACAAGTTATTCTAGTTACATGACTTCTAATTAATACTCATAGACTGCCTGAGAGTTATAAAAAAATGGTGGTACAACGTTGTTTGCTTTGGAATAATTTATTATATATCACTTCAAATTGTTTTGCACTAACACTTAGTTGAGCTATTTAACCCAAAGTACATTAACTAACGTAAATAATAATTCCTGAATGATGTGATGATGCTACTCAGTAATCTAGGAAACTAGCATGAGCTATTAATAATTACGGCTTCTTTGCACAAAGCTTTACACGTCCCGCGGTTAATTTATACAAATTATAATTCATAGTCTTAATATTAACAACCAAGAAAGGATTTTGAAATGGTGTTACTATTAAATGAAGACTCAAAAGCAAATGTAAGTTTATCTCAGGGTATTTATTAACCATGTTAACTAATTGAAACTTTAAGAGTATTTCTTTTTTTTTTTTTTTTTCTGACAAACTCAAATTTTGGCAAAACACAAGTTGAACACAAATGTTATTCAATGTAGTGCGTGAAATGTTCTAATCGAATTGCGTCAAAACGGGGCCTTTGCTGGTCGGGAAACTCTTTGCAGTAGACAATGTTCGCAATCATGATGGACTGTGTCCGTAGATGTGCTTGTGGAAAAGCTGGAGTCTCCCCCATCAGGCGCGTCGTGGTAGCAGCTACCATAAGATCAATCAGCGGACTAACCAGATGTTAACAACAGAGTCCAGCACGGACTCATCGCTTCCATGTCCAAGTTCGGATTGTTTCCAATAACAAACCTGCCTCTCACAGAATAGCTAGTTGAAGTCAGACCTGTGATCAAATCTTCATACTACCGAAGCAGTATCAGATTCAGAATGCAAACCATAACGGAACAGTATTCAGAATCAGAATGCCTCATCATCGTTCCCCGCCCCTGAAGTAAACTTGAGGTTCCCAGCTTCTCCGCTGCGGGGGTTTGACATTAGCCATCCCTGACAACTTGGAAGTATCTTATGAAGAAGAAGACTCAAGTCGGTACATTTGATTATTTTCAATACCGTTCCGCGGTGACCAATAGCGCTGAACCCAGAGTTGACGTATCTCTTATGACATGACATTCTGATTTAATTGACTTTTTTATTTCGGCGCGGGAACTACTTCGTGATATACAAAGAAATTACAACAAAGCTGGCTTCTTTCACGTTGGTTACTAGGCCAATAATTTACTAGACTGATTGAGAGTCGCCTGGCCAAAGGCTACGTTAGAGCAGATGCAGTAGTTTTCTACTTTCGTTGTTAGTGTCACATTGTCAGTCGTTTTTCCCTAACACCTGCTGCACTTGTAATCAAAATTATAATATAAGATCCTGATCAAAAAAGACTTTCATCACATCATTTTAGTTTGTAACAGATTCTGGACAATATCTCTTTCAAAAATCATGCCCATTCATCTAATAGATTTCAGTGTACACAACAGCAGAGTGAAGATATGATCAAATGACGATATTTAGTCTTGACTGTAGCGAGAATGGGAACTAGTACGTGCTTCTAGAAGGCGTGATAGATTAAGATTTTAATAAAGCATAATTTTTACCATCCACAGCTATATATGTATAAGAAACGTGTGGAAGTAACGTTGCGTTGCTCAGAAGAATTTCTATTATGCAAAAAAATATTTTTTTAAAATTAGTTCTAATTCAAATTTATGAATTTACTTAGCTAATTGCAAGGAATAAGAGCCTTAGAAAATGCTCTATAAGGGCAGCGAAGAATAATTTAAAACAAAGAATAAATTATTAAAAATTTGAAATACAATAGAAACTGCATTCCATAAATTTCTAAATGTTATGTAAAATCAACATTCTTGCCATTACAAAAACATAAATTTTGGGATCCTATTGGCAATGAAATGAGAATTCTACTACTGTTCCATTGATTACTTGATATTCTTAATACATAAATTAGTAAATTAATGGCTGGGACATTAAAGAGGTGGGCGAAAAATTTTCAAGTCTCCGCCCATCACGCCATTGTCTTAATTGTTTCTGCAGCTTGACGTGCAGTCTGCACCATAGAGAGACCGCAGCCACATATGCAAAGTAAGTTTTTTTTCCCCTGTGTCAAGGATGGAAAAAGTGCCTGTACAAATCGAGATACAGGCCGGAGATCCCGCAACCTCGGCATTTTACACTTTTGTTCCTGTAGTTAAGTATGTAAGTTTCATTGAAATCAGATGATTTCTGCTTCTTTTATGACCCGTGAAAACCAGCGACCCAGGTCTGACGATGACCCAAACCGATTCATCGGCGTCCAGAACCTGGTTTCGCGTCTCAACAAATAATTTTCTTTTTATTCCGCATTACCATATTGTACAACGAAAAACGCGGTCACTAGTTCGATAGCCTTGTTGAGTAGTGTGAAGAAGAAATGCAACTCTTATATTGAATAGAAAAGAGGGGCAGGTAATGTAGCTCAGTCAGGTTTGGACGCAATTTGTCATTTAGCATCAGGCTTCGTGTCCTAATAGCGAGACTGTGGAGGTGTATAATTACTGAGGCGGATATTGTTGCTGGTGAGACCTAATGGTGTCAAGCATTGAATACTATGCACGGCTAGGAAGCGCTGACGCGCCTGGGGCCACATTCAGCTGTCACACGTTGCACGCTCCTAATGAACCCAAACGCCTCCTCCGTCCGTTTGTCACCGCCATTGTCCGCCGGCCTTTCACAGAGCTCAGACTGACCGAGGGCTACAGCGACCTCCTTCCCTAATGACACCAACTACCTCGCTGGACACGGAACTGCGACCTGTTACCAAATGACACGCAATTAACGCCTCACTTGTTTCGCATTCACGCATCGCAACTGAATCGAAATTGTTATTTAGAATAAACACATTTTATTCGCGTTTTTTTTTTTTTTTTTTTTTTTTTTTTTTTTTTTTTTTTTTCCCGGGAACTGAATGTTAATCAAACATTGTCCTAGTGGTGACACAACACAGGCAACACAGGCAATCAGGCGAATTCCGTTGTCACAGGTGAGAGCAGTTCGCAAAGTTATTTTACATCACAATGCCACTTCTGCTGAATGGGGGAGCTGTTTGTAATGTCTGTACAAACACGATTTTCATGGGTATTCATTTCGTTTCATTACTCTTTCCCTTAAGTAGCAAAAATTATTCACAGACAACAAATGAGGTTTTTAAGTATATTGTTGGACGTGAAATGAATCGACAGAGAATTGAATGGACACAGTTAAGCCACTTCATTAATACGGTTACAAGCCAGAATGAGAGTGTTCAAAGAGGTGTGATGAGTGTCATTCAGGGACACAGGAGCAAACGATAGCTTCGTCATCTTGAGGATTAATTACTTGGATGCAACTACTAAAGTCGTCTTTTAGTGATCAGAAAATAAGAAAACCTTCTTTATATTTTATAAATTACCAATAACAGACCATACCAGAAGTAATACTGAAATGAATACAGTTGCTGTCGTTGTTCTGGGATGACGCTGCCCGAAGCATCGAAACATGTGTCCATGCTGGTTGCTAACGACTACCAGAATATGACAGTTTATTTATTTCTATACAGCTGCTGGTTCCTCTACTACTGAAAAATCATCAAAAGGGTCTCTATGTTACACAGCTTAAACGAAATTAAGGGCTTGCCTCTTTCATTAATTCAGTTCTGAATCTTTGTAAACCTGGGGAAAACACTATCAGTGTGCTCAGAGGACCCACAGCTTTTAAAATTTCCAGTCTGAAAGAAGCCGAGTAGAACGTAATGGCTTTACTGCAGAAAAATGATAGTATTCGTTAGTAACTGGCGATCCCGGATAAAGTTCTATACCATCCGGCCAACCAGTCATAGCGTCTTATGCCGTTTTGAATGTGTTTCACTGCAGCAATTAATATTTTTTTTAAAAAAATATTGTATCGTAATTTGTGCTCTTAAATCTAGAAGTTAAAATATAGAAGACTTGTGACGATGTACCTTTCCTTTTAACGGGTTTAGCAGCAGAAAAGAAAGATGCGCGTCGCTTTGCTGCTGGTAGCGCTTCCGCTGTGGCTGGTGAAGGCGGAGCCACTGCAAGACAGCAACAAAAACAACTCTAATCCCGAGACCGTCACGGAGCAGACGCCGTGGAGGTCCGCCAGAGGTTACCGCGGCTCCTCGCGCACAGGCAACCTGCTCGACAGCGGGGCGGACAAGAAGACGTCAGGCGACGCCTTCTCGCCGCTGGCGTACAACCACAACTTCTACAAGAGCCGCTACTCCGCGCCCTACCGGGCACCGCAGTGGGACGACTCCACCACCGCGAGCAGCGTCAACGAGCTGACGGTGGGCGCCAAGTACGGCACCCAGGAGCGGCCGTCTCCCATCGCTCGGTACGGGTTCGCCGACGACGAAGACGACGACCATGACGGCGAGTTCGGCGTCGGATACGAGGACGACGAAGACGGTCAGTACACTGCCGCCGCGCTGGGTCGTATTAGTGGTAGTTTTCATTCAGAAGAACCTATCTTTTTGGAATGAAATCTAATTTTATCAATCTGTCTGAAAAGTTCTTGGCCTCCATCAAATTTGGCGATGCCAGTGGCAAACATTGAAAGATAAAATTTACCGAAAAACTAATGACAGTCTGTCTCTACAAAAAAATATAACTTTCTCTAGATATTTTGTTAAAACGTCGTTACAACTTTGAATGGTCAGCATCCCGAGGTACGGTCGTTGATGGGACCTTTTCAGATAGGATGTTACACTCATATTAACTTAACTGAAACCAAACATATAACTTAATGATAAAAGGTAAGTAGAACTCTGCAAAAACTTTACCCCCTAATGACTATTTTCAATTTAAATATAAAGGGAGCGTGCATAAACCACGTAGCTCCATTTTGGCCTCCTGTGAACTCACCCCCCCCCCCCCCCCACGTAACCCTACGTGGCTTTTGCCTCTACCCCCCCCCCCCCCCCCCCCCCACACGTAGCACGTAGCTTTTTTCCCTTTTGAGTCTAGAAGACATTTTGTACTGTTTTCTCTTGTCAGAGTATTGTAAATTACGTACGGAGATAATTAACTGACGGAAATAAATATTCACATGATGTTGTGAGTTTCTCATTTTAACTGTGAAAAATGTTATGAAGGGAAAACTACGTGGCCTGGCTCGGAACCCGTCCCCCTCCACCCACGTAGCCTTCCAGCTAACCCCCCCCCCCCCTGGACCGAGCCACGTAGTTTGTACATGGTCCCAAAGAAGTATAATATAAATAAGGAACTAATTTGGAGTAAGTTCCAAAACTGCATATTTATAATGATATATGCTGTTACATCCAACGTTTGCAGGGCTTTAACGAGATGGTTTATCACATTTTCTCTGCGCAGCTCTGTCGCGTCATAATTCTATTGCAGTCGTCAACCAAGAGTAACCCCTTCATTTCACACTGACTATACATCGCAGGTAACTTCGTACAGCAACAATTAATTTAGCACTGCTCTTAGGTTATTACTCGTAATTTCCGGAACTGTTCCTTGTATATGAATAAGTGAAACTGGAGCCAGAAATGGTATTTATGGATTGTAACAAAAACTCATTTTAGTATTATAAACTTCGAACTTTAACTGAAGTTTTAGGTTTTATCCTGTTTATGTTTGTTTTCTTGTCACATTAGAGTCGCCCAGGTAATATCACAAAAATATGTTTGCTTCCTGTATATTAAAATGTACTTCTGTTTTCATTTCACTCAGTAGATTATAGAAATCTGGAAAAGAAAGCTATTAGACGGCATTTCGAGAATTACCGAAACGTTACCATAAGTATTAATGTCCGTCCGAATATGACTATGCCCCTCTTCCCTCTCCTTGTTCTAAATGTTTTATAGCTGTGAGTAATACGTTGAATTTTGCAGCTTCAATTATTATTATTATTATTTTTTACGGTAGTTGTTCGATTTGCCTGCACGTGTTCAATTTACTTGAAATCGAGCACATGCCCCGATGGAAATTTTCCTGTTCATTTCTTCCATTGCATAACTTTTTCCCTTTATGAATTTCAAACAGTACTCGATAATTTCGGAACGATGCAGTAATTAATCCATCGTAAGAGTTTTAATTGAAGATATGTTAAGTGAAGTTGACCTAGTTGCACCTAGATTTAGTTGCATCTAGCTTCCAGTATCTCTTGAGTGACAGGATTTTTTTTCTTTTCGCGTTTGGCTTTATGTCTCGTCACTGTCGAGGTCATTATAGGCGGAAAAGAACTACGGACTATCAACAAGAAGGAATTCCACCATGGTAATTTGAAGGAAGTATCTCGGCTTTCAGCTGAAGTGATTTCGGAAAAAACAATCAAAAACTGGATGGCAAACGCGGTTTCGAACACGGGTCTTCCAGAATGCGAGGTCAGAGCGTTACCGCTCAACTGGCCCCACTTTTTGGCTAGGCTCATTTCTCTACACCTGCGGTCTTTAAACTATTATGAAGAATGTGTACCGTGGTAGTGGCCAGCGACAGATAACACGAAGCACTAACTGGTACTTAATCCTCTCTAGTAACTAGCCGAATGAGTCTATCGATAAAATACGTTTCGGCTGTCATAACCTCTGCCGCCATGGCCAAGTGATGGCAGGGTTTATGACCGCCGAGACGTCGTGTTTTGTCGATGGACTCACTCGGTTAGTTACCCGAGAGGATTTTGTGCATATTCAACGCCTAGGAAACCTCCAATCTTACATGGTGCTTAATTTATTTTTTATTTGTTCCACAGAAATTACAGCAGTTACACATCGAATTGATATCTTATACCAGACGATGCTCGATGTCCTTTTGTGATTATAAAATAAATTAGAAGCCGTAATCAAACTACTTAGACGAATTACAATCATTTTAACAACAAAATAACACAAGAGTTGATTACACCGTCAATTTTCTTGCCTTACAGCCAAAGCACTTGCAGATGATTGAAGACTTTCAAGATATGAAAAAAATTTCAATTGTTCTGATGAAACAGGTTTCATTTAAGAGTTGCATAAACATAGATGTTAAGCTGGTTGCATCGAACGACACGCAGGAGCGTTGTATAATTTTACTGAGGTATCCATACGAGAGCAAATAGAAGTGTAGAATATACTCTTATTAGTAACATCCCTTGAATTGTAATGGAATAGAGGGGAATAAATCTTTGTTTATATATTTTAGCATTATTCACAACTGGTTTCGAAATGTAATAGTTCCGTATGTTTTTTCCATTAGCTACCACATTAAACAGAAAGCGCTACACGACTAGCTCAGTATTAATTGGATAACCTGCGGGACTGGCATTGAGCAGGATACTTGTTTGATTCCGGGTCTAGCCATCCAGATTTCGGTTTCCCACGCCTTGCTGAAATCACTCCAAAATAGTCCTTTTGTAATAGCATAGCCTTTTTCCCTCCCTTGCTTGTCGCTGTCTGTTCTAGACTTTAGTGAATTCGTTAAGGAAGCTGGTGGAAAAAAAAAAGAATCTGAGGGAAATGAAAGAACAGTACAACTGTTGCACCCCTTACAAATTATTCTCTCTCTTTTTCTATGTATGTAATTATCTCTTCAAAGGGATATTAGTAATAAGAGTATGTTCTACACTTCTATTTACTCTCATATGCATACCCTAGTAAAATTAAATAACTCCACTGACTGTCATTGCATGCAATCAGCTTAACATCTCTGTTAAACTAAGTAGAACTGTGCAGCTAATGCGTATGACGTCTGTCCGCAGGCTACTACGAACACGGGCTCGGCTACCATCACCACCAGCCTGTCCACTACTCGCACTACGCACACCCCCCGGTGTACTACCCGCACCACCACCACCACGATGACAAGCTCTCCAAGCTGGGCATACTCGCCGTCATCAAGATCATCCTGGCAAAGATCAAGGCTTTCGGCCTGCTCAAGATACTGCTGCTGCTCGCCATCAAAGTGCCGTTCATCATATTCAAACTGGGACTCAAGTTCTTGTTCATTGCCAAGGTCAGTTGCCGCACCATGTTTCTTCACTTTTCCAATAAATGTTCTTTTCATATATCCTTGCTACAAAAATCTCTCTTGACTCTCCTTTACGGATATGATACCTGATGTTACCTGTTTTTGCTCTTAATTAATCTAATCCGTCGATCACAATCTAATGTATTTCAAACAGATCATCCAAGTTTCTTTACCAATTAGTGCCTTACCAAGAGCTACTTCAAAGAAAAATTGTATGTAGTTTCTTTTACGCCGGTGGTCGCAGCCTCACAGTGAGAACAAATACAAAAGCAATCTACTTCGTATCCAATGAACTAAGGAGCTAATGATTAATACCTTGATTTTTTTTTTAGGCCTTTGCCATTTATGTCATGCAGTGTAAGAAGTTCTTCAAAATGTTCACCAAGTTTTGTAATCTCTCGTTGAGACAGTACTGTGCTGCGGCTGTTACGATACTAAAATTTGTTTTCTCGGTGCCATTCGTCTTCAGACCCACGTACCTAAAGTAGCCAGCTATTCTGTTTTATTACTGTCAGAATCTAAATAAAAAATAAGGAGTGTATAGATAATACTTTCCTGTCTGCAAGACAGTCTTTGTTACTGTCTTTCTGCGATATACAAACAGAAGAGTCTTTTTTCATTTCAGAAAAGCCTCTTACCTCTCTATCAGTGACTCATCCTTCAGGAGTCCTCACCATTTTAAGACGGAAGGTTAGCATTATGCAATTCTGCACCTGAAATTCTTGTAGTTAAAAGCTAGTGAGGGAAGAACCTAGTGAGGGAAGAATTTTTTCTTGTAATCAGAACGACATATCTCAGCTTCTGTATCTATTACACGACATTTTTATATCACTTGAGACTGTAGTCAGGGTTGATCCAAACCAATGATGTGCAATACATCTCATTATGGCACTTAATTCTGACTTTCTTGTTGGATCCTGGATGACACCAGTCATTTCACGATTGCAGCACGTTGAAGGCTGTATTTCACGTTCAACATCTCAACTATCGTGATACCCTATTTACAGTTTTTAAATCTTTCACTCAGCTAGTACGCTTGGCATTGTCTAACTTCTTTGGCACTTTAATTTAATGCAACTTTAGTCTCTAATATGAATTAAACATAAACAGGTAGACACTTAAACAGGCAGACTTGTTAACTGACGGACGCGTAAATAGACACGCAGAAACAGATAAATATTCTGCCAAAAGTGATTTTCCTTCACGGACCTCCCCAGTTGTCTATAATTCTGTGTACAGACATGGTAGTGTAGCCTGAGCGGTGTGTTGCAGGCGTTCAAGCTGCTGACTATCCCGCTGACACTGCTGAGCCTGGCGCCGCTGCTGCTGCTGTTGCTGCCGCTGTTGCTGCTGCCGCTGCTGCCTCTGCTGCTGCTGCCACTGCTGCTGCCACTGCTGCTGCCTCTGCTGCTGCTGCTGCCGATACCCGTGCTGACTCCCCCGGCCACCACCGGCACCGCGACTGGACGCAGGCGGCGCCGCAGCACCAGGCTGCGTCTCGAGGACGACGAGTACAAGCCCGACCTGGCGACGCTAGCCAGGCAGGTGCTGGAGGCCGACAAGTGTCTGGAGCGCATCGCCTGCCGCCTCGCAGAGGAGCAGCAGTCCTCACTCTACAGGAGGTTCGTCGTATGGTGAGTACAAGTCACTAAAACCGTAAAATGAAGTAGCTTTGTAACATGAAGCTACATAGATTATTTAATCCTCCAACGATGACGAAGAAGAAGATAACCTACTTATTAGGTGGATATTTAGACCCAAGCAGTACCCATAGGAATTTAAAGCTATTACAGTAAAACGCTGCAAGCTAGCAGATTTTAGGCAGAGCTGGGTTCATCATTTCAGAAAAGCGTATCAATCTGTCTCCTAGTCATATGATTGATCTTTTCTTTATTTACAGTCTTGTATGAAATTGATGTTAGTTCAGTCACGTACCTCGACATTAATACTTACAAGGCTCACATAAATTTGAAGCCTCCATATAAGTCATGATCCACTAAATATGGATTATTGGTATACTTTATATTTCTTAGTAACTGTAAATACCTTATTTATGTTACTGTTCTCATGGTACTGTTCACTGCCGAGCCTTCATTGTCTACCGCGCTTACGTTTATCCACCCCGCCTGAGGAGCTCCAGTGGTCACAGCACAGTAGAAAGGACCAATCATAGTAACAACCGAGCGAGTGCGAGCGTGAGTAGACGGAAATTTGCAGGAAGCTAGTGGAGACTAATTCTCATTTTTCCTGAGCGCTCAAATGGCGTGCCAGTTTATTCAAGATGCCAGATTTATACAGCTTTGCCATTATAACCCCAATGATTAATGCAGTGTGTAGCGAGAACTCACGAAACCTTAAACCTCCCAAACTGATTTCTTGATCGGTTTACAAATGGACAGACCCTAACCACAAATGGTCCAGATGTGAAATCCTGCAATTATTTCCTTAACAATTTCTGAAAATTGTTTTTCCGAAAATAAAAATAAAAAACGGAGACTAATGAAACTGGGAGCACTTATAACTGAGGCTTATAACGAGACAACGTATGATATGTACTGTACATTACATAATGAACTATATCGCTGTTCGTTGTAAGAAGAATATCAAACTCATTGGTAAGAATATACCAAGTGAGTTTTTTATCTTGAGACAACTAAATATCTCGAAAACTACAAATCCGATCAAAAAAAGTGGGTAATAAAAATTGTTCGTCTCGACGGGGGACATCCGATGATACCAAATTTGACTCCCCACCCCCACCCCCTAGGGGTGGGGGAAGGGGGAGAAAAAAAACTTAAATAGGAACCCCCATTTTTTATTGCAGATTCTGATTCCCCGGAAAAAACTACCCCTATTTCACCCCCAATTCGAGTCATTTTGGTCGATAGATGGCGCTGCAATCGACAAAAATCAAAATAAGCAAAAATTCATTTAAAAATGAGGATATCTCGTGAAATACACATCAGATCAGCAAAATACAAGTTAATGTGATTGATATTTTTCAAAAACTATTCAATAACACCACCCACCTCCAAACTTGAGGGATGGGAATGGACATTATTTCAAAATGCACTGATGCAAATTCTTTAGCAGATAGCGAAAGTCAAACATTACTTTTTGCGTTACCCAGGAACAACGACGTGGACGTAGTAATTTTCTGTTCCCTTTGGGGTGCTAGATTTAGGTGAGTCCCCTCGCCTCTCACCATCGGGGTGCTTGTTTTTGGTGAGTCCCCTCGCCTCTCACCATCGGGGTGCTTGTTTTTGGTGAGTCCCCTCGCCTCTCACCATCGGGGTGCTTGTTTTTGGTGAGTCCCCTCGCCTCTCACGTGTTTGTTTCTAACAACAATTCTAAAGCAAGTGCTCGAAAATATCACCACCGACATCGATGCATTTATTTACCCGCTCTTGGAATGATTCGACGCAACTAAGAAGCATATCCGGCGTGATTTTTTGACAAGCGTTGGTAATTCGTTCAATCATGTTTTCAGGCGTTGTTGGCACTTCACTGTAAACTTCATTCTTCAAGTATCCCCATAAAAAAAAATCAGGCGAAGTGAGATCTGGTGATCTTGCAGGCCACGGCACTGGACCTCCTCTTCCGATCCATCGACGATTGTACAGACGATCTAACACTTCCCGCGATCTTACAGCAAAATGTGCTGGACAACCGTCATGTTGAAACCACATTGTTTGTCGCACGTCTAAGGGTACGTCTTCAAGCAATGTTGGCAGTACGTCCTCTAAGAGTTGTTGATATTTCTCCCCATTGAAATGTCCATGGATAAAATGTGGACCAATAAGTTTGTCCCCAATTATCCCACACCAAACATTTACATTCCACGGACGCTGATGTTCAACTTGGCGTAACCAATGCGGGTTTTCCACACTCCAATAATGCATGTTGTGTCGATTAATGGTGCCGTGGTTAGTAAAAGTGGATTCATCCGAAAACAGTACTCGAGCAAAGAAATGGGGTTCTTCTTGTATTTTCTGTAGCGACCATCGGCAAAATGTCAATCGATTATCGAAATCATTGCCGTGAAGTTCTTGATGCAACGAAACATGGAACGGATGGTATTTTCTACGATGCAAAATCTGACAAACAGTAGTCTGAGAAATTCCTGATTCACGACTTATTTGTCGAGTACTAATGTGAGGGTTATAAGCCACTGCAGCTAAAACTGCAACTTCGTTATTTTCTCCAGCTATCGTCCTTCGCCGCTTTCGTTTGTTTGTGTGCACACTTCCCTCCTGAGTGAACTGTTGGATAATACGGTAAAAAGAAGCGCGCGATCGAGGCTGGTCTGGAAAACGATGAGCATAAAGATCAACAGCATTATCGATATTCTTGCGACATTCTCCATAAATGTAGACCATTTCAATTTTTTCTTGCAACGTTATAGCCTGCATTCTCATTGACACGTGCAACAGAACGAAGTAAATAAATCAGAGATGTTATGAACGCTATGAAAGTACATCAAGTAATGAGAAAACTCTGAGAAATGAGCGACGATGTGAACGCAATGGAAGTACATCAAGTAATGAGAAAACTCTGAGAAATGCAGCGCCATCTATCGACCAAAATGACTCGAATTGGGGGTCAAATAGGGGTAGTTTTTTCCGGGGAATCAGAATCTGCAATAAAAAATGGGGGTTCCTATTTAAGTTTTTTTTCTCCCCCTTCCCCCACCCCTAGGGGGTGGGGGTGGGGAGTCAAATTTGGTATCATCGGATGTCCCCCGTCGAGACGAACAATTTTTATTACCCACTTTTTTTGATCGGATTTGTAGTTTTCGAGATATTTAGTTGTCTCAAGATAAAAAACTCACTTGGTATATATTTTCATTGCGGTTAAACTTAATTTAAAAGCAAAAACAAAAATACTGGATCATGTCGTTACCATCCTATACAGTATACTTCTATAATAATTAATAATCTGCAGTTAGTAAAACGAATGTATTTCAGTTCCTTCACCAAAGATTATCTAGACATGATTTAAAAGACAGTATATTTCTCACGTAGAAAACGTAAGTTTATTAAATAGATACTACTACATTTAGCGATTTGAATTACCAAGAATTATAACCATGGGCGCCGGGAGGGGGGTACAAGGGGGTGCACTTGCACCCCACTGCTAATAAACCAATAAACTAAAAATTTATTATTAATTTCACTGTTTGAATAATAACTTAAGGCGCCTAGGTTGTTGTCCACATTTGCTCAACACCTTGTCAGTAAAATTTAGTATCCTTAGTTAGTAAGTAATAAGTGTTATATATATAACGTATAAAAAAAAAACCAGATGCACCTCCCTTAAAGTAACCCAGCCGGCGCCCATGACTATAACATTGTGTCCGACAGGTGGATTCCGCAATATCTACTCTAAGCCGATCTAACAATCCTCATTTTTCGCCTTTTAAATTAAAAGACATGTGTGGTAGTTATCAGTAGGTTAATTTTATGATTACGGTGAAATCAAATAGGTGAGGTTACTGATAAAGAGAACTGTAAACCAATGTATCTTTGACCTGTTACGTTATTGTTACGACAGAAATATCTTATTATTATTCTTAGTATTGCTGGCTTCAACATTCCTTAAGTCAGGATAAGTACTTTCAGTTCACTGATATGATTTTTATCCAGAATTAGAAATTACATAAACTTTTACTGGGAACATTTGCGGTTATATTGAGGATAGCAAAAATTGTAGCATAACTGGGATATGAAAGATTTTGCATATTTACTACACTAACATTTTTTCTACAAGGAACAAAGGTTTCAAAACTTTTAAATCTACTTAGCACCAATTAAGGTGGTGTTTCTTCGAAGCTAATACACGTTATTTCGAGATTTAAGCGATTTCGTGTTTCTTGTTGTCCTGCGCAGGGCGCTGGAGTCTTTCCAGCGGTGGCTGGCCCCGCAGCGCATACAGGCACGTCTCACTTCCTACCTGCAGGCGTACAAGCAGGGCGCAGAGACCAGCGGCAGCTGTCGCAGGGACTACGCCTGTGACGGACACAAGCTGCCCGTCTCCAAGAACAGCGCCCTCTACCACCTGCTGTGAGCAACTCACAACACACACGCAATCAATAGAAACCCTCCAAAAAACTGGACGGCCAATTAGGGAAACCAAAGAAAAATTCATGGTGTAACGAAATACATAAAGCACTGCTTCAAGCTTTTAAGGACCTCTGAAAATTTCGCCAAGTACCAAGGTTTTAATTGCTTGAGCCATAATGTATCTGGCAGTTCTAGTTTAAAAGAGCGTTGAAGAGCATTTACACCATTAATAACGAAAAGTACTGCATTTTAAATACAAATTGACTGTCTAGGTGATTTTCAACAAAATACTAGACATTTTATCAGTCATTCGTATGGCCATCCTAACAGTTTACGATTGGAACAATTAGAGGACAGAAAAATTATAGTTTTCTATCTTTTTCCAAACGATCTCTTAATTTCTAAACTGTTACTCAAAGGGGTGAATTTCCTTACGCACTTAAAACAATAAAAATTTCCCTTTCTCTGTTTCTTTTTCTGTGACATAAACCACAAAATATGTTGAAATAAACGAAAACCATGACTGGTAAGTTGAATAACATTGGAAGCCTCCGCTATCACACACAACGTGAAATTTAATGCGACTTCATTTCTTTAGTTTACATTTTTTAAACCAGTAATGTGTACTGTTCCGTATTTTCTTCTATCGTGACTGACATGAAAGCTAACCGAAATAGTTTTTAACACAAAAAGCTTGTGGTAATTCTTTTACGATACGTAACTGTGCAGAACGTAGTACATCCCGGTTAGTGCATCCGTAAGTACTCATTGTGAGTCATATTATATCATTTTCCTAGAAATTTTATTTGTGTTTTTTAGATTGCACTTCATGAAATTCGACTGAATGAAACTCACATACACATAGGAAAAAATACTCGTACGTTGCAACTAAACTAGTTTCTTTTTTCCTGTGTGTCCGGTACACTCCAAAGTTTATCATATGTCTTCATCCGAACAAACGTTTAAATTGAAACTATGAATTTTTGTTCAGTTCGAAGGAACCTTTCGTACTCTACCACTAGAACACTTTTCAGATATTACTAGAGGTTTCTCCGGCACTTGAATTTCAAGCGTATTTTTTAAGGATTTCGTTTTGTCTTGCGGGATTATAAATTAGTAAAATATGATCATAGTTTTTGTGACCAAACCATCAATAAAGCTTTAGTAAATTAAGCTTAATACAATTCGTGTAACACTGCCTTCTGTCGTTGAAAAACATTTAATATCTGTCCTCAAGTTTTAACACTTTAAAATTATCGGAATGTTCTGTTTTTAGAAGGTAATTTCAATACTCATAACAGACATTTTCTGATCTTTTGAGGCTCTAGCTCTCGAAAACAGAGTTTTACTCATCATCTGATCTCTCTTACTTACACTTAAATAAAATAATTGCATTGAGGGAACATGAAGTAAACTGAAAGTTGTGCCAATCCAACTAATTTAAAATAAGAACTACCAATAGAGTGACTAATGACAACTGACGATAATGTATCATAGTAAGTGTACGCCAGATGACAGTAAGTTTGACTGAATATTATCTACTGCATGATGGGACTTGACACGAATCTCGTGCGTGCTAAACGGCAGACCATGACGGTTCCACATCTGCAGCCTTAGTTTTACCAATACGAGCTTTATGTAGTACTTTGAACTGAAAAACTTGATCACAGTTGATAGGTTAAAATTTAAATGGCGTTTATCTCTTTGGAAACAAACACTTCCACGACTGTATTTAATATACAACACATTTTCACGCTATTGTAATAATAGTTTAGATTACTATAACATTTATCTACTTCACGACTTCTCTATATCTACGGCGTACGAGACAAGTGACTAGTAAACAGTGATACTGCCGTAAGTGCCACGCATTACGACTACTTCCGTTATCCTCGCGGCGGTCTGTGTACAGTTTAATGTGATCGACTTAAGACGTACTCATGTAAATAATAACGAGAAATAGAAATCGTACTATATAACACTGTTTATTTCGCAACTGACGCCAAATAATGTTTCCTAGAAATAACAACACGGAAGCTGAACGTTATCTGTCATAGGGAATATAATCATAACTATACACTACCATTTCGTTTTACAATTAATTTATTACCCTTAGTTAATACATGTAATTTATAAAGTTATTCCAGTCATATCTTCATCAGAAAGGTATTTATTTATTTATGTATTTATTCATATATTTATTTATATATTTATTGAAGCTGTTTCATGAGTATG
The DNA here is from genome assembly GCA_031002005.1 of Vandiemenella viatica. Taxonomy (NCBI): domain Eukaryota; kingdom Metazoa; phylum Arthropoda; class Insecta; order Orthoptera; family Morabidae; genus Vandiemenella; species Vandiemenella viatica. The sequence continues at coordinate 103,270,109 of JARYHS010008075.1, read as the reverse complement.
TATTTTTACAATTCTGAATAAATACTTTCATTAACAATATTGTTCTACTTTTCATTGTTTGAAACCGAACACTACATTATGATTTCAGTGATTTGAACACCAAATTATAATGTACCACCGAGAGTGGTAGGTGAGTGATAACGCTCTGGCCTCACATTCGGGAGTACGTGGGTTCGAATTCCCGTCCGGGCGTCTAGATTTAGGTTTTCCATAGTTTCCCCAAATCAATCCAGGCGAATACCGAGATGCTTCCATTAAAAGGTCATGAGCAAATTCCTTCCTGTTCTTTGCCTCCATCCTTTCCCGCTTCTAATGACCTCGACGTCGATGAGGCGCAAAGACATAAGGAAATAATAGTAATTTACTGTACATAATTTCAGTCTTCGATATGCACAACATAAGTTTACACTTATTTGAAACATAATACAAATTATATTTTGTTACGTAGGTAAAGGAATCAGAAACTGCAACAATTAATCTGAAACGGTGAGAAAAATCAAAAATAAAAATCATCTAGTGCGAAAGTAAAAAGATAAAAGCTCGTGAAGTCGTAATGACCTGTTGAGAGGGTATTTAGTTGCTGCGCGATCCGCCACCATCGTAGCCACCTTAAACTAACCTGGTAGTTCTACCGGCTATAGGGGACCTGCAGCTTAACGCGCAATCCGAACCACGGACGTGTTCTGGTGTACTTCATATTACGTAGGAGCTGTGTCAGAGGAGAAGGTCGGGTTATGGGCGTATGAAAATCCTCGCCGAGACAGGAATTCGAACCTGGAACCTTTCGATCTCCAGTGAGACGCTTTAAACACAGCCACAAGACCGCTACATTTGAAAGTAAGTGAGTATGGAAAATTACTATCGGATCGTTGCCCTACCTCAGTTAAATTTCAATTCAATATTAATTAAATTAAACAAGGAGTTGCTGAGCTAACTATGCACTTGTAGTCAGATTTTTCGTCCACCACTGAACAATGCGATCCATGTGACCTCTAAATAGAACCTGAACATCTTAGGAGATGACAAACAAACAAAAGGTTAATTATGAATATAAGGTGGGGAAAGAATCGCTTGCTGAAGACTTGAAATGTAAATATCTTGGCATTACATTTGATAACAAGCTTAGCTGGGCAGGACACATTGGACAGGTGGTAGGAAAAGGTTTCAAAATTCTGCACTTGTTGGAGAGAGTGATAAGGGGATGTACGAGAGAAGTAAAGGAATTGGGTTACAGAACTTTGGTCAGACCATTGCTCGAATATGGTAGTGTAGTATGGGACCCTCATTTTACGTATCAAATACAGGATTTGGAGAGGGTGCAAAAAAGGGCTGCTAGATTTGTTTCTGGAAATTATTGCAGAATGCAATCAGTGACGGATATGATAAAGGAGCTGGAATGGGATTCATTGCAAGACAGGAGGAGGATGAGGAGGGTCATGGGAGTGTACAGGGCGTATACTGGCGATGAGGCATGGAAAGATATTGGAGTAGGTATAAAAAATAGTGCATGGAAGGGAAAAGATGACCATGACCACAAGCTGGCACTCGATTTCAGGCACAAGGGTGTGGGAAGATTCTCTTTTTTAGGTAAGGGTGTCAGGGATTGGAATGAGTTACCAAGAGAAATGATGAATAACTTACGGAAAACGTTGAAAGAATTTAAAGATAAAATTTGTATAGGGAAAATGTAGGTAGGTGCAGGATAGGGGGAAAATGGGGGTGTAGGGAAATTGCTACCGGAGCCTGTGCTCCATTGCAATTAAATTAAATTAGAGAAAACTTATTGGCGCTAGAATTGTTAATATAGCACAGATGTGTTAGAGCTGGGTGTATGAGACATCGTGGCACAACTAGGGTTTAAATTTGGTTTGGCGACTTGTTGCATACCAGATAACTGCAGATTTTCCGAGATAAGATGTGGGAGGAGACAAATTTTGATGAAAATTTTAAACCTTTTATTTTGACCCTAGTCGTAGGCAGGTTCAAGAATGTGTGGGGGAAAAGAAGGTGATTTGCAAATAAACAACATGCATTAAGGAGAAATTATTAACGTGAATCTCAGTTCAAATCAAATTAAATGTTTAATTTAATTTAATCTAATTTCAATGGAGCACACGTTCCGGTGGCAATTTCCCTACACATCCATCTTCCCCCTATCCTGCACTCACCTACATCTTCCCTCTACAAATTTTAACTTTAAATTCTTTTAACGTTTTCGGGAAGTTATTCATCATTTCCCTTGGTAACTCATTCCAGTGTTATGCCAAGGTATTTACATTTCAAGAATTCAAGAAGCACATTATAACCATAATCAATTTTGACTTTTTTAATCGGTTTACCTAACAAGCTAAGTCTTCTTTACAATTATTTTCACCCCATGTTGACCTACCCAGCTAGATATCCTGCAAACATCACTCTGCAGCTGTTCACAGTAGTATACCGTTTTGATCCTGTTATACAGCATTATGTCATCTGAAAACAATCTGTCTTCTGATAGTAATCCACCAACACAATCATTCATTATAATGACGAATAGTAATGGTCTCAATACGCTACTCTGTTGCACTCCCATCTTCACTTCCACTTCTTTCTATATTGCATTTCCTACTCTAACATTTTGCTTTCTGCCACTTAAGAATTCGTGTACCCAGTAAATCACTCCAATAGATTTTACCTTATATACTATCATTTTATGGCTCACTCTGTCAAATTCCTTTGTAAGATCTAGTGCTAAAATATCAATTTGGCCTCCCTTGTCTACTTCAGCCAGAATATCTTGCATACAGCCTGCTAACTGAGATTCGCATGAACATCCTTGCCTAAAGCCATGTTGTCGATTTGAAAACCACTTACGTTCCTCAAGACTTGTCTGATGTGGTTACATGTTAATCTCTCCCTTATTTTACCTACCGTTGATGTCAAAGTGATTGACCTGTAATTTTGAAATCTATTTGTTACCCCTCCTTTATGTACCGGCACTACTATTGCACTTTTCCAGTACGTACTGTGGTAAGCAGCAAGTATCCAGACTCAATTTAAATAACGTTTCCAGATAAGGTACAATGTCACATCCTGTTAACTTTAAGACATCGTAGTTATATTAACTACAACAGCTCCTTTATAATGTTTAAGCTTTTTTAGTTCCATGATGATATTCTCAGGATGAATTTCAAATTTTTTAAACTGATTATTTCTAATTGTGTGAATAAGCTCGCTCTCCAATTTACGCTCTCCCATTCCTCAATCATAATCTCTGATGGTCTCACTAAATCAGTTACTTAAAATCTCTGCCTTTTTTAAATCCTCAGTCGTTATATGCAAAATATTTTAGATTATGAGGTTAATAATGTTTCCGATGTATAGGCCTACAGATAATTGTGTACTGAGTTCTGTTTTTTGTGTAATTAGTTTCAGAAGTTCCACTGGTAAAGTAGGATAAACTAGATAGTTATGTCTTAGACGTTGTTCTGCCTGTAGATCCCAGAACATCGTTTGACTATCGTAGGTGGGGTGTATGCCGGGAAAGGCGACAAAAGTGCTAGTCGGGAGCCAGTGTATAAGGACTGAGAAACAGATATGTGAGCAGAATAATGAACGGTTTTAGAAATGTGAGAGCAACTCACTAATACTAAGGGAAGATACTGTGACGAATGTTTACGGTAAATATGATGCCGTCGTAATGTAGCATCAATTTTTTAAAATGATAACGGCTGAACAGGTAAAATAAAAATCAGCAACGATTTTATTTGCACGTGGCGCTGATTACATTATGGGGTGTCCATTAATTACGTGAGGTGAAATAAGGTGGGGGTCTCCGACAAAATCTCACGTAATTTTAAAGCGGGGTCCGACCAGAACTCACGAAATCTCACCAGAAAAAGGAGGGGGGGTCGGGAATTCCGGAAAAACACATCACGTATTTAATGGACGCCACCTTACTAGGGAACATTTATTTCAGCTGTTTCTTGTTATCGCCACCAGCAGACAGAGTCGTATTTCGACAAAGAATTCAGTCCTGTTTTATTGGCAACAGGTGGTCAGTTAAATCAAAACTGCATAGTTATTTTCCGTTCGTTCAAGATAGATTTAACCAAATTCAAAAAACCTCATTAGATGTAGTCGACAATACTGAGTTGGATCGTTCAGTTGCGATGAACAGATTGGGGTATATAAAATCAATATCTTATGGGTAGACCTCGGATTTTAGACAAAAACCTGTTTTGTTGCTGATTGAAAAACATGAAAATAACATCAAATATACACGATTCATGGACATTTATGGCTGTTGTTTGTGATTTTATAGTGTCTAAATTGTCGATAGGAGCTATTTTTGCCTATTTTAAGTAATTTTCTTACGAAATTCAACAAAAGCGTTTTGAAACCAGAAAAAGAAATATTTCATCAAGCGTTTATTTCCAACAATTAAAACTCATTGTCAATCTGTCCGTGTTTGCTATCAGTGGCATAAAGGCTGCATCAAGCCGTGTATCCTCGTAAAACACTAGATGATGAAGGTACCAATATAAAAATCATCTTTAATTAGTAGTGGGGTAACTAGTTTCCCAATAACTCAACAGAAGGAAACATTATATATTTCGACTTCTGCAACAAACAGTCCAGTAAACATTAACAATGTGTTTAACAGTTTTTACTATTATACTAAGAATACTTTAATCATGTATTGGCGTACTTGTAGTTTTATTAAGTATTTAATGAAAATGGAAAATAGGATAGGCATATTTCCACAGTATGGGAAACCTGTATTTCGCTTCTGGGCACCGAACAGAAATTTAAATAGTAAAGCAAGCCCGGGATTTTCCTAATGTCTGTCTGGTAGCCCTGTTATTTTGTCTATATGTGTCCACTAGTTCGAAACTTTTAAAATGTAAAGGTCACGGCGTTCCTAAGGCTCCTGCTGCTTCTCGCAAGATCCACGGAGGTAGAGCTCCGCATTCCCATTACAACCGTAGGCACTAGAAGGATGTGACGATATAAGCGCCACGCTCCGGTCGTTATTTTCCTTCCCGCTGAGTTTCCTCCACAGTACTCGCTGGATAGCAGGCTGAGCGGTCCTGGAGAGCCGTTCCGAACGTTCAACTTAGAGGTAAAATTATTGGTTTCATTGGGGACCGAACCAGTAAGGTGATTTACCGCCTGAGTTATTGCCGACTGTTCGAAGCTTTTAACATTATACAGGGTGATTCAAAATGATTGTTGGGGTTTCATGAATTTTTTACCGGCTGTGTACTAAACATACAAAGATTATCTTTACATGGATGAATAGACAAACTCTCAAAGTTTTGTTTTGTAGCAGCCGCTAATCTTGTAGTTACGTTTTGTTCCGCCAGATGTCAGTGTTTGCAATATGGCAGCTAACGCTATAGAGAAGGCTTTTTGCATTCTAGATTTTCACGTGTGTCAGTCAGTTACCGTTGTCCAACGGCACTTTCGAAAAAAATTTATGAAGGATGCACCTTCAGACAATTCCATTCGGTGGTGGTATGCGCAGTTCGTGGAGAAGGGCTGCTTACGCAAAGGGAAAAGCAGTGGGCGTCCTTCTGTGTCGGAAGTCGACGTGAACCGCGTCAGAGAAGCTTATCAACGTAGCCCGCGTAAATCAGCAAGAAGAGGCAGCAGAGAACTGAACATTCCGCAAACCACAGTGCTACGAAAACGCCTAAAAATGAAAGCCTATCGCCTAGGGCTGCTTCAGGCTTTAATACCTGACGACCATCGCAAACGTCTCACGTTTTGTAACATTATGCAAGAAAAAATGGAAGAAGGTGGTTTTTTTAAAATACTCATTTTTAGTGATGAAGCGAACTTTCACTTGTGCGGGAAAGTTAACAAGCATAATGTGCGGATTTTGGGGACAGAAAATCCCAGTGCTTTTATTGAACACCAGCGTGATTCTCCAAAAGTGTGTGTGTTCGCTGCTGTTTCCAAGGAGAAAGTGTACGGCCCGTTCTTCTTCAATAAACAGACAGTAACAGGACTAACTTACCTCGATATGGTCTCTGAGTGGTTGCTGCTTCAGCTGAAAGATGTGGATGATTTCATATTCCAACAAGATGGTGCTCCAGCTCATTTCCATCAGGAGTTCAGAACATTTCTCAACGAACAATTGCCGCAGCGATGGATAGGACGCGGAGCCGACAGTGACCAAATGCTCATGGCTTGGCCACCTCGTTCACCAGATTTAACCCCATGTGATTTTTTGCTGTGGGGTTACGTCAAGGATCAAGTTTATCTTCCTCCTCTACCTGCGACTATCCCTCAACTGAGAGAACGGATCAGGGCCGCCTTTCTAAACATTTCTGATGACATGCTGCTTCGCGTGTGGGATCAAATGGACTATCACATAGATGTGTGCAGAGTAACACAGGGCGCACATATCGAACATTTGTTATGGATGTAAAAACAAAAACAAAACCTTGATGAGTTTCTTTACACATCAAAATAAGATTCAAATTCGTATCTTAATTGTGCTAAGTGTAGGAATTTTTTGAAACCCCGACAATCATTTTGAATCACCCTGTATTATTAAAAGATTGTGCAGTTATGTCGAAATAACATCATTTTTAAAAAAAATCTGTAAATTTAACACTTCGCACAGACAGTACTAGATTTCTAAGAACTCTAAAAGTGGACTTTAGATATACCATATATATATATATATATATACATATATATATATATGGTGCGATTTGGTTGTTAAAAATAAATGGCTGGTTGTGCTGGTCAATAGTTTAACAATCCATAAATTGTGGACTTTACAATCTGAGGATGTTGACAACTATGTGCATTGTAAATTTAACTATCTGTATAAATATATATTTTACTAATTGTTTATCAGTAAATAAGTATTCCAAATTTATTTCTCCATCAGTAGGAAATACGTGCAAATGCACATTAAGAGTTTTTTTGTTTTTAGATAATCTAATCAATTAAATTCAAAAATGTTCTGCTGAACTTCATTTCTCGATGTTACATTATAAATTAACGAATGTTTATTGATGATATTTTATAAACATAATCACAGTTTTGATTACCTATTTTGATCTTTTTAGAACCTATTTTGCAATGGAACAGAGCCTATTTTAGGCACCAAAAATAAGATTTTTAGAACCTAAAAATTTGAGGTCTACTTACAGGATAACTTATTAGGTACATAAACAGAAAAACAAATGTTTGTATTATGATACGGTGGAGGAGGAATTGCTTGTTTCAGGCGTAAAACGTGAAGTTCTTACTAAAACATTTGATACATTCGTTCGCTAGTCGCCGAAGTGATAACTTCCAGGTAGCTCGGAGCAGTGAACGTGTGCTTGTGTCTTCCTGTTTACAGCGAAGCTCAATACAATAAGTGTTGAAATAATTTTTTGCAAGTGTAACGAAAACTAGCTATATTCACAAGTATAGCCTGTGCAGCGAGAACTCAACAACCACCCGAGGTCCTCCCCCTGCTGGGCGAGGATGTTTGGCGGCCACTACGGAGAAGGCGGAGGAGCGTCTTCGTCCCCGACGGTCGCCGATGCATCAGCAGGAGTAGCTGCAGTTGGAGCAGCGTTAGTACAAGCTGTGAGTACAATAAGTGGAAGTGATGAGGCGGAGGTGGATATGGAATATAACTTGGAACCGGAAAGTGATGATGCAGAACGTGTGTATGCTAGAAAGCGTCCTATAGAATAAAATGTAGAGGTTATGGCAGAGAAAAAGAAAATTGCTAGTGCTAGTGTATGCTACGAACCACCCCAAATAGAGAAAAACTCAGAGCAAGGACGGGAACAATTGGTACAAAATGAAAAGTCGAGTGATATGCAGACACAACCCGAGAACAACAGACCCCAGCGATTTTATAGACGGTCGGACACTGGCCCATTCATTGTATTTATTGAGAGCAGGGATAACAAAATAGGGAAATTACACCCAATGTCTATAGGGAAAATTCTCCACTCGTCAATCCCGGAAAATAAAGGAAAAATCCTAAACATTAGCTACAGTGGTAGGAATAGACTAAAAGTTGAAGTTGGTGACGCAAACGCTGCCAATAATATTGTTAGATCATAAGGGAAAATATCCAAAGAGTTAGAAATATATATCCCCGCTCATTTAGTATATAAACAGGGGGTGATAAGAGGAGTCCACCAGAGTATCATGATGTAGGAGTTACTAGCGGAAATTCAATCACCGGTAAAGGTAGTTAGTGCAAGAAGAATTAGCAAAACAGTAATACAAAATAATGAAAAACTAGTAATCAATCTTCAAACATGTGTTTTAAAATTCTACAGTCAGTCCATCCCACATCACATAAATATTCACGGGACTAGATGCGAAGTAACACCATTTTTCCCGTCAGTAAAAATATGCTATCAGTGTTATAGATATGGGCATCTTAAAAAACAATGTCGTGGCCAAGCTCGTTGTATCGAGTGTGGTGGGGCACACCCTGACAGCTAATGCACAATTCAATCTATTACCTGTTTCCAGTGCGGGGGAGCTCACTCCGTTACGGACCGAATGTGCCCAGAGTATAATAGGTGGAAAAATATTCAGGAAATTGCTACCCGAAACAATATATCGTTAAGGGAAGCGGAATCCGCTCTTAAAAACAGATCATATGTCACTAAATTATATGAACAAAGAAAAAATCATTTTAACCCTTCTGTACCGCCGGATATAGAGAACTACAGCCAATTTCCACCTATTAAATTAGACTATAGGGGAACTTCCCTGTTAATGCCTGGAACAAGCAATGAACCATATAATCTACGAAAATACCCAATCCAATATCTTGGTGGGGACGCAACTCAAGTCCAGGAAAATCAACCGAAGGGCCCAACTGGACCCTTGCCGATGCCCGATACTAGAAGACAACAACCCATTTCAACAGAGGTTCCCTTGACCAAAGCACAACACATCAGCAATTGTGGGCCACCGGAGAATGGGGCGAAACATAGAACACAACAGCACTTTAACACATATGAATATCAGCAGCTTTGGTACCAACCCACAAATTTACCGGCAACACCCATTGGCCAAAATCCATATCCTCCCAAAGTGCAGAACCCAAGTAACCATCCTCAGTTCAGAAATGAGAAAAGTAAATTAGTGGAAGGAATCTTCAACCTAATTTTGACAATAACAAGACACGTAAAACATGAAGGGATAGAGGCCCTACAGCTGGAGGAAATTCGAAAAATCGATAGAGACATTAATACAACCTAATTATCCATAACGTCAAAACACTCAGAATAAAGATAATTCAAGGAGGGAACTGCATGTAATCCAATGGAACGCGCGGAGCCTCAGTCCCAAATGGAATGACTTTATCAACCTAATGAATGAAAGCAAGGCAGCTTTAGCTATAATTACTGAAACGTGGTTAAAGCAAGATAGCAAAATTAGAGAAAGACAATATAAAAACCTTTAGAAAAGATAGGGACGATGGGTATGGTGGGGTAGCGATCATGATTGCAAAAAACATAATAGCAGTGACTAAAAATATACAATACAATAACAGTAATATAGAAATTATATCAGTAGACATATTAAATTTAGAGCCTGTGAAGAATGTAACAGCTATTTACGTGCCCCCCCCCCCCATGTCACAATCAATGAAACAGAATGGAACCACATTTTTCTCCCAACTTCCGAATGGAAGTATTGTGGCAGGAGACTTTAAAGCCCACGCCAAAATGTGGTACGATGAAATAACAGACCATAGTGGCCAGGAGCTAGCAAAAGCAATAAGTCAATCCGACCTAGTGGTGCTAAACACCAAGACACATACTCGCATTTGGTACACCATACCATAGACCCTCCTCGCCGGATTTATCTTTAGTATCGTCAAGGATGGCCATAAAATGCTCGTGGGTGGCAATGAACGATACATTAGGCAGTGACCACAGGGTTATAAAAATTTCCATAGAAACACAAGCTATCCATACGACCCAAAACAGGATATTCAGTCACAGTCAGATAATAAATCATAAACTTATGGACTGGCTCAAATATCAACAAGAAGTAAATAGAAGATTGCTAGAATGCCCGGTTGTAAGAGACCCACAGGAAACCTACAACTGGTTTGTAGAAAATATTTTATAGGCTGCGAAAGAGAGTGCACCTGCTGTGAAATATAGAAAGGACTGCACATACCGAAGGAAGCCCTGGTGGACGCCAGAATGCTCTAAAGCGGTAGCAAGAAGAAGACTAGCTCTCAGAACATATCGCAAAGAGGCGAACTACCAAAACTTCATTACGCTCCGGAAAATAACAGCACAAACTAGCAAGATCATCAAGAAAACGAAGAAGGAAGGATGGGAAAAGTACTGCTCGGAATTAAGTGGAGATCTCTCGACACAAAAATTATGGGAAAAGATTAGGTGGTACAAGGAACCAAAAAAAAAAAAAAAAAGCTCTGAAAGCATAAGAGTAAATACGGAAATCGCGGAACAGTTTATGAACAAAATAGCTCCCGCTACGGATGAAGCTGCACCACTGGAAGTCACTGATAACAATGAACACATAACATATCCTAATTGCAACCTAGTCCGACCCTTCACCTTGGTGGAAATGGAAAATAGCCTATAAGAAAAAAACACAACCCCAGGATTAGACCAGATATCATATTCAATGTTGTACCACCTACCCCCCGCTGGAGAAGAATTGCTACTGACAATACTTAACATTCTGTTTAAACAAAATATTGTACCCCATCAGTGGAGGAGAATAGGAATAACTCCGGTGATCAAAAATGGAAAGGATTCCAATCTATACACATCATATAGACCCATATCACTTATATCATGCATATGTAAACTGATGAACTTAATGATTAAACAACGGGTAGAATGGTATATGGAACATCATGAACACCTAGCAAACTGTGTGATGGGTTTTAGAAAGGGATATAGTACTATAGATACAATTTCTAACGTTAATAACAGACATACAAATAAACAACAGTTATAATTCGTATCTCATAGCCGCCTTCCTGGACATACAAGATGCATATGGTCAAGTGTATATACCGGAGCTAGCAAATGTGATGATAGACTGTGGCATCCCAAAAACAATAGTCAAATGGTGTGCAAACTATCTCTCATTAAGAATATTGGAGCTATGGATTTATGGAAAAGAACCAATAGTACGCTATGTTTACTCTGGCCTACCGCAAGGGGATCCCCTTAGCCCAATACTGTTCAATATCTACCTATACAATGTGTTTAATAGACTGAGTAAATCGATCATGTACATACAATATGCGGACGACATAGTGATATATGTAAGAAATAGGCTCAAAGAAAAGGCAGTGCTAGAACTACAGAGGAGCCTAAACAATACGATAAATGCTCTGAAAGAAAAGATGATGGAAGTATCACCAGAAAAAAGCAATCTAATGGTCTTTACAAGACATAGAAATATAAATGATGTGAAGATCATACTTAATGGTAAAGTCCTTACTGTAGATCACCAAGTAAAATTTCTAGGCATGTGGCTTGATATGAGGCTGACATGGAGAAAGCACATAATGGAACTACACAGCCAATCCATGAAAAGAATTAATATCCTGAAAGCCTTAGCTGGCACCTATTGGGGAGCTAACCCAACAATACTATTGTGCCTCTACGGGCAACTAGTCCGCAGCAAAATGGACTACGGATGCATGCTCTATGACACAGCCTCAGCATCAACCTTAGCCAAACTAGACAGGCTGCAATCAGTAGCCCTACGTATATGAGGAGGATTTCTACGTACAACTCCGATAAATGTACTACACATAGAAACAAGCACACCACCACTCTCACTTCGACGGCATATGCTCTCTAGACGATTTATTCTGAAAGTTAGATCAATTATCAACCACCCATTAAACTGGAAGTTAGGAGCCATAAGCCAAATGTTAAAGAAGAAATACTGGAGGAAGAAAGCGACCCCTATTACAGTTAAACATTATAATGAAATTAAAGAATGGCCGATAGAACGATATAAAGTGAATGCTGCGTTTTTGGGGGAAATATGGCCTCAAATAATCAGTATTAAAATACATGAATCAATAGGGAAGTTAGTAGCTAAGAAAACAGAGTATCTTACAGTGGAACTTTGTAAAACTACACTGCAAACTTTAAATGATAAGTGGAGAACATGGTCAAAAATCTATACGGATGGCTCCAAAATCGCTGGGTGCAGTACGGGGGCAGCAATTTACGATGAAAAGCTAAAAAGCTGTAAATCAATCAAACTCCCAAAGGATATGTCAGTTGTCTCGGCAGAGCTGTACGCAATCTTAGAAGCAATCAAATATACACTGGAAAAGAGAGAAGAAAAATTTTTAATCTGCTCAGACTCGTTGAGCTCACTACAATGTATAAGAATGGGGGCGAAAGGGAAGACGAAAAACTATCTAGTATATGACATTATAGACAATTTGAACAAAGCAGAACACAAAAGGAAGGAAATAGAATTTCAGTCGATTCCCGGGCACGTGGGAATCGAGGGAAATGAAAAAGCGGACCAACTTGCGAGGAGGACAGAGGACCATGAGACAACGGAAGTTAGAGCGCCACATAGAGGTCTCCTAAGTAAAATCAGAAATTTACTGAAGTCTGAGTGGGAAGAGGTAGGAGAGACCCAATACAGATCTAAAGGTGCCTGGTACCATGCAATTCAACATAAAAGTGAATAAAAAAGAAGCAACAATAATAAACAGGTTGAGATCAGGACACACCCTAAAAAGTTTCTCTTAGGCCAGACAATATCACCGGAATGCGAACATTGTGGTGTATACGAAGACATTTTACACTTCATTTTGGAATGCCCCAAGTATGCTCAACAAAGGAAAACAATACTACAGACTGATGCAGACACCAAAATTACAAGTTATGAGGACCTACGATATTTCCTTGTGACAATAACGGACGACAAAATTAAGAAGTAATGCAAATATGTTGCTAAATGCAACAGAAAAATATGATATGGAGTTAAAATAAGGTAAAATGTAGACCTATCTATACTCTCTACATGTTCTCTAAATAATAGTAAGATGTTAGATACTTAATAAAGTTCTCTCCTCTCCCTCCCCTCCTGTTATAAAAGATGGATGTATAATAGTATTTACGATAATACTCTATAAATGCCTGACAGCTGTTACTACAAAACAATTACTAAGGATAGATGCATAATATAATACGAATGTTTATACTTTGGATTATATCAAATAATGTAATTCTTCTATTCATTTCTGATAATGTGAAATAAGTATTATATATATATGTTTCTTGCAAAATGTTTGGTAATAGGAAAAAATAAATGTACTATAAATGGTCTTGCCACGATTGATAGCAAACAATTTGCCAGCGCATGAACGTATAAGATGTAGTATGTATCAAATATCTTGTAAATGACTGAAAGTAACTGCTGCTAAATATGTTTCTAAGGGGGACCTGGGAATATAATATAAATGACTATGTTGTCTCTAATGTTAAATTATAATTGTACCTTTGTGTAAATTTCAAAACGATTTTTAATCTAGAAGAAGTAATTAAAATGTTCTTATTGCTAAACTGCATCATAATGATGGCCAAGTATTACAAGTGTTTGGATTTTTGTGTAAACAAATGTATCTCTGATAGTTGGTCAAATTGGCGAATGCCAAAGACCATTCATTAAAAAAAAAAAAAAAAAAAAAAAAAAAAACATTTGATAACAAACTAACTTAGGCATGTCGCATGTAGGACAAAGTGATGGCTTCTATTGGGGAGAGCGTCAGGAAAGGTTCATGGAACCCTAGAGAGACCCTTCTTTGACTGTGGTGGGATAATGGGTGGGTATAACATAGTCCGTATCTATTTTCAATGAAGCTTTGACTGTTTACTTAAACTGCTACTAGAGCATAAGCTCAATCGCAGTTCATAAAAACAACAAATCTATCTAACAGTGAGACGCTGAGCAATCTGATGTTTGATCCTAAGAAACTGAGGGTCGTTGAAAGAACCTCCCAGAATATTGAGACAACAGTAGGGATAAACTTGCGCAACGTTTTCCTAATGACGGCGGCGAACTCTGAAATCACCAGATCACTACAAAGAAGGACGAATAAAAGTCCTTTCTCAAGGCCAGCGCTACTGGCTACAACAGGCTATAGAAGGGTTTTCAACAAAGAGCATACGCAACCTATAAAGGCTGGTTCACAATAGGCTAGTAATTTAGTCGTGTACCGAGCAATTTAGTATCAAAACTTGTCTGAACAACGAAAATTTAGTGGAGCAGTTTAGCTAGTAGTTTAGTAGAGTCGATAGATTTTGTTGTATTATATGGGGCGAGTAGCGCCCACCACCACGCGTCACTGCTTAGGAGAGTCCATAAACTGCCTGGCTTGGTCGGGAGGTGGGGGGGGGGTGTGCTGGATAGCTACGCTGGGCTACGTGAAAAGAGGGGGGGGGGGGTTCCGAGCCAGGCCACGTAGCTTTCCATTCATATTATTTGTCACAGTTAAAATGTACAAAATACACAACAGCATGTGAATATTTATTTCCGTCATTTAAATATCTCCGTATGTAATTAATGATAGTTTGACAAGATCAAAAAATACAAAATGTCTTCTGCAATCAAAGGGAAAAAAGCTACCTGCTACGCGGGGGACGAGGGGGGGGGGGGGCGGTTCACAGGAGGCCAAAATGGAGCTACCTGGTTTATAGGTGCTTCCTTATTGGTTCATCGGCTAAACAGGTCTGAACCTGTCGTTTAGTCGAGTTCGTTATCTGCCGCAAAAATGACGTTTCGACGGAGCAAAGAAATAATTTTAAAATTTGTTTATAAATATTTAGAACATGAAAGGTTGTAGAATATAAAGTCCCCGGACTATAAAAACAAACAAAGGAAGTAATCTGCATAAATGGATTTGAAACATACAATGAACATACCTGGATTTGGTGAGAAGTAAATTAAATTGAAAATTAAAAATGTCTTCTTAGTGCACAATTTTATTAATTGTTTTATTACAAAAACGTATAGATTTTACAATAAGATACTATTGTTATTAAAAGTACTACCTAAGGCGATAAAAATCTTTTTAGAATGATCTACACGCGGAAGTTTAAAAAAAAAAAATAATAATAAAGGAGTCCCTCAAGGACTGAAACAGTTTACATTCCTTCAATAAAATGATTCTGTTTAACGGATGCATTTCTGCGAAACATTACTTGAATTCCTTTAATGTTTCATAGATTCCTTCACACTGTGATGAATTAGGATATAACTGATTTTCCATATATAAATGCGAGGTGTGAGAGTCCATAAACTACACTCGGTGGCAATAAAGTAGAGAACTGCCTGTAATTGCCGGAATTGCACTTCTTAAATAGGTATCTTCACGTTGAATTTGCGATTGAAATTTCATTAACACAAAATTTACACAACTTTTGGTCATTCTCAAACTATTCTTAGGGCTATTGTAATGCTAATTACATCAGAAGACAATTTGAAGCTCTTAGTCATCCCTTCTATTAATCAATTTTCGTACCCATTGCTTTTTTTTTTTTTTTTTTTTTTTTTTTTTTTTTTTTTTTTTAAAAAAACATAAACTTCTTCATCCATCTCTTGTAAAATAGCGATTAACCTAAGCTTTATCAGCTCATTCACTTTATTGCGTTGCAGCCTGTTCATCTGGCAAAATACCACGAAACTTGTGTACCTACTCTACTCGACCGCAGTGCGAACGATTTTTGAGCAGCAGCGAGTATTTTAGCTACTAAAATACTCACCACTCGACTAAATTACTAGCGTAGAGTGAATCAACCTTAAAGCTCTAGTTATACTACACTACAAAAAACTACCCCTAGAACAAACATAATGAAATACATCTAGTTTTAGAGAAACAATACGACCACCACGGCAGCGCCAAAATCACGAAGCCTGGACATTTATTTGAAGCATTAACAGGGATGTCGGTGTACAACCCAATTAAATCCAATTTAATTTTACCTTTTGTGAGCAGCAAAACTTCCATAATAAAAGGTGAAGATTGTCCTTGGAGATATCACAGTACATAATTGAGAAAAGGGGGAGGGGAGGGTAGATGGTACAGTGAGATGGACACTAACGGTTAAGAAGTTACTCATTGTTGGACCGAATAGTGCAGACTGAAACTCGTACGTGACACTATGTTACCACTTTCATTCAGCAGTGGAAAAAATGAAATTGAGCTAGATATAATTCCCAATGACGCATGTGGTTAACAAGTTCGAAGACACTTTGAAGAAGCGCTTCCTGGGTTCCTTCACAGAGCCACCTCTGGCGTTATCCATTGTCAGCCCAGATCATGCGGCATTCTAGAGACATTTTAATTACAAGCGAGCCATCTGGTAACTCTTATCCAGAGAACTAAATAGATAGGTCATCATTCTGCAATCTAAAGTGAAGTAGTACGAATCCTTTGTGAAGTTGATCGAGAAGATCTCAATGTAATACAGTCCAAGGGACTGTCGAACAAACTAAGAGACATTACGGGACTAGCCCCGACCTCACAAGATGTGCTGTAGAAGATACCAGCCTTTATTACAAAAGAACCTTTTATCTGACCAAACTATCCACGAGGGGGAGGATTTACTGAATAACACATCTACCTAAAGACAATGATTGGATCTCGTGTAACGACTCAATTTGAAGAAGAATACCCGGAGTGCGTGGAAGTTTATTCATAACCTCAACAGGGAGCCGTGAACGCTACCACGCAAAAGAGCCAATACACCCAATATAAAAACACACCAACTGAGACTCAATTTCAAACATCGGAGAAAACATATTCAGCGACAATCAAACAATGACACCCATACACTATGGTTCCCACGCACCACAGAAGAGTTCCGTAACTTGATCTAACACGCCAAGTGAGTAGTAGGACAAGGATGGAGCAAGCCTGATAAGCTCTTTGGACAACTGTAAAGAGACTCCACTCGTCCGCGTGACGTCACAGTTGGATGGCGGGAAATTCTAATGGACCAATGGCGGCCAAGGTCGTATGACGTCACAAGATGGCGGGCCGTTAGTTCTTTGGCCTGCCGCTAGGGAGGGCAGCATCTCCCAAGGGCTTAATTTGTTTGGGCGCAGATATTCCACTCCCTCAGGAGAGTGAAAGCTAGTGGGGGAATTCCGCCGCCCGGGGCGTGTTTACACAGGTGTGCTCTCGTTGCAACAGGTTTCGACTTGCTCATCCAAGGCATCGGGCGTTTTGGCCTTGCATAACCTAGTATCCCGGTTTCCGATAGATGGCGGGGCATGGCTCGATACGCGGTTGTGAAAGCTACAAATATTTCCAGGCATAGGTGCATAGTATCCCGTTTTCCCGATAGATGGCGCGGCATGCTTCATTTCTCAACGCGATAGGTATTTAACAAGCTTTTAAGAGAAATATTTCGATGTTTGCGTGAGCGGCTATTGTTTGCTCGGGAGTCCGACAGTGCAGGTTACGAAATGGCTCCATTACAGAGCGATACAGCTTGGCTGGTGTGTGTTTGCCATCCACCATTATGAAAGCATAGCTGGCTGCCTGGCTGGCGGACAAAGAAAGTAGGGCGTCCAACACAGCGTTCGTATGATTGCAGAATTTTGTACAGAGTCTCAGGCTTGCAGCGAATTTCGTATGCATTTGTTCGGGTGTCCTGCTATCGATAAGGAATTCAGGTTGCGCCATATGCTCATTGCACTGCAAAACCGCCCCAGCAGGATACATAGAAATATTTCAGCATTCACTTCGGTTCAAGAAGAAATTATTAAGAGATGAGAATAATTATTATATGTCAGTTTTCGTAGTACAAATCTAAGAAACATTTATGGTAGCCCAATCACTCGTGTTTTCAAAACGAAAATCGAAAATTTTGTTTTCATTCTGGGTGAGCAGAAAAACTGCTTGAGTCTTTGTATTTAATTAAAAAATAGACTATGTGAAAGCGTAACTTTTACGTTTAAAACGTGATAATGAACCATGGAATGTCCTGGCATAGCTCAAATTCACATCTATACAATGCAGTTCTGATATTCGAAATTTGACAGAGGGTGCTTTGCACAAAAAAATAACTCTGTGTGAATAACAAGAGGAAATAAGCGTCAGTACGGTGGGATTCCAATATAATTAATCGTTAATGATAACTCGCGAATTTCTGTCACCCCCATTATTTTAATATATTAAATTATGTGCAATGAAACAAAGCGAGAATCCAACTAATGTTTTAAACTCAAAGAAGTGATTTCCACATGGATGTGTCTGCAACCTCGATGAACTTTGTGTATTTCTATCCTATTGCTATGGCATTAACTTCCCTGCCCATTTTATCTGAAAAATGCCCACTAAATTAGATTCACATGAATATCATTGCCTAATGCAAAGTTGCAGATGTGAAATCCAGTTTCTTTCCCTACAGACATTTCTGAAGTGATTACATGTTAATCTCTCCACTGATGTCAAACCAATCAGCCTGTAATTTTTTCAAGCTTATTTCTCAACCCTGTCTTTGGACAAGAGCCCCACATGAAAATACTTGTGACAATGCCTTTCCCACACCAAGGCTATAAAAATCAAAGTTTCCAATTTGACCATGGCAAAACTCATGTAATGCAACGAGGGAAGAAAGAATTCATATAAGCATCAGTATGACACCTTATTTCTCTAATCTATCCACGCCTAGAGAGTATGTGTACCTGTTTTCATGAAATTATTTAGCGTTCGAGCCTTGCATTCGGGAGGACGGCGGTTCGAGCATCCAGATTTGGGTTTACCATGGTTTCCCCCAAATCACTCCAGGTGAATGCCGGGATGCTTCCTTCAAAACGACATGGACGAATTCCTTCCCATTCCTTGCCCCCCATCCTTTCCCCGTCTCTAAAGACCACGTTGTTAGAGAGACGTTAAAAAGTTTAAAAAAAATGAAATTATTGTGATAAAGTATAGCAATACCACACATACGTTGTTCCTTTCAAAATTCGTAGCCTCAAAAACTCATCAAATGGGGCAAATCCTTTCATTGAAACCGACAGATATTCACCGACGAAGGTAGGGAAAACCATAAATTCCGTTCATCGAAGCAGGCAGACATTAAAAATTAATTCACCGACGAAGAGACGGGAAACAAACTCACTTTTTCACATCATGATGGATTCGTTATGAACAATATAATATAGCTCACGAGTGTCACCTACATTCCGTGTATTTTAAAGGATGTATTAAATTAGGGGTAATGAAACAGACCGAGAACACAGACACTTTTGAAACTCAAAGAGGCATTGAATGGGTTTACTGATGTATGTAAGTATAACCTCGATGAATTAAGAGCTCCTAAACTAAATCAAAGTTGTCGATTTGAAAACCAGTTTCTTTCCCTACAGACATTCCAGAAGTGAATACACGTTAATCTCTCCACTTATATCAAACCAATCAGCATGTAATTTTTTCAAGACTATTTCTCAACCCTCCAGACTCAGTATTTGGACACGAGCCCCACATGAAAATACTTGTGACAAAGCCTTTCCCACACCAAGGCTATAAAAATCAAAGTTTCTAATTTGACCATGGAATGGAACGAGGGAAGAAAGAATTCATATTAGCATCAGTACGATGCCTTATTTCTCTAACTTATCTCTGCTGCCATTGGTATAAAATATTTCATCACACTCATAATTTTTGCCATCAATGCTCAAACGTATATCATCTGTCTATCCAGACCAATCTGTGTATCAATTCTGCTATGCTTTCGTAAACAATCACAAATTGAGTGCCCTTAGCCGTACTTTGTCTAAAATTCCAATCAATCCCTTGTGACACATCAGTGATTGACTAGAAACAGAGAGATATACGCTGTGGCACGTACTTACCCACCTTTAACTGTATTTTACAGCACAGCACGTATGTTCCAGGAACGAGACACCGTCTGTTAATCTTACTAATTTCACCCCTGTGGAATCGAAGTACGCCAGTCCTATGTGATAAAAATCGAGTCACGCTAAGGCAGTGCTAAACACAGAACATGCCTGAGACCATCGCCTGTGACCAAGGTGGAGATATAGAAAATTTACCCACTCCCTTATGGAAGAAATCCAGTGCCGGCTCCTACCGATAGTCTTTTACGTACTATTCCTAATTCTTTCACCAAGATCCACCCCTAGCCTCATCGCCAACATACGCCCAGCACTTCCTCAAACCTCCTTCTGTTTTCTAATGATTCCCATTCAAACCCCTGATCAGTTACAGACAGGGTTACCTTCTGTTCGTGCGTTAAAGTAAACCAAAAATTCAAAATTCGCAAAGTCTTCTCCTTATCAGTAGCCAGGTACCAAAATGTTCACTTAAGGTGGTATTACTGCAGTTTTCCAGGAAAATTCTCCCTTTTTCAAGGAAATTACTTTTCAATAAATCAGGACCCAGGAGAGTCCTCCATTCGGTTTAAATGTTCCCATCTACCGCCAACCTTCGGATTCAGGACCAAGTCTGACATTTGTTTGTAATTGCATGCTTTGTTCAAGTAACCACGATAAAGTTACCATAATGATCTTAGCTAACTGATAGTTTCTTGTTCATCAAACAGACATCATAACCCACATTTTCATAGAAGATCCCCACACATCGACAAGTATCCATAGGTGCAGACACTAGTTCTATTACGCCTAAGATAGTGCTCATACTTGAACTGTCGTAAATTGTTAGGTTAAGGTGGGTGTTTAGATATTTTATCCACTCAGGCCTCATCACCTAAAGTCTAGTGCGAGATTGTGGTCATGGTCAACTTAGGCTCCATACGCCACTCAGAATTATTCACCAATATCCATTCTAACAGCATTATACGCCACCTACAGCCCTCAACACTCTTCCTATCTTCCAATGACATACCAGCTCCAGCTCCTTTATTATGTCACTTACTGAATATTTTCCACAGATAAATCTAGCTGCCCTCCTTTGCACCTTGCATTTGATGTACAAAAAATGTGGACTCCATACTACACCACACAAGCAATGGTCTGACTGTGGGTTTGTACCCAAGTCCTTCGCTTCTCTGGTACATCACCCCTCTCTGTTAAATGATTTTTATGTAGTGAGAATCACAATTCGTATGCCACACAAACGGTAGTAAACTGTAAGAGCATATCGAAATGGGAGATTGCCTAAGCCCTGAAACAATGGTTAGAAGCACACGTTGATGGTGGGCATAATTCTTTAGCCATATATTTTAGACTCAAATCCACATAGGAATGACACGCTCACACACTTGTACATGCATACAGCGAGGTCGACAGAACTAACAGCAAGCATCACGGAAACGATGAAGTGGGGCAGAATTGTCGTTACAACTGATTAACTGGACAGAACTATCGTTATAAAAATCATCAGACAGACGAGTTATTGGAGGGACAGCAAAATCATTCGTCCAGACAGACGTGTTTATAGAAGGTATCACCATATTTACGCATACAGACACAGAGAGAGACGCACAAATACTTACATTTCCATGCGTTCAGTGAGCTAGACACAACAACCAGCCCAATCATGGCGTCGAAAAAGTGGGGTAGAACCCCATGGCTCATAACTGACCAAAAAATCATTAGTAACATATGTTCCAGGCACCATACTCTTCACGTCAACATCATCTCATTTATTTCACACTACAGACCTCACTACCATCCAGTATCATGGCTAGGTACAAAACTGTTCACATCAGCACCAACACGTCTATCCCACACCTAAGCTTTTTCTGCCATTCAGTAACATGTGCCCCCCATGTACCACGAGTAGCAGTAGACACTTGGTCATCAGACAGATATTATAACTCCCATATTCATACTAGGTCTTACCCACAAATCCATACGTCACCTCACACAAGCATAAGTGCAGGAACAGCACATCATACATCCAGACAAACGAGATAAAGGAAGGTATCACCACATTTACGCAAAAAAAAAACACACAGAGATAGAGACGCATACACACGTACATTTCCATGCCTACAGCGATCTCGACTCAACAACTAGCCCAATCATGGCAACGAAAAAGTGGAACAGAACACCCATGACTGGCCAAAAATCATAGAAAGACACACACACTCACCACAAATCCATACGTCTCCACACAAGCACAAACATATGGGAGGAACAGCAATTCATACGTCCAGATAGACGAGTTTAAGGAAGGTATCACTATACTTACTCATACAGACACAGAGAAAGACGCACACAGACGCATATTTCCATGCCTACAGCGAGCTCAACACAACAACCAGCCCAATCATGGCAAAGAAAAAGTGGGACAGAACCCCCATAGCTCAAGACTGACAAAAAAAATCATCATTAACATGTGTTCCAAGTACCAAACTCCTCACATCAACATCATATCAGTTAACTCACACTACTGACCTCTCTGCCATTCAGTATCGTTGGTAATATGTACAAAACTGTTCACATGATCAGCACCATCTCTATCCCACACCATTAGCCTTTTCTGCTATTCAGTAATATTTGTCCCACGTACCACGAGTATCACGAGTAGACACTTGGTCATCAGACAAATATCGTAACTCCCATACTCATACTAGGTCTCACACACTAATCCATACGTCACCACACACAAGCACTCACAAACAACCATCAGACAGACGTTAGAGTGTGTGCAAAGGATGACATGTTTTTGCCATACACCTCAGTACTTATCACATTATCAATTAATTACATCAACACACCCTAGGTAGCCAGTCATTGTGAAATCTCAAAGTCGAGTAGAATCCTATCGTGATAGACACACAACCACATAGAAAGACACACATACACACAGTTACCATACATCACCACACACATACATATAACTGTGTTTAGCACTGCCTTAGCGTGACTCGATTTTTATCACATAGGACTGGCGTACTTCGATTTCACAGGGGTGAATATTAGTAAGATTAACAGACGGTGTCTCGTTCCTGGAACATACGTGCTGTGCTGTAAAATACAGTTAAAGGTGGGTAAGTACGTGCCACAGCGTATATCTCTCTGTTTCTAGTCAATCACTGATGTGTCACAAGGGATTGATTGGAATTTTAGACAAAAGTACGGCTAAGGGCACTCAATTTGTGATTGTTTACGAAAGCATAGCAGAATTGATACACAGATTGGTCTGGATAGACAGATGATATACGTTTGAGCTTGATGGCAAAAATTATGAGTGTGATTAAATATTTATACCAATGGCAGCAGAGATAAGTTAGAGAAATAAGGCGTCGTACTGATGCTAATATGAATTCTTTCTTCCCTCGTTCCATTCCATGGTCAAATTAGAAACTTTGATTTTTATAGCCTTGGTGTGGGAAAGGCTTTGTCACAAGTATTTCATGTGGGGCTCGTGTCCGAAATACTGAGTCTGGAGGGTTGAGAATAGTCTTGAAAAAATTACATGCTGATTGGTTTGATATAAGTGGAGAGATTAACAGTGTATTCACTTCAGGAATGGCTGTAGGGAAAGAAACTGGTTTTCAAATCGTCAACTTTGATTTAGTTTAGGAGCTCTTAATTCATCGAGGTTATACTTACATACATCAGTAAACCCATTCAATGCCTCTTTGAGTTTCAAAAGTGTCTGTGTTCTCGGTCTGTTTCATTACCCCTAATTTAATACATCCTTTAAAATACACGGAATGTAGGTGACACTCGTGAGCTATATTATATTGTTCATAACGAATCCATCATGATGTGAAAAAGTGAGTTTGTTTCCCGTCTCTTCGTCGGTGAATTAATTTTTAATGTCTGCCTGCTTCGATGAACGGAATTTATGGTTTTCCCTACCTTCGTCGGTGAATATCTGTCGGTTTCAATGAAAGGATTTCCCCATTGATGGGTTTTTGAGGCTACGAATTTTGAAAGGAATAACGTATGTGTGGTATTGCTATACTTTATCACAATAATTTCATTTTTTTAAACTTTTTAACGTCTCTCTAACAACGTGGTCTTTAGAGACGGGGAAAGGATGGGGGGGCAAGGAATGGGAAGGAATTCGTCCATGTCCTTTTGAAGGAAGCATCCCGGCATTCACCTGGAGTGATTTGGGGGAAACCATGGAAAACCCAAATCTGGATGCCCGGACGGGGGATTCGAACCGCCGTCCTCCCGAATGCAAGGCCCGAACGCTAAATAATTTCATGAAAACAGGTACACATACTCTCTAGGCGTGGATAGATTAGAGAAATAAGGTGTCATACTGATGCTTATATGAATTCTTTCTTCCCTCGTTGCATTCCATGAGTTTTGCCATGGTCAAATTGGAAACTTTGATTTTTATAGCCTTGGTGTGGGAAAGGCTTTGTCACAAGTATTTTCATGTGGGGCTCTTGTCCAAAGACAGGGTTGAGAAATAAGCTTGAAAAAATTACAGGCTGATTGGTTTGACATCAGTGGAGAGATTAACATGTAATCACTTCAGAAAATGTCTGTAGGGAAAGAAACTGGATTTCACATCTGCAACTTTGCATTAGGCAATGATATTCATGTGAATCTAATTTAGTGGGCATTTTTCAGATAAAATGGGCAGGGAAGTTAATGCCATAGCAATAGGATAGAAATACACAAAGTTCATCGAGGTTGCAGACACATCCATGAGGAAATCACTTCTTTGAGTTTAAAACATTAGTTGGATTCTCGCTTTGTTTCATTGCACATAATTTAATATATTAAAATAATGGGGGTGACAGAAATTCGCGAGTTATCATTAACGATTAATTATATTGGAATCCCACCGTACTGACGCTTATTTCCTCTTGTTATTCACACAGAGTTATTTTTTGTGCAAAGCACCCTCTGCCAATTTCGAATATCAGAACTGCATTGTATAGATGTGAATTTGAGCTATGCCAGGACATTCCATGGTTCATTATCACGTTTTAAACGTAAAAGTTACGCTTTCACATGGTCTATTTTTTAATTAAATACAAAGACTCAAGCAGTTTTTCTGTTCACCCAGAATGAAAACAAAATTTTCGTTTTGAAAACACGAGTGATTGGGCTACCATAAATGTTTCTTAGATTTGTACTACGAAAACTGACATATAATAATTATTCTCATCTCTTAATAATTTCTTCTTGAACCGAAGTGAATGCTGAAATATTTCTATGTATCCTGCTGGGGCGGTTTTGCAGTGCAATGAGCATATGGCGCAACCTGAATTCCTTATCGATAGCAGGACACCTGAACAAATGCATACGAAATTCGCTGCAAGCCTGAGACTCTGTACAAAATTCTGCAATCATACGAACGCTGTGTTGGACGCCCTACTTTCTTTGTCCGCCAGCCAGGCAGCCATAATGGTGGATGGCAAACACACACCAGCCAAGCTGTATCGCTCTGTAATGGAGCCATTTCGTAACCTGCACTGCCTGTCGGACTCCCCGAGCAAACAATAGCCGCTCACGCAAACATCGAAATATTTCTCTTAAAAGCTTGTTAAATACCTATCGCGTTGAGAAATGAAGCATGCCGCGCCATCTATCGGGAAACGGGATACTATGCACCTATGCCTGGAAATATTTCCACAACCGCGTATCGAGCCATGCCCCGCCATCTATCGGAAACCGGGATACTAGGTTATGCAAGGCCAAAACGCCCGATGCCTTGGATGAGCAAGTTGACACCTGTCGCAACGAGAGCGCACCTGTGTAAACACGCCCCGGGCGGCGGAATTTCCCCACTAGCTTTCTCTCCTGAGGGAGTGGAATATCTGCGCCCAAAGCAAATTAAGCCCTTGGGAGATGCTGCCCTCCCAGCGGCCGGCCAAAGAACTAACGCCCGCCATCTTGTGACGTCATACGACCTTGGCCGCCATTGGTCCATTAGAATTTCCCGCCATCCAACTGTGACGTCACGCGGACGAGTGGAGTCTCTTACAGTTGTCCAAAGAGCTTATCAGGCTTGCTCCATCCTTGTCCTACTACTCAAGTGTAAAAAAAAAAAAAACTTAAGAAGGCCCGGCCACACAGAACGCGACAAGCGACAACGACACGCGATATTGTGTCGCGGCGCGACGTCGCTATTGTTGTAATTCACAGTTTTGAAACGGGCGGTCACACACAAAGCGATCCGTCGCCGGGCCGCAGCCTTTGTCGCGGCGACGAGCGACACAGTTGCACAAAATTACAGACACAGCGACATGGCCGATGAAGAAAAATTGATTTCCACCGCATCCGACGGCCACTACTTCCGGTGTACTAAGAGATGCATATGAAAAGATTTCCAGCTCATAAAAAATAATTTTCGCATTCAGAATTGTATTTTTTCTTCTTAGTTTTCTCATTTTATGTTTGTTTGTTTACACTGTAATTATTTAAAATAAATAATACTTGTATTTGAGCCTATCTTTTTATTGTGAATACATTGTCAATAATAAATTGTATATTTTATTGTGAATATTTCACTTTGTGGACGAAACTCCTGGTTTTAGGGGTATTTCTTAATATTGACCTCCACGCAATTGACACAGCTACCTGCAGGGGGGAAGAGCTGGGAAGTGATAAGATTTTAAAATCACTTAGTGGTCAGGGGCTTTCGCCAGGGCGCTAAGATTTTCGGGCCCCGGGTAAGGATTCTTAGCCCCCCTCCTCCCCCCCCCCAACAATATTATTTATATTAAACTTTTAAAAACTTTTAAATTTTAAGGCAAAAAAAATCAAATTACACCTTTTTAAGCAAGCTTTTTTAAAGTTTTATTTCTATTTAATTAGACACTCTAGCAGAGGAGCCCCCATCGGGGGCACAGGCCCGGGATACTTTTGCCTCGCTTAACCCCCCCCCCCCTAGCACCGGCCCTGGTTTTGGCAGTGTCGTTTTTGTTTTGTTTTTTAAGAATATATATTAAATGAACAGAACATACCTCATACTGTCATGCAAATCGCTAATCTTCTATTGTACCAATTACTTTTCTCCAGTTCGTGGTGCAATTCGATATAGTTGATTTTAACAGATTGTGTATTTTCTCGAAGCATTCTCGAGACATACGAAAATATGTATAAAATCTATCTTCTTGTGATACCAGTCCCCGGCAAAGGCGGTAGTATTCACCAAGGCATTCTCTCTTCTTATTGATGTCAGGAACCCAGACCATTTTTAGTGCGAACAAAATAAGTAGAGTCTCCTCATCGCTTGACATGTTTTAAGAATTTCCTAGCCCAAAAAAACTTATTAAGAAAGAAATAGAGAAGTACAGATTTCTTCGCGAGAGAGGGTCTCACTGGCATTTGTCGATATGGAGTTGTCGCGTCCCTGTGTGACGTACCAAAATCGCGTATCGCCCGCGACGAGAGAACGACCACTTGTCGCTGTCGCTTGTCGCGTTCTGTGTGCCCAGGCCTTTAGAGTAAAAGGCCAGCGAGAAAATCAGATACTTATTCCGGACTAGAGACGTTCCTTTCCCATTATCAAAATTTGGAGGGAAGTTTGAGTTGTTTATTTTAAAGAATCAACAGAAGCAAAACATTTTCGACATGTTTGAATGTTTCGTTACATACAGGATGATTCCTTTGCGATGTTAAAAGCTTTCAGGATTACGCAGAAGGGTAAATGTATAATTTTGAGGTAATGGACTCCGGTCAGCAAACGAGCGAGTCGAAAGTTACAATCGAAAATCTTCCACATCCGCGACACAGTTCTCACGCGCGATCAAAAAGAACAAAATATCTAATCTAATCTATATGCCTTATTCTAAGAGAGTTACGTCCAAGAACCGAAAATCTGACAAATAGTCTATCATATATACTATTTCTATAAGGTGTGTGTGTTTTTTTTTTTTTTTTTTGTCCCAAACCGTTACTCCCTTCATACTTGACCGAAATCGATAAATAAGGTAGTCTTTTAAAGATTAAGGTATCTGATTTGATCATATCAGAATTTTAAATAAGTATTTTTTTTCACATTCGACCATTAATGGGAAAAATAACTTACCGAAAACGTTAAAATAATTTAAAGTTAAAATTTGTAGAGGGCAAATGTAGGTGGGTGCAGGATAGGGGGAAGTTGGGTGTGTAGAGAAATTGCCACCGGAGCGTGTGCTCCATTGCAATTAAATTAAATTAAATTAAATGTTAAAATTTCTGTTTTTGTGTTACAAGCTATTTATCGCCCTGGATACCTAACTAAAATCGTCAAATGAAGTATTATTTTGAAGATTAAGATCTCCGCTTTGGTGACATATATTAAGACAAGAATTTTTCTGAATTCGAACCTAAAAGGGCAAAAGCATCAATATTTCTGCAACGCGTTATTCTGTCACTAGCCATTTATGTGCCTTGATATCTAACCGATATAGATAAATGAGGTATCATTTCAATGAGTAAGGTCTCCGCCGTGGTCACAACATATTTTAAGAAAGGAATTTTTCGAAATTCTACCAATAATGGGATAAAGTATCAATATTTCTAGAACGCATTTTTATGTCACGAGCCATTTATCTCCCTTCATATCTTAACGAAATAGATAAATGAGCGATCATTTGAAAGATTAAGGTCTCCGGATTGGTCACAACATATTTTAAGAAAGGAAATTCTCGGAATCCGACCCTTAAAGGGCCAAATTATCATTATTTCCGGAATGTATTTTTTTTTATCATGAGCCATTTATTTCCCTTGATATCTAACCGATATAAATAAATGAGCTATCATATTAAAGATTAAGATCTCTGCAGTGGTCACATCATATTTTAAGAAAGGAATTTTTCGGAATTCGATCCTTCAAAGGCAAAGGAATCATAATTTCCATAACATGTTTTTTTGTTACGAGCCATTTTTCTTCCTTTATACCTGACCGAATTCATTTAAAAGATTAAGGTCTCCACTCATGAAACATTGTAAATTAAAAACGAAATTATTGGGTATTTGACCCTTAAAGGGCAAAATTAATAACTGTGTATGCCGCGTGTATGAGACAGTTCAGAGCCAAACTGCTAGATAGCAGCAGCATGCATTCCATAGATATTAAAAAAACGGCTTCACTAGCGTCGACTTTTGTTACGTACCTATTACACAACGTAAATAAACAACTGAAACAAATGTGCGGTTCTTCTTTCACCCCGTTACAAACCTCCAACCTTACTATTAATTGAATTGCGGAATTTTCGCATGGGTCATCTGGTAATAGTATGACACCAGGGCCACTAAAAAATTGTAAAATGCGCGTAATGTTAAATACATGGTAACTACTATTATATTGCGATTAGCAGCGCTTGTGTTTTAGTTTGAATATTTCTCAGTCAGTATCATGTGGCTTTCAACAAACAGACAACAAGAAGACCTATCTGGTAGGGAAATATCTTAGGCCTCTCCTCCACACGTTGTGTTTTTTTACGTGAAATAATAAGAAAATTTTCATCGCAAAAATCATTCCTGTTTACAGCAAAACACTCATACCTAGAGGCCATTGATCGTAATATCATTGCTCTGCTTTTAAGCAGACATAAGCAAATAAACTGAAAGAATGATGAACTTTATAAATTATTTGATGTTTCGCTACGAAAATTTTTCCAATGGTGAGCAATGATTACAGAGACTTTCGACTTTGTATGATGAATGTGGTCTTATGAAGATTACAGTGAGATGATTGTCGCTCTCAAAACCTATTACTTTCGTTTGGTGGTTATTAGTGGAGTTCCTGTCTGGAATGAACCAAACAGACTGTGCTAGTGCTATAAATTGCTCAGATAATTTAGAGAAAATGTTTGTTTGACCCAACCCTATCGACATTAATGGAGCACCATTCCAAAGCTGCTGATTCATGGTTCTTAGTGGCAAAGTCATTACAGGATGCCGAGAAGCACCTGCAACACTTATGCGAGCAGTACTGGTCATCGACCAAACTTTTATAACTGCTACATTTTATTCAGTCACTGAAAAGTCAGTTGTATCCATATTGTAAATGCGCACAAAGGCTGATTTTTTTAAAAAAATCTTTGAATAAGAAAGGAACAAACCCAGGGTGCGATAAAAGGGGCGATGAGAGTTTCTCCACCCCTAACTGCCTTAAAATTGACTCGGTTAAAAAAAAAAAAAAAAAAAATCCCAATCAGAGATTAGTTATCTCCCACGTATTGTACCACCCACTGCTTACATAACTTACATTACTTAAAATACTGCCTAGCAGCACGAATACTTACACATATTATCTTCAAGGAATAATTTTATGATAGAATTACATTGTCACTAAACGTTGGCGGTATCGACACTCAGTCGAATTCAACCGCTTTTATTTTCCTATCCACAATTGTTCATTGCTGACGGAAATGAAAAGAAACAAGAGTGCAAGGGAAATTAAGATACTAGTTGGAGTTTGAAGTAGAATCATAATGGCAGAATTTTTATCACATCATACGTTCTTCAGTAACAGTGAAATCTCTGAAAAAGTGCGAACACTGAAACTAGGCCGTGTGGTTGCCTGATGTACGGTCACTTCATTCCTTACTCCTGTTTGAGCGCTAGTTTAGCGCTATGATGCTTCTGAGTTTATTTTTACAAATCTAAGTATGCCGCTTTGCTTTAAACTGGAGAAAGATGTATGTTTAAATGACTATCCAAATCTTTAGCAAAGTAGATATTTGTAATTGAGTTTAATTTAATTTTATTTAATTTAATTTTTTAATTGCAATGGAGCACAGGCTCCGGTGGCAATTTCCCTACACACCCATCTTCCCCCTATCCTGCACCTACCTAAATTTGCCCTCTACAAATTTTATCTTTAAATTCTTTTTAAAGCTGTGTTGCTTTTAGCTGTGTTGTAGGAGAACTAGCTGTTAGCCGCGACTACGCACGCGTGGACTTATAATTTTATTGCTAGAATTGGATATATAAAAATATAAGCTACGTAAAATGTGTGCGGAGTCGGGACAGTATGACGAGGGTGTTATCTTCCTCACGAAGACAACCATTTCCATGTTTAAAAATAGCTACAAACAAAGAGGTGAGGTGAGGTAGGAGGGGGGGGGGGAAGTTACCTGTGGAGACTACCTACCGTAGATCCTACGGTAGATTTTTGCTTGTAGTTTAAAATGATGTCACTTTCTGGGGATATCTTTCGTCAATATCGCTTTGTACACAATGTTTTTGATGTTGCTATCCTTTGCTAAGAAATATTATAGTCTTCATGGGTTGGAAACCGGTGAAATAGTTACATATAAACTCAAAATAATTGTTTGATGAATCCCAAATCCACATCTATACTATATAAGTTGTACTCGATTCCGCTGGGCTTTCCGATACTAATATTGCAGATCGTTCTAAATTTTGTAATCTGGTTTACTCCTTGTCACCACGACCAAAAGTTGGTAAATCTCGGAAACCCATCTCACGATAAGAAAGGAAAATTATTAGCTGGGCACAAGAGCTATTGGGAACGAAAGCGAGCATCCAAAAAGAACTATTATAGTCATAAGCGCTCCATATAGGGCTTGAATCAATAACAATAAAATAAGCTGTATTTTATACATGAACAGATCATTTACAAACTGACTGTGAGAGAAACAAAACCTGAACGACCGATATAATATTACAGAGACTTACGCTATCCGCCTGTCTGTAACCGTTCAGTTAATTTTAAAATTTTCATGACAAAATATGGTATTTATACCGAATAAATTATCCTGTATCTTTCCTACATAGTATTTTCTTGTCAAATTTCATCCAGATTAGTTTGGCCGTTAAGGCGTGAAAACGTAACCTTCAGACATTGAAACAGAGTTACTTTCGTATTTATAATATTTGTGTAGCTCCATAGGTTCTAGAAGTATTATCAATAGATAAGAAAACAAAATTTTATTAAATCGTGCAAAAGCAGAAGTTGACTTAGCTATACAAACTCTTGAAATCCTGAAATTGTTGTTTCATCATGTATGAGAATGCAATTTCAGGATTTAGAGGAAATCCATACAACCTAAGGAAATAATTTTTCTGCACTCTCTCTGGTTGACAATATAAATAGCTGTTTCCAAGAATAGTTTTCTTTTCGGAAAAAGTTGGCTTAAATCCTGTTACACGGCCCGCAGATGAATATGATCGTGTATATTACTGTTACATCCCATTCCATTTGTTTACGCATAAACGTGGAACATCACTAGCGAAAGTAAGTGTGCATCTACAGCTGAGAATTTTAGCATTTATAAAGAAAATGTTTAAAACGCATTCCCCCTCCATTCTTCTCCATCTTTTCGTGTCTATGGCAGCATCAGGTAGTTTTTCCGCCTATGCGATGACTTTGTCCCTAGCCGATTAAAGGACTGACTGAAATACATTTAACTTATTCCGAGTTGTGGCAATGACAACAAATGTACGCAGTTTCGATATCGTCGCAGGAACATGTGGTATCCAGTTGTTCTACCAGGTAACCCAATGAAGCGAGAGTATCTTTCCAGCGAACAACTCCTGCATTCAGAAAGCTTGTGAATTCAATAGAAATTATTCGTGTATCTACAACTATATGTGAACGGGGATTTCATCTAATGTTCACTGAACAGAGAAATCATTTGCAAATTGCAAAACTAGCAAACATGCTTTTAATTTAACCAAACAGACAGACCTCCAGTGCATTGCTTCTATGCTGCAACATTAAAGGCCGATCAGTTTGACGTTATGGACAGAATAATATGCAACTAAGTCAGAAATTGACAAAATGGTTTTCGGTAAGGATACTCTGCAAGGAGCTCAACCGAGGACGAATGGAATGCATTAAAGACAGAAATAATGAAAGCTGGTAAAGAAACATTAGGCTTTAGGCAACAAGCTGCCTGAAAACCTTGGATAACAGAAGAAATTTTGGAGCTGATGGATCAGAGGAGAAGGTACAAAAATGCTCAGGATGAAGCAGGAAGAGAGCAGTACAGGCAATTTAGAAATCAAATCAAGAAAAGTGTGAAGAAGTAGAAAATGAAATGGTCGTAGGTAAAGTAGATGTTGCGTATAGGAAGATCAAACAGAATTTTGGAGAAATGAAGAAAAGTGGTATGAACATTAAAGCTGCCGATGGGAAAACTCTTTTAAGCTCAGAAGATAGAGCTAACCGATGGAAAGAATACATCGAGAACGACTTGAACAATAGTGTAATGGAAAAGGAAGGTGATGTCGACATTGATGAATTAGGAGATCCTGATTTGAGGACAGAATTTAATAAAGCTCTGAATGACTTGAAAGCAAATAAGGCAGTTGGAATTGATGAGATCCCTGCAGAATTTCTTAAATCCCTAGGAGAGAAAGGAATCAAAAGACTATTCAAGCTGATATCAAAAAGTTATGAAACAGGAGAAATTCCAACTGATTTTAATAAAAAATATCATCTTCACACTTCCAAAGAAAGCACAAGCTGACAAATGTGAGAATTATCGCACCATTAGTCTAACATCACATGCTTCAAAATTACTGACCAGAAGAAGATACAGAAGGATGGAAAGGGTAGTAGGTGAAGATCAGTTTGGGTTTAGGAAAAATCGCAGTACAAGGGAAGCAATTTTGTCTTTAAGATTAATACTTGAAGGGCGTATCAAGAAAAACAAAGTTACTTTTATGGCATTTGTTGATTTAGAAAAAGCATTTGATAATGTTAGGTGGGTCAAGATGTTCAAAATTTTAAAGAAGTCAGGTCTAAAGTATCGAGATAGAAGAATACTCTATAAACTATACAAGAATCAAGTGGCTATAATAAAAGTAGAGAATCATGAGAGACATGCATCAGTTAAAAAGGGTGTGAGACAAGGTTGTAGTCTATCCCCGTTAATATTCAACTTGTATGTAGAAGCAGCAATGAAGAAAGTCAAAGAAAAATTTCCATGTGGTATAAGTTTTCAGTGAGAAAAAATCAGTATGCTACGATTTGCTGATGACATTGTCTTGTTAGCAGAGAGGGCTGAGGATATTGAGAATGGCATGAACAAAATACTGAAGGAAGATTTTGTACTGAATATAAATCAAAGCAAGACAAAAGTGATGAAATGTAACAGAAATGATACCAATACTAGTAGATTAAATATAAAAATAGGATTGGATGCAATAGGAGAAGTAAGTGAATTCTGTTACTTGGGAAGTAAAATTACAACCGATGGCCGAAGCAGGAATGTTGTTGAAAGCAGAATAGCACTAGCAAAAAGAGCCTTCATAAAAAAGAGAAACCTTTTAGTTTCAAATATTGATCTAGGAATTAGAAAGAACTTTTTAAAACTCTATGTGTGGAGCACAGCACTTTACGGTTGCGAAATATGGACTTTAGGAATACCAGAAACAAAGAAAATTGAAGCATTTGAAATGTGGTGCTACAGAAGAATGCTGAAAATTAAGTGGACAGACAAAGTAAGAAATGAACGAGTTTTGGAAATGATGCGTGAGAAAAGAAGTTTGTGGAAGAAGCGTAGGGAAAGAAGAGACAGGCTGGTAGGTCATATTTTGAGACATGCTGGATTGGTTAATTTGTTCGTGGAGGGAACAGTCGAAGGTAAGAACTGTAGAGGAAGACAGAGATTAGTATATATGAAACAGATAATTGAGGACGTGGGCTGTAAGGGGTATGGAGAAATGAAGAGGTTAGCACAGGATAGGAAAGGATGGAGGAGTGCATCAAACCAGTCGAAAGACTGACGACAGCAAAAAAAAAAAAAAAAAAAAAAAAAAAAAAAAAAAAAATCATGTGAAACTCAGATGATGGGCTATAAGGAAGAGGAATTGGACAAGGGAACCCAAATTCATAGTGAACACTAAATTATTCTAAGGTATTTGACAGTGTGCCATAAAATAGTTTTAAATAAGTTGAAAACTATTGGAGTGGATGCAAGGGTGGTATGCTGGGTGAGAAATATTTAAAACGCAGAAAGCAAAGTGTTAGAATAAAAGATTTATTATCAAAAGTGGTGGAACATAATATGGGAATGCCATATGGTAGTGTGGCAGAACCCTGTGAACAGTTGCAAGGTGACCAGGATAGAATTGTACTTAGGTAGAAAAGCAATGATATGAAGAAATTAAAGTAGATACTATCTAAGCAATTCAATCATAAGCAAAATGTTCTACAAAAATGGTAACATTCTTCATTGCCGAAGATTGGTAAGAGAAGGAGCGACTTACCAGGACTGCAGGCGCTGGTTTCACTGGGGATGCAGCAGAAAGAAGTCAGGTCTGGCAGGGGAGGTAGGAGACGCTGTCTGTCTGATGGTTTCCAACTGGAGACATCCAATGTGTTTCGGCCATTGGAGGATTTAGATGGTGACTTTGAGGACCGTCAGGTTGGACTAAACGATCTGGGATCTTGTAAATCAAAAGGGAGAACTTTTCAGGAGGTATATAAACAAAGGAAGGTACTGTTACTTGGAGGTAGTCACGGGAGGGGAATCAGTGAGATGGTTCAGTCTGACCTGGGGCCAGATTATGAAGTCTGCTGTATTTTCAAACCAAATGTAGATCTTGGAAGTGTTGTAGCAAATGTGGAAGACATAGGGAAAGATTTTCCAGAGGAAGATTGTGTATTAATTGTGGGGGGGCCAGGCAATAGTCTGATAAGGATCTCAATTATTCAATTGAGGAAGAGATTGCTCACATTTCCAGGAACACATGATAGACAAATGTGGGATTTGTGGGTTTGCTTGAGCATTATGATAAACCCTGGATGTGGCATAACATTAGGCACATAAATGCATCGCTGGAAAGGGTTCTCTGGCAGCCAGCAAATTCACAAATTAGTTTGATAGATGTCACTTGCACTGGTAGGGACAGTTATACTTGCCATGGACTCCATCTGAATTTCAGAGGTAAAAGGAAGCTTTCGCTTCTTATTGCTGATGAGATCAGGGGATGCTACGTGAGTGAAAGAGGTGATATGTTGTGGCATTTTTAGGGTAAATAAAATAAATGTATTAAGATGTCTAAAAGAAATTAATGTCTCTGCTGATCAAAACTTATTGAAATTAGAAATTCCAACTGACATACCAGCATGTACTTATAAAGTAAACAATTCAAAGTCATTGAATCAAAGTGTTCAGACCACTATTCTCCATCAAAATATGAGGGGAATATTTAGTAAAACTGATGACATTACCTTATGCCTAAAAGAGATTATAAATTCCAGAAATTTTCTTGTAGATGTTTTGTGCGTATCTGAACATCATTTGTCTGACACAGGAATATCTCAGCTGTCCATCCCAAATTATAAACTAAGCTCTCATTTCTGTAGATGTAAAATGGAGAAAGGGGGAGTTACCATTTTTGTTAAAAATAATATTCAGTGTAAGTAAGTATTGTATAGAACAACACTTTGAATGTTGTGTTACAAAACTGGAATATGGTAAGGAAGAGCTCATAGTAATAGCAATTTACAGGGCCCCTCATGAAATTTAGACTCAGTTAATAACTAGCAAAGAGTTTTATGTGGAGATTTTAATGTTGACTTTCTTAATCACAGCAATGAGAGGCTGGGTATGGAAGCCTTGATGTTGTCTTTTAACTTAATGGCACTTGTAAATTTCCCTACAAGAATATAAAATAATAGGAGGACTTCAATTGATAATTTTTTTATTGATATTTCTCAGTACAGTAATTACAACATATTTCCAGTAATAAATGGTATCTCAGATCATTATTCCCAGATGTTATGTATCAAGTCCAGAAACACTATTAAACAGATAAAGAAAAGCTGGGTATATTGAAGAAATATTAATGAAAACAATATAAAACATTTCATATAGTCCTTAAATAATGAACACTGGTCAGAAGTGTACACTGCACAGGATGTTAATGCAAAATTTGATTCCTTTCTTAATATATTTCTAACACTTTTCGAAGGAAGTGTCAAAAAAAGGAAAGTTTTCAATACTCCAAACAGCAAATTGGGTAAGGGATGGATAACAAAGGGTATTAGAGTATCTAGTAAAACAAAAATGGAACTTTACTTAAAAGTAAGAGAATCAGATAACTATACACTGAATGCTCACTATAAACTTTAATCTAAAATACTAAGAAATGTAGGAAGAAAGGCCAAGAACAGGTATATATCAGAGAAAATACAGAATTCAGGCAGTAAGATGAAAACTATATGGAATACAATAAAAACTGAAACAGGAAAATCTGTAAATCACTCTAAAGACATAAAAATATAACAAAATGGATCTGTGCATAGTGAAGTAGGGGAAATTTGTGAAATATTTAACAAACACTTTACTTCAGTTACAGATAAATTAGGTATAGAAAAGCAATCTCTACTTAGTGCCCTAAGGCTTCTTCAGACTGCTTTCCCAAATAGATTTGTGGAGATACAAATGCCACCTGTAACAGTCTCAGAAGTAAATAAACTCATGAAACAATTAAAACCTAAAAATTCTTCCAGCAATGACAATATTTCTAGTGAATTACTG
The DNA here is from genome assembly GCA_031002005.1 of Vandiemenella viatica. NCBI lineage: Eukaryota > Metazoa > Arthropoda > Insecta > Orthoptera > Morabidae > Vandiemenella > Vandiemenella viatica. The sequence goes on along the minus strand of JARYHS010008075.1, from coordinate 103,232,739 downwards.
AAAAGATGTTCAGATTGTATGAATCATCATTTTTAATGAATCCCTAATGCAAGGTGTGTTTCCAAATAGAATAAAATATACAGTCATAAAACCGTTGTTTAAAAAAGAGAAGCAACATGTGTAGATAACTATCATCCCATTTCATTACTTTCTGAATTCTCAAAGATTATTTAAAATGTATCGTAGCGTAATAAAACATGTTATACAATATAATATCCTCACTAATTCACAATTTGGCTTCCAAGAAGGATCACCCATATATATATGTTCATTTTTAAATAACACATTTTAGGAACTGAATAATGAAATGTGCTCTGTAGGAATATTTTGTAATATTGCAAAAGCATTTGACTATGTAAATCATAAATCACTTCTGAAAAAAATGGTATCTATGGAACCGCAGGCAAATGGTTTAAATCTTGCATGGAAAGTTGCATGCAAAAAGTTTCCATTTTTTATTCTAAAATAAGTAAAGATGCTTCATCAGACTGGGAGAAAATAAAACATAGAATTCCACAAAGCTCTGACCTAGGACCCCTACTCTCTTTGTTATACATCAACTACCTTGCTGAAAACTTATCTGACAAAGTTAAGAGTGTTTTATTGGAAATGACACTAACCTCACTTTGAGAAAAACACCAAACAGTAATCTAGAATTTATTGTAAATGAAGGACTTAGTAAAGTAGCAAATTGGTTTAAGACAAATTCATTAAAATTAAATTTTGAAAAAACATATTATATTAGGTTTAAAACAAAACATTATGCACAGCCAGATTTACAAGTAAGCTATAAAAATAACACAATCTTAGAAACAAAGAGTATAAAATTCCTTGGTATTGAACAGATGAGAAACTCTGTTGGCACAAACATATCACTTCACTACTGAAGAAGTTATGTAGTGGCACCTTTGCAATACAAACACTTTCTCTAATGGCAGATATAGAATTAACAAAACAGGTGTACTCCTCATATTTAGATTCAGTGATGTCATACGGCATAATTTTTTGTGGGAACTCTTCACAAAGTAAAAAAGTTTTCATAGCACAGAAAAGAGCTATTAGATTGATGTTGTAGCAGGATGCTATTACGCCACTATACAATTTATATTTTTCAAATTATTTTAATATTAATTTTATTCAGATTAGATTAATTAAACCGATCTCAGGCAGCCCAAATTGTATATGATTAAATTAATATGCAAGGGTATTTGTGTGAGAGGACGCAGCACAAATATGCGAGTGTAAGTTTAAAGCAAGGGCTGCAGACCTCGACCAAGGGGCGCAAGTAGTACCGTTAGCCCACCACAGTGAAGGGACAATGGACAGGCAGAATGTTGCCGGTCAACGACATCTAGTCGTCCCTTGGCTTGCATAGCGGAGCTATGAAGGCCAGCTTCCCCCCTCCCCACCAAAAACAGATGCACGGGAGAATACTGGCAAAATTGCCGCGAATCTGAGTGTGCTTGACATCACATGATTTCTAAAAAGCCTAATGCGCCAATGAAAAGTATCCTCAGGGTTTTCATAAGTTAAATGAGGGCTTATTCTCTCTGCCCTGACAAGTTTTCTTTAACAAGAGGAAGGAAGCCATCTTTCCCAAGAAGGAGAGACACTGCTGGCTTGACTATAGACCGAGAGTGTAGCACTAGATCTGTCTAAGGCGTTTGACAGAGTAAGCCATAAAATGGTAGTAAATTAGGTAAAAACCATTGGAGTGGATAAGAAAGTCATTTGCTGGGTAGAAGAATTTTTTAAAAGGTAGAAAACAGAAAGTTAGGATAGGAAATGTAGTATCAAAAGAAGTGGAAGTAAAAATGTGAGTGCCACAGGGTAGCGTATTGGGACCATTGCTATTCATTATTCTAATGAATAATTGTGTTGATTGTTTACTATCTGAAATTAGATTGTTTGCAGATGACATAATGCTGTATAAAAGAATCAAAACGATAGAGGATTGTAAACAGTTGCAGGGTGATCTGGACAGGATATCTAATTGGGTTGGTAAACATGGAATGAAGATAAATGCAAAGAAGAGTCAGCTTATTAGATACACTAATAAAAAACAAAAGGTTAATTATGAATATAAAGTGGGGAAAGAATTGCTTGCTGAAGACTTGAAATGCAAATATCTTGGAATTACTTTTGATAACAAACTTAACTGGGCAGGACACATAGGACAGGTGGTAGGAAAAGGTTTCAAAGTTCTGCACTTGTTGGAGAGAGTGATGAGGGGATGTACGAGAGAAGTCAAGGAATTGTGTTAAAAAACTTTGGTCAGACCATTGCTCGAATATGGTAGTGTAGTATGGGACCTTCATTTTACGTATCAAATACAGGAGTTGAAGAGGGTGCAAAGAAGGGCTGCTAGATTTGTTTCTGGAAATTATCGCAGAATGCAATCAGTGACGGATATGAAAAAGGAGCTGGAATGGGATTCATTGCAAGACAGGAGGAGGATGAGGAGGGTCATGGGAGTGTACAGGGCATATACTGGTGATGAGGCATGGAAAGATATTTCAATAGGTATGAAAAGTAGTGCATGGTAGGGAAAAGATGACCATGACCACAAGCTGGCACTCGATTTCAGGCACAAGGGTGTGGGAAGATTCTCTTTTTTAGGTAAGGGTGTCAGGGATTGGAATGAGTTACCAAGAGAAATGATGAATAATTTACCGAAAACTTTGAAGGAATTTAAAGATAAAATTTGTAGAGGGCAAATGTAGGTGGGTGCAGGATAGGGGGAAGATGGGTGTGTAGGGATATTGCCACCGGAGCCTGTGCTCCATTGCAATTAAATTAAATTAAATTAAATCTCTGAGTGTTTACATTTTGTAGACAGTACTAGTTAGTAGCGTTTAAACAGTCGCCGAGTGAAGTAGCTTATTTTGTTGTTATATTTTATCTGTAGTGGTGTGGGGATTTGATTAGTGTAATCTCTGAGTGTTTACATCTTGTAGACGGTACTAGTTAGTAGCGTTTGAACAGTCGCCGAGTGAAGTAGCTTATTTTGTTGTTATATTTTATCTGTAGTGGTGTGGGGATTTGATTAGTGTAATCTCTGAGTGTTTGCATTTTGTAAACAGTGTTTAGCATTCGGTGAGGACAGTAGCGTATTTTCGTTTTGTATTTGAACTTTAGTGGTGTGTAGATTTAGTTAGTGTAATCTGTGAGTGTTTACTTTGTGGAAAGTAGAAGTTAGTCAGACTTAAGCAGTCGTTGAGGACAGTTGTGTATTTTTGTTTTATATTTGATCTTTAGTGGTGTGTCGATTTAGTTAGTGCAATCTCTGAGTGTTTATATTTTGTACATAGTACAGGTTATTTCGATTTTCTGATCTTTTCTTTCTTTTTCGCGTTTTTTCAAAAGCAGAATGGCTAGGGACTGTATTTGCTGTGTGCAGACGCGAGCTGAGGTGGCTGATCTCCGCGCACAGCTTGCAGCTGTGGTAGCGAAAGTTACACAGCTGGAAGCTGCCGTTAAAGGTTGCAGCAGATGTAATATTGAGGAAACTGATGTAGCAATGCCTGTAACAGATTCTCCCATATTGACCGTCGTACCTGCAACCCAGGCTGAAGAGTTGGAGGCTGTGCCTCGGTCGCCTGTTGGTGACTGGCGTATGGCCTCTAGACTTAGAAGTCGCACACGGGGGCAGTCGAGCAGGCTTAAAGGCCAAGACGCTGAACTTGTTCGACTGTCCAACCGTTATGATGTATTGTCGGAGGTTGACACAGTACCACAATTGTCATCCTGCGAGTTGACGGCCCTCCAGCGCGCCAGGTCTGAGCAATCACAGAAGGGGATTTTGGTAGTTGGGAGCTTTAATGTTAGGCAGTTATTAGAGCCCCTTAGGGAAATGGCGGATTCCTCGGGGAAGAAATCCAATGTCCATTCAGTGTGTATTCCGGGTGGCCTGATCCGAGATGTGGAACAGGCTATCCCGAATGCCATAGAAGGGACGGGGTGTAGCCAACTACAGATTGTGGCTCATGTCGGCACCAATGATGCTTGTCGCCTTGGGTCGGAGGTTATCCTCTCTTCCTTCCGGCGGCTGGCTGAAAGGGTGAACTCTGTGGCCAGTGGCCGCAAGATATCGGCAGAGCTAACCATCTGTAGTATTGTAGACAGAGTTGATTGTGGACCTCTGGTTCAGAGCCGTATTGAGTGGCTGAACCAGAGACTACGACGTTCCTGTGATGATATTGGCTGCAGATTCCTCGATCTTCGCCATAGGGTCGAGTCATATAGGGTTCCCCTTAATAATTCAGATGTGCACTACACACGTGAATCGGCTACACGGGTGGCATGGGCCGTGTGGAATGCACTGTGTGGTTTTTTAGGCTGAGGGAGGAAGACCCGAAACACGAAATACAGTTACGGGCAACCCAATCAGATGTAACACTGGAATGTAGGAGGAGCGTAAAAGAATCTCGACAGTTAAAAGTTCTCGTAATTAACTGTAGAAGCGTTTGTAACAAACAACCGGAACTTGATAGCATTATTTGTAGCACAGAGGCGGATATCGTTATCGGTACAGAAAGTTGGCTAAAACCGGAAATAAGTTCCGCCGAAATTTTTAAAGATAGCATGAATGTTTTTTGTAAAGACAGATTACATTCTCATGGAGGTGGGGTATTTATATCTGTGAGTAAATCTCTCCCATGTAATGAAATAGAAATTGATACGATCTGTGAAATCATATGGATTAAACTCAAAGTTGCTGGGTCAAAACTCATCATAGGCGCCTTCTACCGTCCACCCGATTCCGACATAGCTATCGCCGAGGAGTTAAGAAATAATGTAAACAGTATAGCTAGCCGTTTTCAGGATCATGCTATGATTCTAGGAGGCGACTTCAATCTGCCTTATATTGACTGGCGTAATTACGTTCACATTACAGGTAGCAGGGATAAGGCAGCTTCTGAAGTAATTCTCGAATTGTTCTCAAATAATCATCTCGAGCAGCTAGTTAATGAACCTACGCGGTGTCATAACGGTAGCGAAAATATTTTAGATCTGCTGGTTACCAACAGGCCAGAATTATTCACCGAAATTTCAACGACCACAGGTATAAGCGATCACAAAGCGGTAATTGCAACTATCAGACTAATGACCAAACAAATAAGGAGAAAACGGTGGATTGTATACAAATTCAGTAAGGTCTCTAAGGAGTGTTTTAGAACCTACCTGAGGAATAATTACCATAACTTCAAGTCAAAAATGACACCGTTGAAGAGATGTGGCATCGATTTATACGAATAGTCAGGGAAGGTATGGATATACATATACCCAAGCGGTAATAAATGGGGAGGATGATCCACCGTGGTACACATGCGAAGTCAAAAGATTATTCAAAAAACAAAGGAGGATACACGCACGCTCAAGAAGGAAGGGGTGTCGCAGTGATTTAGAAACCTTAGCTGAGTTAAGAGGAAGTATTAAGAATGTAATGCGTGAGGCCTTCAACGATTTTCATTCCAACTCTCTCTCTAAGAGTCTCACAGAAAACCCAAAGAAATTCTGGTCGTATGTACGAAAAGTCAATTGTACCAATAGCAATATACCAGCACTAATTCGTGAAAGTTCAGAGGTTAATGAAAGCCGCGACAAAGCTAACGTACTAAATACTGTATTCAAAAATTCATTTACTGATGAAAATAAGGATAGTGTTCCCGTTTTCCTACGCCGTGTCGAGTTGGTGATGGAATCATTACGGATAGATACTGCAGGTATCATAAAGCAGTTAGAGCTCCTGAAGTGGGGGGAAAGCACCGGGCCCAGATGGAATTCCAGTAAGAATATTTTGAGAATATGCTGCGGAAATCGGCCCATTTCTGTCTGATATATTCAGTAAATCATTAGAAGAGCGAAAAGTACCTTCAGACTTGAAAATCGCGCAAGTAACTCCGATTTTCAAGAAAGGTGATCGAAATGATCCTGGAAACTATGGTCCAATATCTATAACATCTGTTTGTAGTAGAGTTATGGACCATATTATATGCTCAAACATTATGAAATTTCTAGACGATAATAATTTGCTTACAACAAATCAACACGGATTTCGGAAGAAAAGATCATGTGAAACACAGCTGATCCTATTTACACACGACGTAATGAAAGTTACTGATGCAGGTTCACAAGTAGATGCCATTTTTTTTAGATTTTCAGGAAGCCTTTGACTCTGTGCCACACAACCGCCTTTTAGCGAAGCTACGAGCGTACGGTATATCGGATCAGCTTTGTGAATGGATAAAGGATTTTCTAACTAGTCGGTCGCAGTATGTCGTCGTTGAAGGAGAAAGTTCTTCTAGTCTAGATGTTACATCGGGGGTACCTCAAGGAAGTGTAATGGGACCACTTCTTTTTTTAATTTTTATAAACGATCTCGGAGACAAAGTGAAAAGCCTTTTTAGATTGTTTGCTGATGATGCGGTTATTTATAGGGAAGTAAGAACTTTGGCCGATTGCTTAGAAATTCAGCGCGATCTGGATGTTATTTTGGCTTGGTGCGCTGAGTGGCAACTTACTCTAAACTGTAAAAAGTGCAAGACAATGAGCATAACTAACAAAAAGAATCCGATTGTTCAGAAATACGAGTTAAACAATACAGTTATTGATATGGTCGATTCTATTAAATATTTGGGAGTAACAGTACAAAGGAACATGAAATGGGACATACACATTAATTCTTTAGTAGGTAGAGCTAATTCTAGGCTGCGATTCATAGGTAGAATCTTGAAAAATTGTAATGAACAAACAAAGGAGATAGCGTACAAATCTCTTGTGCGTCCACATTTGGATTATTGTTGTGCCATTTGGGACCCGTTTCGTAAGGGATTGATCGAAAGTATAGAGAAAGTACAGAGAAGAGCCGCTCGATTCGTGACCGCTTGCTACAGTCCTTATGAAAGCGTCACAGAACTGATTAGTAGATTAGGTTGGGAGTCTCTGGTAGATAGACGACATACGTTTCGTTTAAACTTATTGGAAAACATGCGTACTCCAACTTTCACTCATGAGTGTAGTGAAATACTTCTTCCACCAACCTATTTGAGTCGGAAGGACAGGAAAGATAAAATTAGAGGAATAAGGTGCCGGACTGATTCTTATATGAATTCTTTTTTCCCTCGTACCATTAGGGATTGGAATGCACAACAAAGAGATTAGCTTTGGTGCTGAGCACCCTCTGCCACCCACAATTTTGTGAATTGCAGAGTATATATGTAGATGTAGATGTAGAGACGGTTCGACTCTTGGTGCGTCGGACAGTAACCGGTCTATGGTCACAGGCTGGTGATCCTACATCGCACTGAGACAGACTGTGCGATAAACACCAGTGCTGCTGTCTACGAGATGGTAATATACACTTTCCAGGTTCTGAATCATTGTGTTCTTTGAGACTGCGACTGGCCCGTAAGCAATTTGAGACAGAGACTTATGCTCATAAAGCAGATCCGATTCTGAGCTAGCTGGCATTTTTGTCGAATATTATGTGTTGTGCAGGCCTTGCAAATCACAAGTTCCATGTTTTCTTTAATTTAACGATGCCCAAGATTCATGTTCATGTACATTTACACATGTCTTAATTGCTGATATTTACAATCGCTTCATATTGTGCATATTTGTCATCTTTTAATAATTCAACTTTATTAGATAATTTCCGATTAACGTAAATTCATTCAATTGTTTGCTTGGATAAATCGGCCAATTGTAACGTCTAGGCTTGTTAGATATTCAGTGATTTTTATGTTAATATTAAATTTAAATATGCCTAGCGGTGTAAAAGCCAAAGGAAAAAAATAAATATCAATGTCAATTTCCTTGCGATCTGGCAGTGTTCACATTCTTGCCAACCCAAAATTGAATTCTTTAAATAATCAAATAAATTTAAAATCCGCCCCCCCTTTTACAGCATCTCATTACAATGTGTAGGGTAAAACCAAGAACTTCTTGCAGACAACTTTTTAAAAAACTCAATATTATTACAATGACCTCTCAATATATATATTTCGTCATGTTCTTTGTCATAGAACATTTTAACCTGTTTACATCTAACTCACAGATACACAATTTCAATACAAGTTACAGAAATAACTTGCACAAAACACAAACATCTCTGTCATTGGTACAGTGAGGACTTAATTATTCTGGTATACATCTGTTTAATAAACTTCCCAAGAATATAAAACAGTTTGCAGATAATAAAGATATATTTAAAGAAAAACTGAGAGATTACCTCATTGGCAACTCCTTCTACTCCATTCAAGAATTTGAACAAAATAATTAATTGTATTCAATACGACCTTTTGCAAAACTCAGTTGTAAAAATTAATGTTTATTTTTATTCTCTGTATTTGTCTTTATAACAAATGATTGTTTTCATTATGATTATAACTCATATTGTATGTATGTGTATTAATGATGACATGTTTCACATCCCAGAGGTTCTTCCTCAGCAGTGATCCATGAAACAAGACTGATAAATAAATAAATAAATCCAAAATGTTTTAAAGTCTTTACTCCCATACAGGCAAGTTATCGTACTGTCAGATGGACATAACACCTGCATGAATTTCGAACAGGATTTGTGAAATATGGAGTATTTTACCTGCTAGTGCAATGTTTGTGTTACAATCTGGTGTAGTTTTTGAGGCAGAGCATTCACCTAAATGATTTGAGAAACTACCTAAATCATCAGGAAGGCTGGTATCTGGGAACCAGGACTCAAACCTGGCTCCATTGTATCTCCACAATCCAGTTTGCTGCCACTATAATGTATGCAGACACACGGGCAGGTAGAAAACTTTTTTTTATTATACTTTGCATTAAAATTATAAATTAGAAACACAAGCTAAACTAAGAATTAACCATTCTTGTATGATCTCATAGAATGAAATTGGATAAAATAGCTTAGAATTATGTGATAAAGTTTTTGGAATGTGTTAATAGTACATATTCTTAAAATAGTATCATTTTGATAAAAGGAGTCTTACTATTATTCCAAAAACTATGTAAATAATTTTCCTGTCACTGTTTCTGGTTGCTGCATTTGTACATAATTTCTCAAGAAATATTAGATCAAATAAATTATTATAAATATCTCTCTCACCTTAGCCTACACTCTTGCCTCGCTTTCGGGAGGAAGAGGGTTTGAATCCCCATCCAGACAACCAGATTTTGGTTTTTCATGGTTTCGCCAAATCACTCTAGCTGAATGCCAAGACACTTCCATCAAAATGCCATGGCCAAATTCCTTCCCGTTCCTTGTCCCCAGTGCTTTCCCCCCTCTAATGACCTCAATGTTGATGAGGTGTAAAGCCATAAGCAAAAAAAAACTTCCCACTTTTTTGTCCCACAGGTTATTCTATTCTTCTAGGTACCAGATTACAGGGGGAAAAAAATTAAGCAGAAAAATAAGTTATTAAGTAGAAACTCTTTGTAAGACGCTAGCTCTGCCTTCAGGTGGAGGCACAAAGGCTTAGTCTTAACTTCAACCGCGTGTATGCCTTGGATATGTCCAGTTATGACTTAATAATACCAGGTCGCCTCTTAGGTTTATTTTAACCAAAAGCTAAGGAAAGGTAATAAGTAAATAATGTTTAAGAGTCTGTTGTTGTTGAAATCACAATATTCTTTAAATCTTACAAAGTCAATAATTGAATAGGCATCAGAAAATGTCACAGAAGTAAAGTTTGCAAGTTTGATTAACTGACTCAAGCCAAACCACACCCCATAGTTCACAGCAAAACATTCTAGTTGGAGAAGTCTATTAAAAGTGAGTCACACGCTTCCATTGTTCATCTTGTTTGAAAATAACAGAAACTTAGGTTATCCCGAGGCTCCATATGATGCAATAATATCTCACAGCAACATTGTGATACAATTGTACAAGCTAAGCCACCTATAGCAAGCCTACTGTATCTCAAAGACTAACTAACTGCATGAGACTACATCTTGTCGCATGCACTGCTTCTCAAAAACCCCAGGCGACTGACTGCGCTCGCTGATGCTGCGAACAAGGAAAGTTTTGGTACTCACGGACCGTGGGAAAATCCCAAACTTCCATTTCACATGGGTAACTTCAGGAAGGCTAATCAGATACCAAATCCCATGTCTGAAAATCTTGCATCATATAATTTTGACAATAAAAATAATCCTATCTCTCTGAAATTTTACAAATCGCTAGATCTTGTAGCAAACGTCAACTTTGGTTATTATAAAAAATTTCGTAACTTTAATAGTTTAACCGAAAATAAATAATTTAGATACGAACTTTCGAAGTACTACTCCAGGTGAATGCTGAGGGCTGATGCAATGCAAAATACTATCTCAACAAATGTAAATATCTGCTTTCTAGCTTAAATTAACATAGAAACTAGCTACAGAAATAAAATACAATAGTATCCAATCTAACTCACGGTTCTGAGGATAAAATTTTGTCATCCAGTTACAAAATTTAATAGATACCTGACATCATTTGCTTTGGATTCTTGCAGATTTTTTTTTGGCAAGACACTGCTGAATAGTGAAAATTTTATAGCTATCTGTGCAATTCACAATGCACAATAATCTAATGAGGATGTTACATTGATTCCTACTATTATAGCTATGTATGTAACTACCAAGACAAAGGTTTTCAAGATTTTTTCTACTATAAAAGCAGTAGGGAGAATGTGTATTTTGCTATTATTGTAAGTAAATATGGTGTCTAAACAGGATTTCTTCTACAACTAAGTACTACACTACATTTTTTATGGGCTAAGTATCTTTTACGCTTTTGAATAATTTCTAAAAAATAAGATACAGTAAGCTGGTGGACAGAGATATTATATAATACCAGTGTTTCTGTTTTTATACTAGGTAGGCCCTACTGCAGTCATTTTTCTTGATTAAAATGCTGCACAGCTAAATTGTTTTAAGAACCTTGTGAAAGTGTTGTGTACATTTTAGATTGTTATCTTTGAACACATGCAGAAATATAATGCAAAATCTTTCATTTCTAGATTTCCCTATTCATCCTTTTGTTTAAAAATTAAAATAATTTTCTTCATTCCATATTAAGTTATGATTCGTGAGTGGAGACTTTCCCAGCGTATAGATGCAACAAAATCTTCTCAGGTGTCCAGCCAGATAGTGATGTAAAAACACAACGTTTCAAGAGCTGACTCTGCTGTCTTCATCAGGTATCTTGTGGTTGTACTCAGCTGACTGTCTCTGCCTCGACTGGCTTGGCCACCCATCGAACTTCCTTTATACCTTCAGCTGGAAGGCCCGCTTGCTCTGGTTGGTCGAGACCGTTGGCTTTATACGTGGCCCACTGTGGTCACCACTGGTGTCACTTGCTCCTTCGCCAGGACACAAACATCTGGGATGTCTTCTGTACCAGAGTATGAGGAAGTTCTTGCAAAATCAATTGCATCTCCTTCCAGATCTTCTAATGTTGTCTTCGCTGAGGATGTGGCATTGTTGGATGTGTCACTTCCAGATAGGCAGCATAATTTGCTATGACCTGGGTCATTAGCAGGTTTTGTTGCTGCAGTAGTTGCATCATGGTGTCTAGCTGGCATCTACTGTCATTCCTCGGTGTAGCACGTTGGTGGTGTTGCTGCCGCAGAATGGGCTGTTGCCACAAAGATCTAGGTTGGTGCCAGAGTAGAGGATCGATGAGCGGCTTGCGTTGAGTGGTCGTCGGCTTGTCGACGCGTAGGTGTCTCTTCATTGGGCACTCACTGTAGCAGGCTGGGTGGTTGCCCCACCATTGCAGCATGTAGGTGTTCCATCTCTTGGAATATCTTGTCCTGTGCAGTCGCGGGCCAGGTGACCATGGCTCTGACAGCGAAAGCACTGAGTCAGGGTGAGCGGTGGTCTCTTCTTTATTTCCAGATGAACCTTATGTCCGAGGAGAGTCGTCATCTTCTTTGCCCGCCCGGATGTGCAGGCGGTCCGAGATGCTGTTGTGTCCACTACTGATTGGCCGTGACCGCTGGCTTAATCCGCGGTGTGCTGCGGCGCCCGACTGGTGTCATTTGCTGGTGAGAACGAACAATTCGGCTTTAGAAAACAACATCCTACTTCACAGCAATTACTACATCTAGTGGAACACGCATTCTTCGGGGCCGTACTTTTAGACGTCAGTAGAGCCTCTGTTTCTGTTTGGCATCAGGGGCTTCTCTACAAGCTATTAGTTTTAGGTTTCCCTCTGTCGCATGTGAGACTGCTGAAGAGCTATCTCTCAAATAGGACCTTTTGGGTACTCCTCGAAGACGCTCTTTCTTCTGCAAGAGCAATAGAGGCCGGAGTCCCACAAGGGTCAGTAATTGCCCTGGTACTCTACAACTTGTACACGTCTGACTTACCGAGAACTGACTGAGTTCATACTGCGCTCTACGCGGATGACACGGCCCAGTTCACCAGGAGCATAAGACCCACTCAGGCACGAGCAATGCTACAAAGAGCATGCAAAAACATTGAAAGCTTGGCCAAAAGATGGCAACTTGCATTTAACGCCGGAATGAGTCAAGCGGTCTTTATCACTAGATGGAAGGTCCCTCAACTACCGCCAATCACTCTCATCAGTGAGCCCATCCCATGGACACAAACTGCCACTTACCTTGGAGTCACACTCGACAGAAGATTAACATGGAAGCAACATGTAAATAAATTGAGAGCTAAAGGGGAGGGCAGGATGAAATCACTTTATTCTGTGCTAAACCCATCATCGACGCTTAAGCCTAACCAGGCCATCAGGCTGTACACTGCTCTAGTGTGACTAGTTCTAGATTATGCAGCAGTGGTTTGGGGCAATGCCGCCTCCAACCACATTGATCGAATCCAGACGATCCAAAACAGAGCAATTCGTTTTGCATTCAAGCTACCAAGGGACAAGCCGTCCGCCGCTCTTCATGAAATCACCGAGCGGGGCGGTGTAACGGTTAGCGTTCTCGCCTCGCATTCGGGAGGACGGCGGTTCGAATCCCCGTCCGGGCATCCAGATTTGGGTTTTCCATGGTTTCCCCAAATCACTCCAGGCAAATGCCGGGATGCTTCCTTCAAAAGGCCATGGCCGAATTCCTTCCCATTCCTTGCCCCCATCCTTGCCCTCTTTCCCGTCTCTAAAGACCTCGATGTTAAAAAGAGACGTAAAGCAACTACAAAAAAAAAAAAAAAAAAAAAAAAAAAAATTCATGAAATCAGCGGTCTCGAGCCACTAAGAATAAGATTCGCCAAACTTGCTAGGCAATTCTACAAAAATTGCTCACAATCAGCCAACCCGCTGATTGAGCAACTTGGCAGCACTGCCAGAGTTAATGACAACATTAGGTAGCCTGTCCACCTAGCACGACAGTGAAAAACCGGAAATGACACTCCAGTAAGGCCACGTCGATTATGACAACCTACTTGAAAATGGAAGGAGATACAGTACCGCTGTAAGAACTTCCCTCCACTCCGGGAAAAATGGATCCTGGACGAATAAGTCAGCTGTGTGGAGGATCTGCTACGCTCTCCAGGCTTCGCTTCGAAAGAGCCCTCCGTCCCTATTTATGTTGTTGTTATTAAGCCGGATCTCCAACTCTAGCGTTAAGATGAGTGACGAGGAAAGTGCTCGCCGCACTGTCGCGCCAGGCGTCCTAGTGCCCCAGCGCACTCGGTTTTACCGGCGGCAGAAGCGGCCACGTTTTTTTTTTTTGGTTTATTGGCCTTGGGTTTTAATTACCATACAGCCAGCTTCGTATACATTGTTACATTATTAATAATAATCTTTCTTACTTTTATGAACAAATGTTGTTACATTTCTGATGTGCGTTGTTACATTCATGTAAATGCATTGTTATGATTTAGTAAGTTATATATATACATTTATATAGGATATGTGGTTACATATTGTCATGTCTCATTATATTTATGTGACTATGTTGTTTCGTCTATGATAATATGTTTAAACGTTACTTTATATTTATATATATACATCTGAATTTTTAACAAAATCTCTAATGATAGTGTAGACTCTTCTGTTGCTGGTTGCAAGTAGGTCTGCGATGCTTGTTGGCAGCGGGTGCTGTACCCGCACCAGAGCATTGATGAATGTACGCTGCTGCCGTTTATATATGGAGCACTGGAAGAATATGTGATTCAAGTCTTGAGGGGTTTGTCCATCACATTGGCAATACGGCGAGTCTGCTGCTTGTATATGGTAAAGGTGTTCCTGGAAGGCCCCGTGGTTGACTCTCATTCGTATGATGGTTGCGATGTACCTTCGTTGAGTTTTCCAGTCCGTGAACCAAGGTCGTCGTGGTGGATGGGTTTGAATCATCGCGTACCTCCGTCCTTTGTGCCTTTTAGTTTCTTCCCATAGAGTGGACCATTGCTGATAGGCGTTGCTGACCACCGCTGCTTTGTAATCCTTGTGGTTGTAAGGTGGCGTGTAGTTTTGTCCCTTACTGCATGCCTCCTTGGCTAGCTTGTCAACATGCTCATTATATCTTATCCCTGTATGGGCCGGGATCGAGATGTAGTTAACCGTGGAGCCATATTGAGTAAGCTCGGCGGTTTGCTGAACTATGCTGGTATGGTATGAGTTAGCATGCTGAAGGATGGCTGGAGTAGTTAGTGACTGTAATACGCTGAGTGAATCAGAGAGAATTAAAATATTGCGCCTAGGAAATCTCCTTGCATAGATGAGGGCCTGGACAATAGCAATTGCCTCGGCCGAGTATATTGGTAGATGGTTTGGCAATCGATATCTTTGGTCATGCTGTGTTTCAGGGCAATAAAAAGCACATCCCACACCCTCCGTGGGTATCTTTGATCCATCCGTATAAATCTGAACTGAGGTTGGCCATTTCTCTGATAGATATTCCTGGAGGACCTGGTTAATTGGTTGGCCGGTTCTAGAGTTTGCCGGTATATGACTTACTGCCAGTGGTGTCACGCAATGTTGGTAAGGAATTTCATATATAGTGACTGCTTCTTGCTGTTGGTGTTCGGGGAGTAGACTTTTGAGGTACACTAGGCCTTGCCGTAGCGGATATCATTGATTGTATAAGCGTTGTCCTCGTTCTTCTATCAGTCGATGGAGATTAGTGACTTGCCGGAGGATAGTTGAATTTTTGTCGTACATGCGTGCCAGTAAAAATTTGTTAGCAAGGAGTTGTGTGCGGATTTCCAGGGGCATTTCCGCGGCTTCCAGGTGGAGAGCATTTGTAGGTGTTGATTTCATTGCTCCTAAGCTGGTGCGGATGCACAGGTGCTGGATGCGCTCCAATTTTTCTATATTCCGCTTGTTACCACTAAGGTAGAATATGCTACCGTATTCTATTTTTGCTCGAATTATGGTTCGGTACAGAACTAATAATATGGATGGGTGAGCTCCCCACCATACCTGAGTTAAAGTTCGTAAGATATTGTGGCCCTGTTCCAATTTTGGTATAAGTTCTTGTATATGTGCCGCCCATGTTAGGCGGGAATCATAGACCAGTCCAAGGAATTTGACGTGAGTCTTGACCAGCACATTGTGTGTTCCCAAAATAAGATTATATATCGGTGGTTGAATTCTTCGTCTTGTAAATATAATAGCTGTAGATTTGCTTGCCGAGAATTCCAGCCCATGTTGAGAAAGCCATTGATTTACTTGCAATATTGCTTGTTTTAGTAAGAGCTTAGTTATCAATATTTTTTTTTTTCTTTTTTTTTTTAACAGTTTAACGTCCCTTTTTAACAACGTGGTCTTTTAGAGACGGGAAAGGATGGGGGCAAGGAATGGGAAGGAATTCGGCCATGGCCTTTTGAAGGAAGCATCCCGGCATTCACCTGGAGTGATTTGGGGAAACCATGGAAAACCCAAATCTGGATGCCTGGACGGGGATTCGAACCGCCGCCCTCCCGAATGCGAGGCCAGAACGCTATCCGTTTATTATCAATATCGAAGTTGCCGTGGTGTAGATGCAAACATCATCAACATACTGTATGATATTCACTTCGGGGGGCAGAATGTTCTCCAGGTCCCGAACATATATTGCATAGAGAAGGGGGCTCAACACTGCTCCTTGTGGAAGACCTTGATGGGTGCATCTTGGGCCTAGGAGTACATGTTTGTACCGGATGTATATCTGCCTTGATTGTAAGAGTTGGTAAATTCCGGCTACAAAGTTTTGGGGTAAGCCCAATGCAATGAGCTTATCTATCAATATTGGCAATTGTACGTTGTCATACGCCGAAGATATATCCATAAACAGCGCGGTGAGATACTGGTTTTTCATAAATGTTTCGTGTATCGCCGTAACTAACATGGTATGATTGTCCTAAGTACTTCGCCCTTTGCGACATCCATACTGTGTAGTAGCTAGCAGAGATTGTGCTTCTAACCACCATTCCAATCGATGTTTTATCATTCGCTCAACAGTTTTACCGATACAAGAGGATAAGGCTATTGGGCGGTAGGATATAGAGGCTCCTGGTTCTTTTCCAGGCTTCAGTACAGGAACTATTATTTGGGTAGTCCAGGTTTCTGGTATTTGCTTCTTTGACCATAGTTCATTAATGGTATTCAGTAAGAGGGTTAGAGCTTTTTCTGGTAAATGTTGTAACATGGGGTAACGAATGTCGTCTATGCCTGGTGATGTGTTGCTAGAATTCTTAAGAGCTGTTCGTAGTTCATTGAGCGTGAATGGGGAGCATAGGAAATGGTTATTATCTTCTTCCGTGAAATTGTATGGGGCAGGTCTAGGCATAGAGGGCGCAATTCTGTCAGCAAAGTCCTCTAACCACATGGTATCGACAGGAGCTTCACGTGGACAGTAGTTTCTGTTGCGTAGAGTTTTAATGCGCTGCCATACGACTTTCATCTCTGTCTCTCTATTCAGAGAGGAACAAAATTCCATCCAGCTCTGTCTCTTTACATTCTTGAGGAACCGTTTGGTGCGTGCTGATTCTTGCAGGTACTTGAAATACGTGTCTTGATTTGGATGTTTACGATATTCTCTGAGGGCCGCCCGTCGCAGGGCGATGTGTCTCGAGCATTCTACATTCCACCATATCGGTGGAGTAACTTTCTTCCGATTAGCATTCTTTCTAAGAGGGATAGATGAATAAGCTGCGCGTTCTATCGCCTCTATAAGGAGGTTGTAATCCTCTAGGGCTGATCTGCCGTGTTGGAATCCGCATGCCTCCTCGTACATTATGTCCTCAAATGCTGTCCAATTGGCAGCTTTTATATTCCACTTACTGGATGGAATGGGGTATGGGCCGTTCGATGGAGGTTGGTTTATATTTATGAGTACTGGGAAGTGGTTTGAACCCAGCGGATCTTGTAGTGTTCTCCATTGGGCTACTGTAGCTAAGGTAGTGGAACCTAGCGTGATATCCACCGCTGATGGGCGCTGATACGGTGAAGGTACAAGTGTTGGCGAACCATCGTTCAAGATTGTTAGGCCATATGTATCGCAGATCTCTAGTAGGTGCTGACCCTGCTTGTCAGTGAAGGAGCATCCCCATGCGGTACTGTGCGCGTTAAGATCACCGCAGATTAGTAGTGGAGTGTTTAGTGGGGTTAACAGAGAATTCCACATCTCGTGACTTATAACCTTATTAGGTTTGCAATAGATCGAGAGGCACGTAAACTCGAGTGTAGGTGCTTGTATTCTTGCTGCAACAGCCTGAATGTCAGGGTCTCCACTTATTGTGACTCCTAAGACCTTATAGGCGATTGAATGGTGTATTAGGAGAGCCGCTCCGCCTTTTCCATCCGGTCGATCATCTCGGATGGTTGTATAGTTCCTAAACATTACATTTGTTGCTTGTTTGAACCAGGTCTCCGAAATTGCAGCTATTTTAATCTCTTTTTGGCGTAGCTCTTGTTCCAAACTTTCTTTATTGGAGATGGCCGATCTTGCGTTCCATTGGAGAATTTGGAGAGCCATTGTAATGAAGTTTGGTTGTTGTGTTTGGAACTCTACTTGTACCCTACTAAACTAGTGAGCAGGTTACGGAGCGGGTCAAGCTGAAGGGTACCTGATGGGGATGCTTGAAACTCGTATATCATCTGTGCAATCATTTGTAATATTTGCTCTATAAGCACTGCGTTTGTTGTTGAAGGGGACATCTCTTTGTCCAAGGGATTAGGAGAATAAGGGTTCTGCGTAATAGGAGTGATTGGTAAATGGTGTGGGATATACATCCTCTGATGAAGAGGAGGATAACTGGGCGTTTGCTTTTTAGGAGGAGCAGGCCCTTCGTCTGCTACGGCCGCCAATGGTAGAAGTGTAGAACGGTTGAACCGTGACGACTGCTTCAGTTTGTTGACTTAGCTCTTGTTCTTGCTGGATAATGTTGTTTTGGGATGCATTGGGCAGGGCTGCAGCTAGAGAGAGATGATGTAATGGATGGAAGCGGAGGAAATTGCTTGTCATCACTGTAACAGGGCGCAGCTGCTGACGGCTTGTGTATACGTCTGTCTGTAACCAGAGTTCATAATCGTCGCTGGTGGAGTTTTATTGTGGACCATCACCTCGCGAGCTCTTTGCTGCTGTACATACACAGGACATAGTCTGTCATTAGAAAGATGTGGGCCCTGGCAATGTAAACATCGAGGGTTCGCTGTGCTGGTGCATGTTTCCATCCTATGAGGACCTCCGCACTTACTGCAACTGTGTGGCGCTGCGACACTGTGTCATACGGTGTCCGAATCGTTGGCAGTTAGCACAAACGAGATGTTTGTGGTACGTGCGGCTCTACTGGGCACCGTGTTCCAAAGATTGCTACATAGGCTGGTAAGGACTGAGATCTGAAAGTGACCATACATACAGGTATCGGGATCCGTCCTTCACTGCTCTGATTAGTGGTTCTCTTTGTAAACCGTTTCACAGAAATAACAGGATAAAGGCTTTCAATGGACTGTTGAATTTCTTCCTCTGTTAGGGTGACATCTACATCCCTAATGATACCTTGCCTGTGGATTAAAAAGCTCGGAATATATGCTTCTAGGTTCTTATCCTTAAACACTGCTGACTGCACTACCATGTTTGCTGACGCTGTGGTCTTAGTTTCAATCTTAAGCCTATTTCTGCCGGCGGATATGATGTTTATAATATCGTGCTTATATGCGGGGTTGGTTGCATATAGAATTTTGCCCATTGACATAGGATGTAGTCTGCCGATGCTTCTGTCCATGCTTTCCACAAAAACATAGAATGGTCCGGCATCTGAGTGGCTATAACGATTGTTCCTGCTACGCTCGCGGTTGGTATTAATGTTTGCGCTAGCGTGTGGTGGGCCATCACACTGGTTAAGTTGAGTGTCTTGTATTTCCGCGCGTTCCTCAGAATTACTTGCGGCTTCAGTAACCATTTCCTCGTCTGTTGTCATATGGAAATTATCACTTTTAGATAAACGCTCATTTGATTCTACTACTATTGGAGCCGTGGGGCACTGATCTACCGGCAAATATACTGGGTCTTGCTGAATATTCATAGGTACATTTATAGTTTCTGCACTCGTCTCCACATTTAGTAATATATTGGATTTCCCGCTGCACGAAACCGTTTGGCAAGCTGCTCGTTTGACTCTACGTTATTCCGAAGGTCTGCATACATTGGTTGGTGCGGTAGCAAGTCACAGTTACCTGGGTGCTGTTGTGATGGCTGCAGTTGAATTTCTTGTTGACTGTGACTCATCAGTGCAGTTGCTGCAGGAGGTTGTAGATAGCATCCCGGCTGCAGCGTTGTATAGGTTAGCTGCCGCGTGTCCAGGGGATCTGCCATTTTATGGCAGGATCTGATTCACTAGCGATTAGTGTGTATTCACTCCCGATCTAATATGCACTAAACTCAAACAGTAGACTTCCACCACTAGTAGACAGTTTATTATGTAACTTATTAACTTATCGACACCACTTGAACTGTACACGGATAAACACGGAAACGATCCGTACTGCTCGACGGCTCGCCGTGAACCAACTCCGAGCGGCCACGTTGACGACCCGGCTAACGGAAACGGACTTCGCAACGGATTTGAATAGAACGGCTCCGCAAGATGGTACGACGACCCGGCAACCGAACTCGGATTCGATTAACAACTGAGACCTTGCACACAACGCAAACGACAGCCGGGCCGCCCGCGGACTTGACTCCCGCGCAACTAAGCGGTGCACCTCACCGCTCCTCGGTGGTAAAGCGAAGATGTCGAGGAGTGAGAAGAGAGCCAGCCATAGTAAAATCAGCATCCCTGTGCCACAGCTCGCCACGATCAGCAAAGACAAAAAGGCGGGAAAGAAGAAAATCATTGGTGCCTTCAGTTTCCCACAACCATCCGCAACTTTCTATTGTCGCCGAACACCCACGAACAATAACCGAAAAAGAAGCTCAGCCGGAGATCAACCTTACGGCGAAGGGTTCACGCAGGTGCGTCGCACCAGCAAGCCTCCGCCGACTCTAGACCCCGGCAGAATAGAACTCAGAAACCGATATGACGTGCTGTACCACGAAGGACCGGAGCAGCAGTAGCAACAACAGCAGCCGCAGCAGCAACAACAGGAGCCAAAGCAGCAGCAACAGCCAATACAATAACAACAGCAGCAGCAACAAAAGCAGCAATCAAATAATTTGATTCCTCCTAGTGTGGTACAATTTCAAAACAGTTATAAGGAACTGTACCAAATGATCAAAGGCATTCTGGAAAATCAACCCTTCCAAGCCAAGTCGGCCGGAGGCGACAAAGTCAAGCTAACCTTCAGTTCGACCGACCACTACCTTAAGGTAACCGCAGCGTTGCAGAGGAAGGGCATACCCTATTATACCTTCCCTTCTGCTGCTGAGAAGATACTGAAGGCCGTACTCCGTGGGATGCCCTCAACCTTACCAACTGATGACATCAAGGAAGAGCTTGAAGATCTCAGACTTGACATACGCACAGTGGCCCAGCTGAAGAGACCTGGCACTTCAGACATTATGCCACTCTTTTTGGTGGTCATGCCCGACAGGCCCCAAAATAGAAAAATCTTTCAACTGGAGTCTCTTATGTCACTGCGCATCTCAGTTGAAAATCTGAGATCCTCCAATGGCCCAGTTCAATGCTTCAATTGCCAGGCCCTAGGACATGTCGCCCACCACTGCAACATGCCCTCAAAGTGTGTAAAGTGTGCAGGAGCACATTTATCAATTGATTGCACTCTAAAGAAGGTGGAGGGCAGTCCCAAATGTGCAAATTTCGGTGGTCAGCATGTGGCCAGTTATAAAGGCTGCATGGCCTTCAAACGGGCAAGGGACAGGCAGCGCGGGGTCGCTGCAGAACAGGCTACCAACGCGCAAAAGCAGCTTGAGGAAAAGAAAAGACAGGATTTCGGTAACACCCAGCCACCGGCTGACAAACCCACCACAGAGCGGAACCAACCACGACGAGGTGATAATAACGCAACCTCCACGACATCTCAGAAGTCACCCAAGACATCTCAGAAGCCACCTAAACACCAAATCCCGCAGGAAAAGGCACAAGGTCTCAATAAGAAGAGAAACATCACCAAACCGTCAAAGAAAACAACTCCAATGACCTTCTACGCGGAGGCATCTACTAGCCAGTCGCGAGAACCTAAAGAACCACTGCCACAAGCGGCAGAAACGCAAGGCTTGCCCACTCAAGAAAGGCAAAACCGCCAACAGCACTATCCACTCCCCACACAAAGAAACGAGGGAGGAGGAGCTATGGATCGTCTGTTCGACATTGTTGGGTCACTTCTGACAATGTTAACGACACTACTGACAAAGTTCGATCAACTGGCCGCGGACATTAAATCCACAATAACGACGGCTCACCGAGCTGACCTTCCACAGAATTCCCACGCCAGTCATGGACAGAGTTAACATAGATGGCATATCAATATGCATATGGAATGCCGATGGCATTATCCAACAACTCGGTGAGTTTCGGCAATTCCTACGGGAAGAGAACATAGACATATGTCTAGTAGCCGAAACTCACCTAATGGTCTCAGAGCAACGGTAGCCAACTACCTGTGCTACCGTCATGATAGACCCACTGCGGGAGGAGGAGTGGCCATATACATTAAAAGAGGCATCCCTCACCACATGGTACACACTCCACCACTCCAAATAATAGAAGCAACATCAATCGAAATGGCAACCACATCGGGACTGGTCACCGTCGTCTCAGCATATAGACCCCACGAAGAGCACCAATTGAAGATGACATCTGCCAGCTGCTCATCCTTAGGGGTAAGCTCATCATTGGAGGAGACTTCAATGCAAAACATCCTGCATGGAAGTCAAGAGTCAGCAATCCAGCGGGAAATCAGCTATACAGAATGAGTGTCAGGAACAATTTCCAGGTCTGGGGCCCGGACAAGCCGACCCACCACCCCTGGAGCGACAACCGCACTGATGACCTTGACATAGTAATCACCCGAGGCATCACTGGCTTCGTCTCCGCCACCACCATGAACAGGCTCTCATCAGACCACTCTCCGGTCATGATGAACATCAACGTTGGATCATGGAGACGAATTGTTCCCAATGAAATTAATTATAACCGTACAAACTGGGAACGGTTCCTTGAAGAAGTGTCAGAATCCCTTCAGCGTCTGCGCCCACTGGACGAGAGGCAACTTGAGGCGGCTATAAAACAAGTCTCATCTGTCAACCTTGACGCAACGAATTCTGCGACGCCTCCTCCTGCGACAAGACAACAGTCACGCCAATTACCGCCAAATCTGTTGGCTCAGATTAGACACAAGAACAGAGTGGCTAAGGAGTGGAGGCTTACGAGACAGCCCAACACCAGGCGCCTCCTAAATCGCTTGCAGCGCGAGCTGAAGGTGAGTCTCCAGGAACACCGCAACAGAGAGTGGGCCGCTCGCCTGGCGTCGCTGAACGTGACCGACGGTAATCTGTGGGTGGAGACCCGCCGGTTCACCAAGAAGCGCACAAGAATGCCCCCGCTACATGGCGAGAGGCGCAGGTATTCCGATGCTCGAAGAAAGAATCGCACAGATTACAAGATCTTTTTACCAAGCTTCCAGAGACCCGAACAATCCCTTATTTGCCAACTTACGGCAATACCACACATTGTACGACAAGCACAAGAGACCGCTGTCAATACTGACATAAAACTAAAAATAGACCCGAGCAAACCAAAAGACACACCAAAAGTAATGGAACTGACCTTTCAACGTTTGAAGGAAGTGTCAACAGACAAACCCTTCGCAATAAACTGCTTAAGAAGATAAAGCAGTAAATGCTCCGGACGACGCACAGTGGGCCAGAATCTTGAAAACCTGGCCAAAAAGGAAAAAAAAAAAGTTTCTGGATGGGAATTTTCGACTATCAGGTTGGCTACAGTAATGTTGGAACTACTTAATACCGATTGTTTGGACGATCAATTGTTCATTTCCTCCTTTATATTTCATGTCAAAGTCGGCACTTCATTGCTAGCGGTGCATGCAGCCGACCAGGTTACATAACAGCCTTGTGGTTAAAGATAAATATTTGTGTTCAGTGTAAGTAAAACGAATATTTTAAATATGGACGGTGTTCCAGGCAGTATCTACTAATTAAAATACATTTATGTCATTATTAAATCATTAATTACACATATTTTTTTAATTTAACTTAATACCAGAAAATGCACGAGAAAATTTTAAAATGTGCTTAAAGAAATAGAGATAAGTTACGAATTCCACGATATTCCGCTTTCTTTTGCATTGTGTACGCAAGTATATATTATTACCTTAGTAAATTAACCTTCAAATCCACCTACTAGTACCAACTCCGGCTTTGAACCACGTTTTAAGCAACGCTTGCAAAATGTTTGGTTATTTTTTAAAATGAAATTATTAATATTAAGTTAATTTTTTCATTAATAATCATGAAATAGTACATTTTTTTTAAACACAAATATTCTATATGCTTTGTGGAGTTACTTTTTAACGCTTTCAAACACGTGTTAAGAAATAAGTATTAAATAAATTAATAATAATATGAATTGTCGGAGGATGCTCAAGATTCAACTATTAAGTTGATAAAGCAATGTCGCATAAGTTTTTCTCGAAAGTTTTCCGGACTTAAGAGTATGTAAGACGTGTTCAGGAGATTGTTGGCAACCACAGACTTCAACATTTCTTATCTGCGCAAATCATCAAACAAACTGAAGAGTTTGTCGGCAGAAGCCATTGCCCTCTTAGTTCCTGTGCCTGAAGATTATGAAGATTCCGATGTTGATGATGAGGAAACAGTCTTTGAAGATGATAACGATTCAGCTGAAGATGCAGAAGAAGAAGATATGAAAATAAAAAACAAGAAGAAAACGACAACTTTTAACTATAGTCACAAACAATGTACTAACTGAATAACTGTAATTGAAATAAAATTCTTTTTTGTAATGTTATATACTATCTTCTATCCTCTATTTGGTACTTTTTTCGAGCTTTCCATTTTTTGAGCTTATATTTTTAACCATTAACTACAACAACCTCTAAATATTGACTTTTATATAATTAAAAAGAATTTTACCAAGTTTTGTCCGCCATCTTGGATCCTCCATTTTGTTTTTTTAAATATTTGAAGTCATAATCTTCATCATCAATCTCGATAAATCCCAAAAAATTACTTTTATATGAATCAAAAGACTTTTATCAATATTTGTCCGCCATATTGGATCCGCCATATTGGATCCGCCATTTTATTTTTTCACTTTTTGATACCATATTCTTAATCACCAAATCCGATAACCTTTACGTACTAACTTTGGTACAAATTGAACAACTCTAGCAACTTCGATAATTCCACAAAAATTACTTTTATATGAATAAAACGACTTTTAGCAATATTTGTCCGCCATCTTGGGTCCGCCATTTTCTTTTTTCACTTTTTAATATGATATTCTTAATCAGCAACTTCGATAACCTTTACACACTAACTTTGGTACAAATTGAACAACTTTTTATATTTTGGCCAGCTTTTTGCGATTCTGGCCCACTGTGCGACGGCCGGATCTCCAACGCCTCGCTTATGACCGAAGAGTCCCAGAAGGAAGAGGGCCTGGCCAGCACTGCCGATTTATCGAACTCTATCCTGTGTTCTTCGTCAAAGGCATGCTCGGTTATCGCAGACTTGTCCAGTTGCATCAGCCTCAGGTGTCGTTTGTGTTCGATAAGGCGCTCTTCGATCGTTCTGATGGTCTGACCGATATACACTTTACCGCATTCACATGGTATGGAATAAATCCCAGGTGTCCTCTAACCTAAGTCATCTTTTACCAACCGTAGCATATCACGTATCTTGGCGGGAGGCTGGAAGATACTTTTAATTCCATATCGCGCTAGGAGTCTTCCAATTTTTCCCACATATGTGTTCCCCGCATATGGAAGAAAAGCAAGAGTTTTCGGTGTTTCTTCTTGCTCCGACGGTGGTCTTGGTGGCTTCTGATTAAAGGCACACTCTATCTGCTACCGAGAATAGCCGTTCTGTTTGAAGACAGTCTTAAGATGTTTCATTTCTATCCGCAGGCGTTCACGGTCGGAGATAGCTCTCCCTCTGTGTACCACTGTGGCCAATACAGCGTTGCGTTGTGCCAGATGATGGAAGGTGGCTGCACCCAAGTAGCACTCAGTGTGGGTAGGCTTGCGGTATACGCTGTGTGACAGAGTACCATTGAGTTGCTGCTTTATCAGGATATCCAGGAATGGAAGGCAACGTCCATCTCTAGTTCCATGGTAAAGCTTATATTGGGATGGATTCCATTGAGATGGTGGAGGAATTCTTCCAACCCTTCAATGCCGTGTGGCCACACAGCGAAAGTATTGTCCACATAGCGGTAGAAGCTAGAAGGGAGGGTGGCACTCTCTAGTGCCCTCTCATCAAAATCCTACATGTAGAGGTTTGCTACTACCAGAGAGAGTGGTGACCCCATAGCCACTCCATCGGATTGTTCATAGTACCTCCCACCATACACATTCTTACATCCACCTACTTCCAGCTGAAGGTATAAAGGAGGTTCGATGGGCGGCCAAGCCAGTCGAGGCAGAGACAGTCAGCTGAGAACATCTACAAGATACCTGATGAAGACAGCAGAGTCAGCTGTCGAAACGTCGTGTTTTTACACCACCATCTGGCTGGACACCTGAGAAGATTTTGTTGCAAGTTATGATTTATTATCGACACTCAACCAACTGTTTGAATTTGCTAGAATATCATTTGTAGATGTTTCAAGATTTTGAAAGTTTTTCTAGGCTTATTTGCAGAAAGTACCACACTTTCATTACCAACTAAATTTCTGTGCCATGATTTTTATAGACAAGTGGGTGACCAGTAAATAAGCCATATATCAGAAACCATGTCTATTTTCCATTATGAATTTATAATGAAATTCATCTTGTGATTTTAACCTTCAAACCTACACATTGATTTATAACTTAATAGAGATATATAGTAATTATAGGGGTAGAGTATTAGTTAAAGGAAGGAGTACTAGACAATGAGGTTTTTCCTGAAGTTTACAGAGTGTACTCCAGAGACAGAGGCGCAATTGGTGGAGAGGTATTCATACTGGTTAGCAAAGACTATTATAGTTCCCTAGTGTTCATAGATCATGACCATTAGTTATAAGGAGAAGATTTTTGGTATGATAAAAAAGAAAAAAAATTGAATTATGGCTGCTTACTGTAGTGGAAGAATGAATGATCGAGATGAGATTCTTTGAGAGGAGCTAAATTTACATTCACAATTCATAGGTGAGTGTAGAATTGTTATTATCAGAGGGGATTTAAATTTATCATGTGTCAACTGGATAGGAAATAAGATAAATAACACAAGGGAACAGAAATTTGTAACTACCTTAGTAAGAGAAGGAGGTTTTTCACAAGTGGTATAGCAAAATATAAGGGAACCAAACATGTTGGATATCTTTTAAATAAAGTCAGATCAAAATCTTGTAGGGTGTCAAGTAACTGGAGGAATAAATGATCACAGTGCAGTACTGATGGATATCAGGGGATTCAGTAACCCAGTGGCCAAAATAGAAGGATAAATAGGTATAATTATAAAAAGGCACAAACTTTAGAGTTGAAAAGATTTTTCAGGGAGAGGTTCAGCAAATTGAAAGGTGGCACAAGTACAGTGGAGGCAAAATGGGAAGAGTTTAAGGAGATAGTAAAAAAGGGAAGAGGAAATGTTTGTTCCAAAGCAGAAAATGAAGAGAAATACACAACCTACATACTACAATAGGGAGGTTAGAAGGTTAAAGAGGCTAATGAGACAGGAACACAACAGAGTTAAAAGACAGGAGGGCAGTAGGGAATACTAAGCAATGATAGATTTATGAAGAATATTATTGGTGTAGGAGGACCAATGAATAATGCATTTAGAAATTTCTATGGCTATATTAGAAAACTGAGGGGAAGGGAAGGTATTCACTCGGTTTTAGTTACAAATGGAGTTGAAGTCATTGATGATTTTAAAAATTGCAGAGATATTGAGTGACTGGTTTAGTGAGACAACTAGGGACAATCATCCTGTGATGGGAGGGAATGAATCAGAGGAGAGTCTCCCTAAAACTATACATGAGGAAACTATAAAATTTCAAATATGTTCTCAAGACATTATGAGGAAACTAAGAAAGCTTAAAAAAAAAAATGTAAAGGGGCTGGTGTAGATAATATTATCACAGATTTATTGAATCTTCTGGGATACAATATTGTACCTTACCATGAAACTTAATTTAAAATGAGTCGGGAGTCTTCCTGCTTACCAGAGGATTGGAAAAGAGCAATAGTAGTACCATTTCATAAAGGAGGAGTTACAAATAGGATGGAAAAGTACAGCCCAATTTGTTTGATATCAGTGATAGGCAAAATGATGAAGAGATTGATATGCAACTACATCAGAAACATCTGTGAGGAAAGAAACTGATTTTCAGATTGACAACATGGCTTTAGGAAAGGATATTCATGTAAATCTCTGCAGGTGGGCTATATGCAAGATGTTTCAGATGAATTTGAGGCCAAGTTGATAGTGTGGTACTAGATCTTTCTAAGGTGTTTGAGAGAGTGAGCCATAAAATGGTTTTAAATAAACTGAAATCTATTGGATTGGATGAATAAGTTACTTGCTGGGTAAAGAATTCTTAAAAGCCAGAAAGCAAAGAGGTGGAAGTAAATATGGGAATGCCACAGGGTAGTTTATTGGGGCCGGTGCTGTTCATTATTGTAATAAATGATTTTGTTGACGAGTTGCGGTCAAAATTTAGGTTTTCCACAGATGATATAATGGTATACAATAGGATCAAAACAGGTGAAGACAGTGAGCAACTGCAGGGTGACCTGGATATATCTAAACGGGTAGGTCAGCATGGAATGAAGATAAATACCAAGAAGAGTCAGTTTATTAGGTACACAGAAAAAAAACTAAAGGATAATTATGACTATTGGGTGGGGTCAGAAATGCTTGTTGAAGGCGTGATGTATAAATATCTTGGCATAACATTTGATAACATACTCAACTGGGCATAGCAGGTGGTAGGAAAAGGTTACAAAATTCTTCATTTTCTGGAGAGGGTGATGAGAGGATGTACCAGAGAAGTTAGAGAGTTGGGTTACAAACAATTTGTCATACCATTGCTAGAATATGGTTGTGTAGTTTTATACCTACATTTTGGTTATCATATGCATTCATTGGAGGGTGTGCAAAGAAGAGCAGCTAGATTTGTTTGTGCAAATTATCGGAGGACCCAGTCAGTAATTGATATGATAAATTAGCTGGATTGGGAGTCATTGGAGGAAAGAAGGAAGGTGAAGAGATTGCTGAGAATGTACATGGCATATGTTGGTGATGGGGCTTGGAGGAATATTGGTCAAAGAATTAGGAATAGTTCATGGAAGGTGAAAGGCTATCATGACCACAAGCTGGTGCTTGATTTCATGCATAAGGGAGTGGAAAAATTTTCTTTTGTTGGTAAGGTTGTCAGGGATTGGAACAAATTACCAACTGAAGTTATGAATAATTAGCCAAAAACACATATGGAATTTGAAATTAAAATTTGTAAATCTGAGAAGTGAATGGAGAAGGAATTTAACACTGCAACTATAAAAGAAAATTTAAAAAATAATATAAAATAGCATAATTAGATAACTAGGGGATTTGCCACCAGAGTGTTAGCTCGATCACAATTAGATTAATAATAATAATATTTTCTAAACATGATTTTAATAAAAGTTCTGCCCACATCTAAGAAGATAATGTTCTAATTTCTTAAAAAAAGTTCTTGTCATTAACAAAATATGGTATAAGGACTTTGCGAGGTAACAGGAGATATTTAGGGACTTCAAATCTCTATGTATTGCTTTCAGCATGTTGTCTATAGGAGCAAATATTGCAGACTATGTAATGAGGAAATGTCTTGTGGGGTATAGAGATTCTCTGTCATTAACTCTAATTGTGGATGGTAACCATAAACTGATACATATTAAAGTTTATGGATGATTCATGAACTTATTTCGGTCACCAATCTGTTTATATTAATACACCACATAAGATAACAATTGAAGGTGACTCATAGAAATAAAAATCTCTTCTGAGAATCACTCAACATATTCTTTAAATTTTTGGAAATTTAAACTGCTAACAGATCACATTTCCTAAGATGGCATCATTCATATTGCATGTCATTCTTTAACATACACTGACATGCAGTACTCTCTCTTTTTTTATTATTATTATTATTTAATTGTAATGGAGCACAGGCTCCGGTGGCAATTTCCTTACATACACATCTTCCCCCTATCCTGCACCCACCTACATTTTCCCTCTACAAATTTTATCTTTAAATTCTTTCAAAGTTTTCGGTAAATTATTCATCATTTCTCTGACACCTTTACCTAAAAAAGAGAATCTTCCCACACCCTTGTGCTTGAAATCGAGTGCCAGCTTGTGGACATGGCCATCTTTTCCCTTCCATGCCCTACTTTTCATACCTATTGCAATATCTTTCCATGCCTCATCGCCAGTATATGCCCTGTACACTCCCATGACCCCCCTTATCTTCCTCCTGTCTTGCAATGAATCCCATTCCAGCTCTTTTATCATATCCGTCACTGATTGCATTCTGCGATAATTTCCAGAAACAAATCTAGCAGCCCTTTTTTGCACCCTCTCCAACTCCTGTATTTGATACATAAAATGAGGGTAAACTAAATTGCAACTCCATTAAAGCAAGCTTTAAAGAAATGATCAACACATGTAGAATTTACTTAAGTTCCATTTTGTTGGCTAAACGTTTCCATTACCAGACGCCACTATGCCAAAATATTACTAACTTCCATAAGTTATATGATAAATATTTTTCTAAATTATTGTTACTTACCTATCAAGAAACAAAGAGTTGTGTACTGGGTTCCTTGATCAACTGAAGGAAAATGGCAAGTTTAAATACCTTTCCAGAGTAAAACCAAGTGCCTTCAAACAACTGCCCCCTCCATGGGTATTGGGGGTCTATTTATGGAGAACCTCAGGTCCTGCGCAATTTTCTGGGGATTTTTACACCATAAAACCTTATTTTTCCTTCATCTACTTGAAATTTTTGTGGTAAATAGTCCATTCCCAAAATTTTAAAACAAAACCTTATAAAAATTTCTCTAGCTTTAGTCGTTTGACTGTAAAAAATTATTAGTGTGGTAAACCCTAAAATTTTCACTCATTTGTTCAGTATGCGAGCTATGTTGTCGATTCCCATTTTTTTTTTTTAAATTGATCCATTCCTCCTTCCCGATCTTTTGATATCTAAACTGGCTTGTTTACAATTTTCTATCTTAGTGCAATCCAAAACTGTGTTTTAACCCATACTTACTATTTCCTATTTCTCCCAACGTATTGATTCTACGGAGCTAAAATATGCTTTAAACGTCTCTACATACAATTTTCTAAGAATATGAAGTTGTCTAAGTACTAACGAGCCTCCTTCATGTAGTTTCAAAATTTCAGTTTAAATCTGCTTCCAACTCTTTCAACTTCTGCCTACCATTTTTTTGTATTTGTTATTAATTTACTTTTTCTTATTTTCGCCAAAATACAGCATGGATCTTTACAAAACCTTTCTCATTATGCTCAGAAAAAATCTAATTTGTTTTAATATACTTCCCAGTCAGTAGCTAGATGAATTATGTTACACATAAACAACATTTTCTTTCCAAAATCAACATTTTACTACAAAAACGTTACTTAACCTTTACCCGCTGACTCTAAATTTTTATATAATATAGTCTAAAATCCTATGCATCTTCTGGGATGTAAATGATTTCTGTACCTTAAAAACTTAGTGTTTGGAAATTATTTAACTATTTTTTTTAATTGTCTTTCCCAATTGTGGTTTTAACGCTCAAAATCAAATATCTCTTCAGTTCTGTTTTATACCCCTAAAGTTACCCATCTCATTTTCATCCTTGTGACTTTCTGCATCTCTGAACATGAATGTAACATTTTCTATTCAAAATTAAGAAATTTTCTTTACATTGCCAATGTTTACAAATCATTTTGATCGCATTTTACTGTTTACTCTTACTTATCACTTGAAAACTGCAAGAAAATGATTTTAAACATAGTTTACTGTTGGATTCTTATTAGCTCTCAACTCTTTAGACTAAGTTTGGTCATGGTTTTATGACAAGAGATTATTATATTCAAAAGTATTTAAAACCTCAAAGAAGTACTTACATCACTGGGTTCCTTTAATTTTCTCTTTAATTTGACACGCTGGCACTTGATTTCAGGCATAAGGTTGTGGGAAAATTTTCTTTCATAGGAAAGGGAGCGAGTGACTGGAATAATTTGCCAAGAGAAGTGATGAATAATTTACTGGAAACACTGAAAGAATTTAAAGCAAAAATTAGTAGAGGACAAAAGCAGGTTGGAAGGGGAAAGGGAGATTGCCTCCAGAGTGGGTGCTCCATCACAATTTTATCAATTATTATAAGTGTCTTTGTTCTGTGGTTATCATTATTCAGTTGTAATCTTTCATTTCTCAAAATTATA
Organism: Vandiemenella viatica; assembly: GCA_031002005.1. Classification (NCBI taxonomy): domain Eukaryota; kingdom Metazoa; phylum Arthropoda; class Insecta; order Orthoptera; family Morabidae; genus Vandiemenella; species Vandiemenella viatica. The sequence goes on along the minus strand of JARYHS010008075.1, from coordinate 103,200,721 downwards.
TTTCATCATTAATCTTACTCCTTTTTTGTATTTGTATTTATTGGTCCCTCAGCATCACATATAACACAAAGTACAAATGATATGGGATAAGTCAAAATTATTCTGTAAGCAGACAGACATGGACGTATGCTCTCTTTCTCACAAACACACACTCACACAAAAACACATACACAAACTCACACACATGAACATTTTATCAATCCTGTGATTACTCACAAGATATCTGTTCAAGTATGATAAAGACACGACATTTATAATTACAAATAACACATGATTTATATAATTTTTCACTATTTAAGTCTATCATTTGGTTTGCAAATACTCATCAATAGAAGCTGTGGTTGAGCAAGTACTCCTTCAGTCCTGCATTGAAATTTGTATTTACAGATTTGATCCTATATGGTAGATTGTTAAACAATCTGATTCTCATATTAAGTGGTACTTTCTGACAGAGAGTAGTATTTGTTTGTGGTATATGTAAATCTAATGTCTGTCTAGAATTATATGTGTGCACATCATTGTTTGTTTGTAATGTATACCCAGAACCTTCAGTATTTTTTAAAATGAATGTTATGGTTTCCAGCATATACAGGGTGTTACAAAAAGGTACGGCCAAACTTTCAGGAAACATTCCTCACACACACACAAAGAAAATATGTTATGTGGACATGTGTCCGGAAACGCTTACTTTCCATGTTAGAGCTCATTTTATTACTTCTCTTCAAATCACATTAAACATGGAATGGAAACACACAGCAACAGAACGTACCAGCGTGACTTCAAACACTTTTGTTACAGGAAATGTTCAAAATGTCCTCCATTAGCGAGGATACATTCATCCACCCTCTGTCACATGGAATCCCTGATGTGCTGATGCAGCCCTGGAGAATGGTGTATTGTATCACAGCCGTCCACAATACGAGCACAAAGAGTCTCTGCATTTGGTACCGGGGTTGCGTAGACAAGGGCTTTTAAATGCCCCCATAAATGGAAGTCAAGAGGGTTGAGGTCAGGAGAGCGTGGGGGCCATGGAATTGGTCCGTACAGTACAGTACATACTAACGAAACTAAAATGAGCTCTAACATGGAAAGTAAGTGTTTCCGGACACATGTCCACATAACATATTTTCTTTGTTTGTGTGTGAGGAATGTTTCCTGAAAGTTGGTCCATACATTTTTGTAACACCCTGTATATACAGGGCAGTGGTAGAATTTTCATCTTTCTGAATAAAAGTTTACATGAGGTTTTACTTTGTACCCCATTCATAATCCTAATATTTTTTTTATTCATTTTGAAACATTAGATACTCGACGGGGAGTTTCCCCAAAATGTAATACCATACCTTAATAATGAGTACACATATGCAAAAAAAAATATTCTTAATTGTTTTATCTGATATGCAGCCAACTAATATTCTCATCATGTAGCAGATAGTATTTAGCTTTTTACAAAGGAGTGGGAAAATTTTATTTTGTTGGTAAGGGTGTCGCGATTGGAAAAACTTACCTAGTGTAATGATGAATAATTTTCCAAAAACACTTTAAGCAATTTAAAATTAAAATTTGTAAATCAGAATAGTAAATTGGCAAGGAATTTAACATTCCAATTATTAAAGAAAATTAATATATATATAAAAAGGGTAATTAGATGACTAGGGAAATTGCCACCAGAGTGTTGGCTCCATTGCAATTACATTAATAATAAATGAGTGCGTTTCATTTTAAATTCTCTTGTGGACTTATTCCCAGAAATTTTGTGTTTCCTACATTTTTCAGTAGTTCATTACAGAGTTTTACTGTAGGTACTGAGGTATCTATATTAGTTTTTGTCCTGAAGTGTATGATATGTGTTTTTTCCGTGTTTATTATTAGTTTGTTTTGAGAAAATTAGTTCACAATGTTTTTAGAACAGTGATCAATGTTTTCAAACTAATTGTTCTTTAGTAGATTCTTTCATTAATATGCTAGTGTCATCTGCATATTTAATATACTTTTGGCAGGTATTTGTTGTTTCTAGATCATTTATATATACTAAGAACAGTAAAGGCCCAAGAATTGACCCTTGGGCACTCCATATTTTATGTGTGCACACATAGTTTACACTGTTATTAGTGTTAAAACTACATTCAAAAATTTGTTTCCGATCATACAGGTATGACTTTATCCAATTTTTAGGCACTCCTCTAACTCCTAAATGTTCTAATTTTGTGAGAAAAATATTATGGCCAATTATACCAAATTCCCTTGAGAGATCCAAGCATATTCCATACACATGTCCTTTTGCATCACGTGTCTGTAAGATTTCTTTATAAAAGGAAAAAAGTGCAGATTCAGTTGATTCACATCTTTAGTATTTGATAGTAGTTTATTATTTTTTAAAAAGTTCACAAGTCTTTTGTGTAATAGCTTTTCTAAGATTCTGGAGAAATATGAGAGGTTTGACTCATTTTCTTTTTCCCTCTTTTTGATTAGGGGTGTTTAACTTTTGCTGTTTTAAGCCTATCTGGGAATATTCCACTAGAAAATGAGCAATTGCATATATGAGAGAGAGGGCAAGCTATTAATTTAACATTTTTTTTTAACAGAAAATCTGGGATATCATCATTTCCGGATGAAAATTTTTAACTCACGAATAATTTCTAATACTTCTTCATTTGTGGGTTGAATAAAAAGGGTTTTCCTATTATTTTGGCTGACATTAGCATGTGTGTTGATGTTGGACTTATCAAAATTTTTCTTAATCAGGTCTTCAGCAATATTTGAGTAATATGCATTAAATGCATTTGATATCTCTAAAGGATCATATATTATTATTTTATTCTCTTGAATCTGAAATATTGAACTTTTAAAAATTATATCTTTCTTATTAAAGTATAGTTTTGAAGGGCTTGTATTATTATTCTTAGAATTTAATGTTCTGTTTAACTATTCATATCTCACTTTTAATAAATTCCCTTCTCTTAATTCAGTTTTCACATGTTAATATCATTACTTCAAGATTAGAGATCAAAATTCTGTTTTTTTCACCCTTTAAACTAAAATTTAGTTCCTATTATCTGTGTTCCTCCTATGATCTGTTATCAGCATCCAATCATCCTTCTCAACCTCCTCCAAACCACTATATCTACTTTCTGCCTCAATAGCCAAATCATCGACATGCTTAGCCTTCATAGGCATAGCCTCTGCAGACTGAGCCTCCACAGGCTGAGCCCCCACAGACTTAGCCTTAATAGGCTGAGCCAGGGCCGGCATTAGAGGGGGTTAAGCGGATCAAATGTACCCGGGACTGCCCGGCTGATGTGGGGCCCGATCACCCGCTGTAGCGCCGGCCCTGGGCTGAGTCCCTAAAGGCTGTGACTCCATAGGTTGAGCTACCACATGCCATGCCTCCTCGAGCTTTGCCTCAAGAACCCTTACCCTTTCACACAACTTCCTGATCATTTCGCTCATCTCCCTCATGTTTTCATCCCTAAGACAAAGTGGGAAAAACCATGCAATAGCCTTATTTATTCCCACATTCCCTTTTCCCTATATGTCCAATTAAACCATTTTTCTACCAGTTACAACTCATCTTCTTTTGCCACATTCCTGCAACAGGCGCCACACTTTCCAGTCATAATTTTTCCCAGGTATTTCTAAAATCTTCCAAACGAACCTTAAATTTATTTGATAAAGTAGTACTTAACTTTTTTCATGAAATTGGATGAGAGCTTTACTCCTATCCTAGTTACTGTAATTAATAAGTGGATAAAAATATTTTAATTATTATATTTTTACTAAAAAGTTGCTATTTTAATATAATTTTTAATACATATATATACATATATAGGAAACAATGAAAGGAAAGAAATGCCGCGAGGCAATATTTACATGGAAAAGAAAGGGAAAATACACCCAACACTCACCAAAGTTGAAGGGAGGAGGGCAGCAGCAACACAGCACAACACACAAACAAAGAAAAAACAATATTTCGGGTGAAAATCCCCTTTTTCAAGTTAACAGAGAGGTGGCTGGTCTTGTGCAAGACTTGCGTAGGACGCAGCCACTCATAGAACGCAACAGACAGTCGGAGGTGGTGGGGGCAGCAACGATAATATAATTGCGAGTATACGAAAGATTAAAATAATCAAAAAATAGTAGTTATTAAAAATATAAATAAAGAAAAAATATAATTGAAAACTATAAAAAAAAATACAAAAAAAATAATAAAAAAAAATACAAATGAAACTATTGAACTATTGTACTAGCCAGTGGTGGGTGTATAGGGTGAGGATGGAAGATGTTAATGGAAATTAAGGCCTGGGGGATGTCTAGTTTGAAGGATGTGTTGATATGCCAATTCCCACCTGCGGTGTTCAGATTGGGAGGTAGTGTCTGGAAGTACTCTAATGGCTCTTACTGTGAAGCAGTTATTAAGGTCACGGGTGTTGTGAGTACTGGCATGGTGAGCAATGGGGAGGTCCAGGTTTTGTGAGTAAACTGTCTGTCTGTGACCATTCATTCTGATGGATAATGAGTTTGAGGTCAGTCCAATGTAGGAACTTGGACAGTGGAGGCAGGTGAGCTGGTAAATGAGATGGGTGGTTGTACAGGTGGCATGACCTATTATGGGGTAGGTTTCACCAGTAGTAGGATTGCTATAGGTAGTGGTAGGTGGATGCAACCGCAAGTTTTGCAATGGGGTCTCTTACAGGGGAAGGATCCAAACGGTGGTTTAGGAGCATCAGAGGCTTGATATTTATGTACAAGAATATTTTTTAGATTAGGCGGTCTGCTGAAGGTGACTTGGGGTGTGGTGGGAAGGATAGTTGGAAGAATGCGTCGCATTTCAGGAAAGGATCTAAGAAAGTCATAGCCCAGACGAAGAATTTTGTTTAGCGATTCCAGGCCAGGGAAAAACTGGGTGAGAAAAGCAGGGTTCTGGTGGGCTTTAGGTTGTTTGTGTCGGTATGGAGGACAGTCACTGACCCTTGATACTTGTTTTTGAATTAGTTCTGGAGGATAATTGCGGTTTATGAGTGCCTGGGTCAGATTGTTGGTGTAGAGGGAAAAGGACTCGTGATCAGAGCATATGCGTTTGCCCCGAATGGCTAGGCTGTATGGAATGGAACGTTTTGTATGATACAGCCTAGCCATTCGGGGCAAACGCATATGCTCTGATCACGAGTCCTTTTCCCTCTACACCAACAATCTGACCCAGGCACTCATAAACCGCAATTATCCTCCAGAACTAATTCAAAAACAAGTATCAAGGGTCAGGGACTGTCCTCCATACCGACACAAACAACCTAAAGCCAACCAGAACCCTGTTTTTCTCACCCAGTTTTTCCCTGGCCTGGAATCGCTAAACAAAATTCTTCGTCTGGGCTATGACTTTCTTAGATCCTTTCCTGAAATGCACCGCATTCTTCCAACTATCCTTCCCACCACACCCCGAGTCACCTTCAGCAGACCGCCTAATCTAAAAAATATTCTTGTACATAAATATCAAGCCTCTGATGCTCCTAAACCACCGTTTGGATCCTTCCCCTGTAAGAGACCCCGTTGCAAAACTTGCGGTATGCATCCACCTACCACTACCTATAGCAATCCTACTACTGGTGAAACCTACCCCATAATAGGTCATGCCACCTGTACAACCACCCATCTCATTTACCAGCTCACCTGCCTCCACTGTCCAAGTTCCTACATTGGACTGACCTCAAACTCATTATCCATCAGAATGAATGGTCACAGACAGACAGTTTACTCACAAAACCTGGACCTCCCCATTGCTCACCATGCCAGTACTCACAACACCCGTGACCTTAATAACTGCTTCACAGTAAGAGCCATTAGAGTACTTCCAGACACTACCTCCCAATCTGAACTCCGCAGGTGGGAATTGGCATATCAAAACATCCTTCAAACTAGACCTCCCCCAGGCCTTAAATTCCGTTAACATCTTCCATCCTCACCCTATACACTCACCACTGGCTAGTACAATAGTTCAATAGTTTCATTTTTTTTTTTTATTTATTTAATTTTTTTTTTTTTTGTATTTTTCAATTATTTTTTTTCTTTATTTATATTTTTAATAACTACTATTTTTTTGATTATTTTAATCTTTCGTATACTCGCGGTTATATTTTCATTGCTGCCCCCACCACCTCCGACGGTCTGTTGCGTTCTATGAGTGGCTGCGTCCTACGCGAGTCTTGCGCAAGACTAGCCACCTCTCTGTTAACTTGAAAAAGGGGATTTTCACCCGAAATATTGTTTTTTCTTTGTTTGTGTGTTGTGCTGTGTTGCTGCTGCCCTCCTCCCTTCAACTTTGGTGAGTGTTGGGTGTATTTTCCCTTTCTTTTCCATGTATATATATATATATATTTGGAAGATAATTACATAAGAAACTTATTTTATTTAATACTGAAATAATTAATAAATATATCCTACACCTAACATCTACAATTGAATTTAGACTACTATTGAGCAGCAGATGTAAGATTTATACAATTACTTTGATTTACTTTATTTCTCGTGTCCAGGACATAACATTACAAACTGAAACAAAACAAATAAAATTAATTAATTAATATCAAACTTATTGAATATAGAACACAATCAAATGGAATGTGATCAGAATTCCGCAATCCTGATGGCCTTCTCATTTGCCCTAAAAAGGTCGTTGATAGTGCAGGTTTCAGGTAGATTCCTGCATACCAGAAAATGTGGGTCCTGCAGATCACCACATTCACATAGTTCATTTTCAGTAGTTTAACCCCATTTCTTGTTATTAGATCTGCATTGGGACACTTGAGTTCTTAACCTGTTTAGTGCCTCCCATATGGCAAATGGCGATTACACCCCGCAGCCGGTGCCTCTTTGATATTCCTCCAGTGTCCTTCAGGCAATGAATTTCGCCATAGTTCTACAATTACTTTGGTAATTTTTTATTATATTTATTGATTGCATTACTAACAGATTATTGTTATTTTTATGCTTTAATACTAATGGAAATAACAAATTGTTGTGTTTTACACAGAACAAAAAAGTATGTTTTGTCAACAATATACAACAATCAGAAAAAATAATACATTTTAAAAAAAAAGTTATACAAGATATTAACTTTGATATACCAGAAACTTTAGCTACAATTTTCTGTATTTAATCTAACTATTGAGCTTTCAGCAAAATTTTCTATCAGCAAACTTATCGAAAAAGAAATGAAAATTAACCACAAATAATAGGCAATTTTCAAAGCTCTATTTTGGAGTGAAAATATTTTATTTTGCCTCACTAACAATAATCATAATTATTTATTCAAAGCTTCAATTTAATTTAGATGGTAAAACTTAGCTGATGAAGTTACTTCCAGTTTAGTGGACAGAAGTTCACACATGCCACCTGAGCTCACTTCATCAAAGATGACTTTACTTGATGTGTCTTTGATATCAAGTTTGAAGACTCAAAGAGAGGGAGTGGAAGGGGAAATATGTAAGTTATTATTATTATTTTTTTTTTAACTTTAGAAAAACAATTCTGTTTTTGGTTTTTGTTTTTTTTTTAAATATATTTTTTTATTATTATTATTGCAATGAAGTGCACACACTCAGGTAGCAATTACCCTACACGACAATTTTCTCCCTTTCTTGAACCAACCTACATTTGACCTCTACAAATTTCAACTCATAATTCTTTCAACATTTTTGATAATTTCTCTTGGTAAATTATTCCAATCCCTGATCCCGTTACCTATAAAAGAGAACCTTCCTACACCACTGTGCCTGAAATCAAGTGCCAACTTGTGGTCATGGCACAGCTGGGCAGAAAACCGTTAATCTGTTAATTAACAAAGTTAACAAAATTGCTAAAATTTAACTTTTAAGTTAACCTTAAAAGTCATTATTCTTAACTTCCATTACACTGAACTACCATTAGCTTTAGTCTGTTATATTGGTAGTTGACATATTTGGTTTGCTGAATTGCGTGCCATGTCACACTCGACCATTCGGCAAGTTGGATGGCGAACGAATTAGGTAAATACGAAGTTCAAGTGTAATGCCTATACAACTTTTATGCTAGGCATGGCATGGATGTGAGCAGGAAAGCTAAAGTTTTGGAGCGTTTCTATTTTACATTTGCAAATTGGTGCTCACTACTCATTTCTAATTCGATCAGTGATTGATTTTGATATTTTTATAATCTACTTTTTCTACTGCCAGGAAAATGTTTCTTTTTAGTTGGTATTAGTTTGGCGTTCGTTAGTGAAATAATTTAAACTGACGTTCGTTACATGTTTACGTCATTAAAACTGAAGATCTTGAATCCATTAGTGAAAGCAACAATGCTAGCAATAACAACGATAATTTTAAAAATCCTTGGCCACATTTATCAATCAAGATTGGAAGAACAGTAGATTTGTGAATGCAAACTGTGTTTGCCCAAACTTTCTACAATCAAAGCTCATGTGTCTAGCCTGAATAATCTTAAACAACATAATTATGAAGAGGATGCATGTATCAAAATATGAACTGTTTGAAGAAAAAGTAAAAACAGGGCCAACTTGAGGGAAAAATAAAAATAATTCAAAGCCTTCTTCAAGTGCCGTGGCTTCTTCTGATGTAGATAGCAGCAGAATTGATTTGTATTCATCTTGATCTGCTAATAATATACGAGTGTGAGTCAAATGAAAAACCTTCAATATTTTTTTTAAATATTATCTATTGTGCAGAAGTGGTACAAAGCTGTATCACTTTTCAACATAATCTCCCCCACGCTCAATGCATGTCCTCCAGTGCTTACAAAGTGCATAAATTCGTTTAGAAAAAAATTCTTTTGGTAGTCCGCACAACCACTAATGCACCGCGTGGCGTACCTCTCCATCAGAACGGAACTTCTTTCCTCCCATTGCTTCTTTGAGTGGTCCAAACATATGGAAATCACATGGGGCAAGGTCTGGGGAGTATGGTGGATGAGGAAGACACTCAGAATGAAGGTCTGTGATTGTTGCAACTGTTGGATGGGCGTACCTCTCCATCAGAACGGAACTTCTTTCCTCCCATTGCTTCTTTGAGTGGTCCAAACATATGGAAATCACATGGGGCAAGGTCTGGGGAGTATGGTGGATGAGGAAGACACTCAGAATGAAGGTCTGTGATTGTTGCAACTGTTGGATGGGCAGTGTGGGACCTTGCATTGTCATTTTGCAAAAGGACACCTAATGACGGCAATCCACGTCGCTTTGATTTGATTGCAGGCCAAAGATGATTTTTTAGGAGATCTGTGAATGATGCACTTTTAATGACAGTGGTCCCTCTAGGCATGTAATGCTCCAAAATGACACCTTTTTCATCCCAAAAGTGAGTCAGCATAACCTTCCCTGCTGAGGGTTCTGTTCGAAACTTCTTTGGTTTTGGCGATGAGGAATGGCATCATTCCATGCTTGCTCTCTTCTTTTCTGGTTGGTGGAAGTGAACCCAGGTTACGTCCCCAGTAACGATTCTTGCAAGGAAGCCATCACCTTCTCGTTCAAAGCGCCGAAGAATTTCTTCACAAACATCAACACGTCAATCTCTCATTTCAGGAGTCAGCTGCCATGGCACCCATCTTGCAGACACTTTGTGAAACTGGAGCACATCATGCACAATGTGGTGTGCTGAACCACAACTAATCTTTAAACATGCTGAAATGTCATTCAGTGTCAGTCGGCGGTTTTCCATCACTATGATTTCAACTGCTGCAATGTTCTGTGGAGTCACAACTCGTGCCTGACCTGGACAAGGAGCATCTTCCACTGAAGTCACACCATTTGCAAACTTCCTACTCTATTTGTAGACTTGCTGCTGTGACAACCATGGATCACCATTCTGAACCTTCATTCTATGATGAATTTCAATAGGTTTCACACCTTCACTACTCAAAAACCGAATAATAGAACGCTGTTCTTTCTTGGTGCAAGTCTCAAGTGGGGCAGCCATCTTTATACTGATACTGTGACGGTATTTGTGCATCTGCACTATGCTGCCAACTACAGGCCATTCTGCACGCTGCTTGTAGCACGCTTACCAACTTACAGGATAACGGTGTGAAATTTCGATTTTTTATTACAAATTTAAGGTTTTCATTTGACTAAGCCTCATACTTGCCATCACTACAGGCACCGTCATATTGGTGTGGAGCAAAGTACTATAAACTTTTTCATTGCTAACATGATTCCATTACATGTTGAAGAATCCTATACTTTGAGCAGCAGCTTAAAATGTTGAACCCCAATAAAAACTCAATTTCCAGAAGGACATTGGATAGACGAATTATTGATTCCACATCATGGTACACAGCATTCGTTGTAGTGTTACCTATTGCAATACATAAATATCAGTTCCACTTTGGGATGGTTAATTTTTAACAGCTAACTTTAACTTGCATTCAACTTGTAAAAATGTAACACTTTAACGATTATCGAAGATAACCTATTAGGTAGTGGATTAATGAAGTTAACTTTTCAACTAACTGTGCCTACCTGTGAGTCATTGTCATCTTTCCCTTCCATGCATTACTTTTAATTCTTACACCGATATATTTCCACACCTCATCACCAATATACCCCTTGTAGACTCCCATGACCCTCTTCACCCTCTTCCTGCCTTGAAATGAACCCCATTCCAGCTATTTTTTCATATCTGTTACTGATTGTGTTCTTCAGTAATTTCCATAAACAAATCTAGCAGCCCTTTCTTGCCCCCTCTCGAACTCCTGTATTTGATACTCAAAATGTGGGTTCCATACTACACTAGCGTATTCAAGCAACGGTCTGACCAAAGTTTTGTAACCCAATTCCCTTACTTCTTTTGTACATCCCTTCATCACTCTCTACAACGAGTGCAGGATTTTGAAAGCTTTTCCAATTACCTGTCCAATGTGTCCTGCCCAGTTAAGCTTGTTATCAAAGATAATGCCAAGATATTTGCATTTCAAGTCTTCAACAAGCAATTCTTTTCCCACGTCAAAATCATAATCAACCTTTAGTTTTTTTATCTGTGTATCTAATAAGCTGACCATTCTTTGCATTTATCTTCATCCCATGTTTACCAAGCCACCTAGATATCCTTTCCAGTTTATCCTACAACTGTTCACACTCCTCCCCCATTTTAATTCTTTTATATAGGATTATGTCATCTGCAAACAATATAATTTCTGATTGTAAACCATCAACCCAATCATTTATTGGAATAATAAACAGCAATGGTCCCAAGACACTATTCTGTGGCACTACCATTTTTTACTTCCACTTTTTTGATACTGCATTTCCTACCCTAACTTTTTACTTTCTACCTTTTAAATATTTTCATACCCAGCAAATCACTTTCCCTTCCACTCCAATAGTTTTTACATTATTTACCACCATTTTAAGCCTTGCTCTATCAAAGGCCTCTGAAAGTTCTAAGTGTAATGCAATCAATTTTGCCTCCCTCGTCCATTTCATCCTGAATATCTTGCATATACCCTGGTTACTGAGCTTCACATGAATGTCTTGCCTAAAGCCATGTTACTGAAATGAAAGCTGCCTTCACTCCTCACATATATTTCTGATCTGGTTGTGTATCGATCTTTCCATTAATTTACCTACCACTGATGTCAAACTGATGGCCTATAATTTTCAACTCATTTTCTCACACTTCCTTTACATACCAGTATTACTACCACACTTTTCCAGTCCTCTGGTAAACAGCAAGCATCTAGACTCAGCTTAAATAATATTTAAAGACAAGGTACAATGCTACCTTTAAGACATCTGTAGTAAAATTATCTACATCAGCCCCTTTATGTTTTTTTCAGATTTCATGATATCTTCAAGATCAATTTCAAATTTTTTGATCTGCTTATTTCTAATTGTGTTGTTAGGGTCATTTTATATTTTAGACTCTCCCATTTTTTATTCATTGTCCCTAATGGTCTCACTAAACCAGTTACTTAAAATCTGCCTTTTTCAAATCCTCAGTAACTTCTTTTCAATCCTTATCTATAAGCATCTCAACTTCTTCCGTTCCCCTTTGTTTACTAACATAGCCATAGAAATTTCTCGATGCATCAGTCAATTGTCTCCCTGCACTGACAATACTCTTTGTAAACCCATCTTTAGCACAATCTTAGCTATTATTAAGTCCTTGTTTAGTTGTTTTAAATGTTCCCTACTTTCCCGCTGTCTCTTAAATCTATTATGTTCTCTTCTTACCAACCTCTTTAACCCTCTCACCTCCCTATTATAGTATACAGGTTCTCTACTCCTCTTTATTTTCTGTTTTGGAGTAAATGTTCCTTCCCCCTTTCTTATTATCACCATGAACTCTTCCCACCTTGACTCTACTTGTGCCTTCCTTCCATTTGCTGAAATTTTCTCTGAAATATTTCTTCAAGTTCAAAATCTGTGCCTTTTTATAGTTGTACCTATTTCCCCCTTCAATTTTGGCTGCTGGTTTACTGAATCCTCTAATATCCATCAGAACTGCTTCATGATCACTTATTCCTTCAGTTACTTGATACCTCAAAAGGTTTTCATCGCAAGTTTTCATTGCGACATTTTTATCACACTCCAAACGTGAATGTCCATGCATAGGAAATGTAATTTTGATCTTCTTAAATAATGAATGAAACAGAAAACGGTTGTATTGTTATTTTACCCACCAACTGAATCACAAAATATTGCTTCTGCTTTGGTGTCTTCTTCCAAGACAAGTGTGATGAAGTGAGGCCACTTCATTTGGCCACTTTTTTGCACTCTGGCCAAACATTCATTTCATTTCATTTCATTTATTCACCATATGATACATTTTCATGTATATTGGTTTCGTCATTTTAAATTTTAATACATAATGTGTACAATTTGGATATTCAACTATAAATGTAAGGCATATAGAAATATACATAAGATTTGTACAATTTATCTGTAACTACTAGTTTAATAGACACAGCTGTTTTATATAATTTGACTACTTGAAATAGTCTTCTACTAGATAAATTTTTAGCCTTTTCTTAAAAAGATCTGGGTTTTTTTCTCCCTTAATTTCTACTGGCAGTTTGTTATATAATTTCACTCCCTTGTGGAAAAAACTATTTAGAGTTTTACTTTTTAATTTCCTCTCTATGTGTAGATCATTTTTTGACCTTGTGGAATATGTATGGATGGAACTGTTTGTGGTGAAGTCTTGTAAGTTATTTTTTATATACATTATAGAATTGAAGATATAACAGGATGGAAAAGTCAGGATGCCTAATTTTCTAAATATGTCTTTACACTGGGTTCTCCTTGAAGTTTTTGCTATTATCCTGACAGACCATTTTTGTAATTTGAAAATAGTGTTTACATTTAGTTTGCTTGAAGCCCAAAAATGATTCCATAGGATATTATTGAATGAATGTTTGCAAAGTATATTATTTTGAGGCAATAATCATTGCATACAGGAGCTAGAATTCTAAGTGCAAAACAGGTTGTGGATTTATTTTATTTTATTTATTTATCAATCTTGTTCCATGGATCCCTGCTGAGGAAAGTACCTCTGGGATGTGAAACATGTCATTGTTGATACATATACACATAATATGAGTCATATCATAGTAAATATATATATATACATATTTTACAAATACAAGAAATAATAAACATACATTTTTGCAACTGAGTTTTGCTAACGTACATAATGAGTACAATTAATTATTTTCTTCAAATTCTTGAATGGAGTAGAAGGAGTTGCCAATAAGATAATCTCTAAGTTTTTGTTTGAATACATCTTTATTATCTGAAAGCTGTTTTATACGATTAGGTAGTTTATTAAACAGATGTATCCCAGAATAATTAACTCCTCTTTGTACTAATGACAGAGATGTTTGTGTTTTATGCAAGTTATTTCTGTTTCTTGTATTGAAACTGTGTACCTGTGAATTAGGTGTAAACAGGTTAAAATTTTCTATGACAAAGCTCATGAGAGAATATATATACTGAGAATACATTGTAAGAATATTGAGTTTCTTAAAGAGTTGTCTGCAAGAAGTTCTTGGTTTTACCCTACACAGAAACCTAATAGCTCTTTTCTGTGCTATGAAAACTTTTTTACTTTGTGAAGAGTTTCCCCAAAAAATTATGCCATATGACATTACTGAATGAAAATATGAGTAGTACACCTGTTTCATTAATTCTAGATCTGCTGTTAGAGAAAGTGTTCGTATTGCAAAGGTGGCACTACTTAACTTTGCCAGTAGTGTAGTGATATGATCATGCCAACAGAGTTTCTGATCTATTTTAATACCAAGAAATTTTATACTCTCTGTTTCTAAGATTTTGTTGTTTTTATAGTTTATACATATATCTGGCTGTGCATAGTTTTTTGTTTTAAACCTAATATAATGTGTTTTTTCAAAATTTAATTTTAATGAATTTGCCTTAAACCAATTTGCTACTACTCTAAGTACTTCATTTACATTAAATTCTATAGTACTGTTTGGTGTTTTACGCACAGTCAGGTTAGTGTCATCTGTAAATAAAACACTCTTAACTTTGTCGGATAAATTTCCAGGAAGGTCATGATGTATAACAGAAAGAGGAGGGGACCTAAGACAGAGCCTTGTGGAATTCCATGTTTTATTTTCTCCCAGTCTGATGAAGCATCTTACTTATTTTAGAATCAAAAATTGAAACTTTTTGCATTCGGCTTTCAATGTATGATTTAAACCATTTACCTGCGGTCCCAAAAATACCATAGTATTCCATTTTTTTTCAAAAGTAATTCATGATTTACACAGTCAAATGCTTTTGCAAGATCACAAAATATTCCTACAGGATCATTTTATTATTCAGTTCCTCAAATGTGTTATTTAAAAATGAATATATAGCCATTTCTATGGATGATCCTTTTTTGAACCCAAATTGTGAATTAGTTAGGATATTATAGTGTGTAACATGTTTTATTACTCTACTATACATGACTTTTTCAAAAACCTTTGAGAATGTTGAAAGTAATGAAATGGGACGAGTAGTTGTCTACACATGTTACGTCTCCTTTTTTAAATAATGGTTTTACAACAGCATATTTTAGTCTATCGGGAAAAACACCTTGTATTAAGGATTCATTACAAATGTGAGCAAGTACATGACTGATACAGTCTGAACATCTTTTTAGTAATTTACTTGAAATATTGTCATAGCTGGAAGAATTTTTAGGTTTTAATTGTTTAATGAGTTTATTTATTTCTGAGACTGTTACTGGTGGCAATTTCATCTCCACAAAGCTATTTGGGAAAGCAGTCTCAAGAAGCCTTAGAGCACTATGTGGGGATTGCTTTTCTATGCCTAATTTATCTACTACTGACGTAAAATGTTTGTTAAATATTTCACAAACCTCCCCTACTTCGCTATACACATGTCCATTTTGTTCTATTTTTATGTCTTTAGAGTGATTTACAGTTTTTCCTGTTTCAGTCTTTATTATATTCCATATTGTTCTCAGTTTATTGTCTGAATTTTCTATTTTCGCCGATATGTACTTGTTCTTGGCCTTCCTTATTACATTTCTTAGTATTTTAGAATAAAGTTTATAGTTGAACTTTCAGCGCATAGTTATCTGATTCTCTCATTTTTAAATAAAGGTCCCTCTTTGTTTTACTAGAGATTCTAATACCCTTTGTTATCCATCCCATGCCCAGTTCATTGTTTGGAGTGTTGAGAATTTTCCTTTTTTTGAAACTACCTTCAAAAAGTGTTAGAAATATATTCAGAAAGGAATCAAATTTCGCATTAACACCCTGCGCATTATATACTTCTAACCAGTTTTCATTGTTTAAGGTATCTATGAAGTGTTTTATATTATTTTCACTAATATTTCTTCTATAAACCCAGCTTTTCTTTATCTGTTTAACAGTGTTCCTGGACTCGATACATAATAGCTGGGCATCATGATCTGAGATACCATTTATTACTGGATGTATGCTGTAATTACTGCACTGAGAAATATCCATAAAAAAATTATCAATTGCAGTCCTGTATGACTGGAACCAGGATTTTGCACTACCCCTTATACCTATTGCTTCTAGTTTTTGCAGGAGGATGTTGTGGTTGACAGTATCAGAGACTTTTGAAAAGTCTAGGAATAGACTTGCTGCATGATCACCTCTGACAAGAGCTTCAAGTACATTTTTTGTAAACTGTGCTATTGCTGATTTTGTTCCTTTTCCTGCTTGAAAACCAAACTGAGATTTGCTAAGAATATTATATTTGCTCAGGAAGCCGGTTAACCTAACTTTCATAAGTGATTCAAAAATTTTGGAGAAAGATGACAGTATAGAAATTGGGCGGTAATTTTCTACATGTTCATTACTTCCATTTTTTAAAATAGGTAGGACCTTTGTAAATTTTAGGTAGTCAGGAAATACACCAGTTGTGAAAGACTCATTTATTATGTGCACTAAAGGGGCTCGGAGGATATGTATACATTGCTTTATTAGAAACATGGGCACCTCATCCAATCCTGTTGATTTTTTATTTTTTAGTCTGAGGACTGTTTTTTCCACCTCTTCCTCTGTTACTGGGTTAAGGACCATATAATTTACTGAGATATAACAATTTTTATGTGTTTGATAATTTGAAAATTTAGTCTGAAGTTTTGCAACTATGCTAGAGAAGTAATTGTTTACATAGTTTGCTATTTCTGTTGGGTCGCTATCTGGCGTAGTGTCACAGATTTTTATTGGGCAGGAGTTTAGTTTTTTTTGTTTTCCCTGTTTCCCTTCTTACTACATCCCAAACAGCTTTTGATTTATTGCTAGAATTTATAATTTTTATGTAATTGTAGTTTTTCTTGGCCTCTGCTAGGACTTTTCGATACACTTTTTTGTAAGTTCTAGGATAAGCTAGGAATGACTGCCTGGTGTGTTCATTACTTTTCATATTCATTTTCCTGAGATTTTGGGATGAAATTTTTATCCCATTTGTAATCAACTGGTTTTTATTTTGATCAGAAGTTGAGAGTACTTTGGGGAACTTTTCTTCAAAATTTAATTTAAAAAAAGATGCAAATTTTTTGTATTTTTCATTTACATTTGGTTTGGTGTAAATCTCTTCGCATGGCTGGCCTAATAGGTCATCTAAGAATTCATAAGCCTTGGCTTTTGGAAACCTATGGATGTACATTTTTGGCTTGAGTTGTTCATGAACTACCAGATTTAAATTTATAATTTGACAATGGTGGTCAGATAGACCTAAGTTTTCTACAGTTACATCACAATAATTTACATCCAGGTTTGTTAGGACATGATCAATAATGGATTCAGAATTAGGTGTAATTCTAGTTGCATCTTCTACCAGGGAGGAAATACCATATGAATACAGAATATTTAACAAATCTATCGTATTCTTATCTTTGATTTTAGTATTTATGTTTAAATCACCACAAATTAAGGTTTTAGTTTTCCTAGTATGCACTTTATCTAAGATCAACCTTAATTTTGAGAAGAATCTGGCAATATTTGAGTTTGGTGACCTATATATACATATGATTATAACTTTGGTAACTGAGTCTTCCACAGTAATCTCTATTGCACAAGCTTCAAAGATTTTATCCTCATTTAGGGACATAAGGTCAGATCTATTTCTAAAATTTACACCAGATTTTATAAATATACAAGAACCACCACATTTTACTTTTGTTCGGCAGTAATAACTTGCCATTTCATAACCATCTATATCAACATAATTAATTTCATTTTATTTACACCACACAATACTAATGGTTTTTTTGAGGTCACTGATACATTTAGCTCATTTATTTTGCTACGAACACACTGAACATTTTGGTGAAGAACAGATATTTGAGTAGACAGCTTTCTAGTTTTTTTCCACTTTTCCTTTGAGGCTAACTGGTGAGGTTTGTTTTGCACTTGTGGATCGCAGGTGCTTACCTGTGGACTTGAAGTGAGGTGGGTATCATTGTTCAGATCAGATGAGTTTCCATCTTCTTTGGGTGGGTTGTGAGAATATCTCACTAAGGATGTTTGTGTTTCCCCAGGCTGAACCATAAAAATTTTCATCTTTAGGTGTTGACACTTTCTGTCTGGTACTGGATCTTCTAGTAGACGATTGGGTTGCCACTTTTTTAAAAAAAGTTTTACCCTTTGCTAGAACATGAATATGAATGACTACATGGCCAGTTGTTGTTTATAGTAAATGTCTTTGATTGCTATATTTATCAGATACATCGTTTTGCAAAGCCTATGCAGAAATACACTGTCTTTTTATTTTTATTTGCTTCCAATTTCGGGTTTCTCTAGAAGTCATAAAATGCTTGAGCACTTCTCTCTTGAATAATGTTCATTGTCGTTACCACTGACATGCCTGCTTGTTTTCCCTTTGTGCTTAACTTCCCTGGTTCTTTCCCCTTACAGCAAAACATTCGGTGGTAATATTCCAGTTCCAACCTCTCAGCTGATGCATATAATCATTCTGAATCAAGCTGTAATGATAACTCAATTTAAAAACAAACTGACTTACCTGGGTTTTTTCCTCTGAATCTTCATTAATGCTTGTCTAATTTATTTGCATTGCTAAAAGCCTTAACTTATCTTCTCATACAGCTGTGTGAAGCTTATTCATATGTTACAACTGAATTGAAACTAGTCTAAAACAAAACTGAACTTAACTGAATAACCTGTAGCGGTGTGTATGTCCATAAACGTGTTTGTTCTTTGTAAGATCATAATTTTTCACGGCGTTGTATATTAATAAACTTATCTCGGGCTGCCAGCCATGTTAAGATGTTACATTTGAGGAATGTTTCGAAGGCATCCTTCTCTGCCAGAGAAGGACGCATTCAAAACGTCCCACAAATGTAACATCTTAACACGGCTGGAAGCCCGAGAGAAATTTATTAAGTGTTTGTTCTTTGTTTTTTAAACACTTTTGAGAATTCTGATAGAACTTTTATTAGTATTACATGAGTAGTTATTCTGTGATCTACTACCCTCTCTGTAAAAAATTATCTGTCAACATTTCAAATACAACAGGAAATACAATTTTTTCAAAGTGGAAATTACTCATAGAAATGGTATCTCTGCTAATGTTGCTACTGCAGTGTTACAGTACATGTGAAATAAATGCCATTTTAATCAAAAGATCTTTTATTTTTGAGTAATCTAGTAACAATTTTCTATTTATCTTGGTTGTAGGAAAATACATATTCTTTCAGCTTATGATAATGATCTGTGTATTGTTTAGATCTTCATCAACAATTTATGTCATTTTTCAAGTTTCAGTGAATGTCAGGATACAACTGTTTATTTTAAGGATGCTCAGTTCATTTATGGTTTTTTTTGTTAATTTTTAAAGCTATTGGTTTTTGTTTACAGGATAATACACTAGTTCCACTTTGAATAATGTTCCTAACACATTTTATTTTATTGTTCTGTCAATCTCCCAATATATGGTAATGTTTGGCTCCTTTATTATTTTTGGTAACAGTATTTTTAGTAATCAGTTGTGAAAATATCACCATCTTATGTTGTAATACCTATTGTTCTTCTTCGTTTGTTTTTGACTGAGTAGTCAACTCGTTGGGAGACATTTTCAATAAATTGGTCTTTGATGGAAAAAATTTCCTCCTCTAATTTTAAACATAATGGCTCAAGCCTTATCAGTTAGATTACCATTTAATATAGTCATTAAATTATAATTTACTGGTCTGAGTTTGTTAAATTTTGTATTATGTTAGTAAATTTTTCCAAGACAAACGGAGTAACTGAGCAATGTGGTCTGACAAACCATTTTCAATTCAATTAAAACTGATACCAAAAAAAAGTACAAAACAGGAGAGGATCCAAAAGATTTAAAAAAAATAATAATATACATTGTAGTACTACTATATTTCCATACTCTAGTGGGAAAACTATCACATTCCCAAAGTTGAACACTTTGAGTATTCCCATGAAACAAATTGTTGGGTAACATTCTATTGCCAGTTCACATTAAATCACTTCAACCTTACAGTTTTCCTCTTACTGCATTAAAGGAATGGAACCAGTGGGTGAGCAGTAATGATTGGGCCTACCTTCCAGGAGCATATAGGTTAAAATTCCTATCCAGATTCCAGTTTTCTATGGTTTCCTGAATCACACCAAGTGATTGCCAGGATTGTTCATTGGAAAGGTCCTTCCTTCTCCCAGAACTCAATCCTATCCTACCACTAATGATCTAATCATTGATGAGGTGTAAAGCCGTAAAAAGAGGGGTGAGGGAATCTGTTAAAATTTACTTGTAACTGTACTACACAACATTCAATCTCTTTCTCTACCTAGTGCTTATTCAAATCTAAAGAATTTTTCCATTGAATTTGCTCTTTACAAATTGCTGCACCACCCTTTCTCATCTTGATATATGGTACATAAATATGACACTACTGTGTAATCATTTTGGGGAAGAAGATATGTTTCTAAATTTTTCAGATCGTTCTCTATGTGGCAAGACTTATCTGTATTCACAATTTTTGATCCTCTTATGTACTGATCATGCAAAATGTAACCAATATTTTAAAATTTACTGACTGAAAATTTGTCAGTTAGTGGAAATGACCTTTTCATCTGAGTTACTCGTTATAAAAAAAACTAAAAATATATCCCAATATTTGTATTTTGCTGTTGATAATCTGTTCTTCCACACATTTACAAATGAGTACCTAAGCAATGTAATCTATAGCATGCAGGAAACTATTAAAAGCAACAACAAAAATATTGACAAATGTTGAACGTTGTTTGATAAAAATATCAGCAGGTGAATAGAGATAACCAATGGAAGGTATACACACAGAAACTATATGGTAATGATTTTATGAACACCAGTTTGCTGGAAAGAGAAGACAATATCAATTTTTGATGGTTTAGGAGATGCTGTTTTAAGGGTAGAACTTAACAGACCTTTGAAAGATTTGAACTCAAATATGGCAGCTGAAAATGATTAGATTTTTGTAGATCTTCCAAAACCTCTAGGGAAGAAGGAATTCCAAAATTATTAAAACTGATACCAAAAAAAGTACAAAACAGGAGAGGATCCAAATTATTTTTTTAAATAATATTTTCACATTCCCAAATGAAGCACAAGCTGAAAAATTTAAAAATATAATTTTTAATGAATTTTGGTTTAAAATATGAAGATGGATGAATGATTTATAATCTATACTAGCTGGTACCCATGACTTCGTTTGTGTTTGTAAGGAATTTGTATTGACAGCTACTGACATCTCACAACCACAGTGCATGATGGGAGACACGATGCTATTACCACACACAAATGCCAGTCTGTGATATCTAGTTAAGGCAGCAAAGTAAATTTTAAGGACACACATGTCTTTGGATGAAATACAAAAATATCCTTGATCTACCACTTTCAACCACCATATCTCCGACACTCCCACAGTTACCGAAATTCGGCCAACGTTGTGATCGATGGGTGACTCTGTGTTACTACCACATGCAAACACCAGTGATCTGCGATAGATAGCTTTCGCTGAAAAGTGATACACCATGACACATGCGTCTTTGGTAGATATATGAAATTGCCGCACTAGACCACTTTCAACCCCCATACCTCCCACACCCCCATAGCTACCGACATCTAACAACCATAGTGCACAACAGGAGGCACGATTATACTACCACACACAAGCACCAATGCTCTACGTTATGTAGTTGTGGCAGAAAAGTGACATATGCGTAGACACATGTTTTTCGTCGAAATACGAAAATATCTTCGATAGGCCAGTTTCTAACACCATATCTCCCACACTACCACAGTTACTGAAATTCGGCTGATGTTGTCATCGAAAGGTGACTGTGTGTTAATACCACACACAAACGCCAGTTATCTGCGATAGATAGCTTTCGCTGAAAAGTGACACACCATGACACATGCGTAATTGGCAGAAATGTGAAATTGCCACAAGTCGACCACTTTCAACCCCCATATCTCCCACACCCCCACAGCTACCGACATCTAACAACCATAGTGCACGACAGGAGACATGATTCTACCACCACACACAAACACCGATGGTCTATACTATTTAGTTGTGTCAGGAAAGAGAAGTATAAGAAGACACAAATTTTTTGTCGATATATGAAAACGTCCGGCATTGGCCAACTTTAATCATCATATCTCCCACATCCTCACAGCTATCGACATTCAGTCAACGTTGTGCATAACAGGAAACTCCATGCTACTTCCACACACAAAGACCAGTGATCTGTGCTAGGTAGTGGTGGCTGA
>JARYHS010008075.1:103062581-103177445 GCA_031002005.1 Vandiemenella viatica | reverse complement strand
CGGGAAACCACCAGCATTAAAGACCCAAAGGGTATCCCGAGGACATTCAATCCTCTCAATTACATATATCATGATGGCTTCATCCTGGGTAGAATATTCCGGAGGTAAAATAGTCCCCCTATCGGATCCCCGGGTGAGGATTACTCAGGGAGGAGTCATCAGAATGGATAGAAACATTCTACGAGTCGGAGCGTGGAATGTTAGAAGTCTGAATAGGGCAGGTAGGTTAGGAAACTTAAAAAGGGAGATGGAACGCCTTAAGTGAGATGTTGTCGGGATTAGTGCGATTAAGTGGAAGGAAGCAAAGGATTTCTGGTCTGGAGAACGTAGAATAATTAACACGAAAGCTGTCAGTGGCGTTACTGGTATAGGTTTTGTAATAAATAAGAGAGTAGGGAAATGATTGATTTATTATGAACAGTTTAGTGACAAGATTATTCTGATGAGGTTAGAAAACTAAGCCCGCCCCAACCACCTTAGTATAAGTGTATATGCCAACGTCACAGGAGGATGACGAAGAAATAAAAAAAATGTACCGAAATTGCAGAATTAATCCAATATGTGAAGGGGGAGGAAAATCTAATAATCATGGGCGATTGGAATGCAATAGTGGGAGAAGGAAAAGAGGGTAGTACTGTAGTTTTGGTCTAGGAGAAAGAAATGAGCGAGGAAGCAGATTGTTAGAATTTTGTGGAAGATATAAGCTAGTCCTAGAAAACACACTGTTTAAGAACCATGCAAGAAGGATACACATCTGGAAACGTCCTGGGGATACAGGTAGATATCAGCTAGATTATATAACAGAGATTCAGGAATCCAGTTCTAGACTGTAATGCGTACCCAGGAGCAGACTTAACTCTGACCAAAATTTGATATAATGGAGTGCAGGCTGAAATTCAAGCGAATAAGGAAAAATATAAGCAGAACAGACTGGAAGTAGTGGAAGTGAATAAGCTGAATCAATCTAACACGAGAGAAAAATTTGCAGAAATGGTAGACTTAGGTCTAAGAAGAATTTCTGGAGCTGATGGATCAGAGGAGAAGGCACAAAAATGCTTAGGACAGAGTAATACCGGCAATTTAGAAATCAAATAAACAGGAAATACAAAAAATCAAAAGAAAACTGGCTAGAAGAAAAGTGTGAAGAAGTAGAAAAGGAAATGGTCATATGTAGGCCCAAAGTAAATGTTGCATATAGGAAGATTAAACAAAATCTTGGAGAAATGAAGAAAAGTGGTGTACACATTAAACCTGCCGATGTTAAACCTCTTTTTACGTTATACGATAGAGCTAACCAATTGAAGCAATACATTAAGAAACTGTATGATGGGGACTACTTGAACAATAACGTAATTGAAAAGGAATGCGATTTCACCACTGATGACTTAGGAGATCCTATTTTCAGGACAGAATTTGATAGAGTTCTGAATGACCTGAAATCAAATAAGGCAGTTGGAATTGATGAGATCCCTGCAAAACTTCTTAAATTCCTAGGAGAATAAGGAATTGAAGATTATTCAAACTGATATCAAAAAGTTATGAAACAGGAGAAATTGCAGCTGATTTTAATAAAAATATCATCTTCACACTTCCGAAGAAAGCACAAGCCGACAAATGTGAGAATTATCGTACTATTATTCTAACATCACATGCTTCAAAATTAGACCAGAATATTATACAGAAGGATGGAAAGAATAGTAGAAGAGATAGTACGTGAAGATCAGTTTGGATTTAGGAAAAATCGCGGTACAAGGGAAGCAATTCTGGCTTTAAGATTAATACTTGAGGGCGGATCAAAAAAAAAACTTTTATGGCGTTTGTTGATTTAGAAAAAGCTTTCGATAGTGTTATGTGGGACAAGATGTTCAAAATTTTAAAGATGTCTAGTAATCGTTATAGAAGAATACTTTATAAACTATTTAAGAATCAAGGGGCTATAATAAATGTAGAGAACCATGAGAGATAATGCATCAGTTAAAAAGGGCGTGAGACAAGGTCGTAGTCTATCCCTGTTAATATTCAACTTGTATGTAGAAGAATCAATTAATCAAGTAAAAGAAAAATTTCCATATGGCATAAGCGTTCAGGGAGATAAAATGAGTACGCTTCGATTTTCTGATGACATTCTCTTGTTAGCAGAACAGGCTGATGATATTGATAAGTTACTGAATCACATGTACAAAATACTGAAGGAAGATTTTGGATTGAGTATAAATCAAAGCAAGATAAAAGAGATGAAATGGAGCAGAAATGATACCAGTACTAGTAGATTAAATACAAAAATAGGATCGGGTGCAGTGGGAGAAGTAAGTGAGTTCTGATACTTGGGAAGCAAAATTACAGCTGATGTCCGAAGCAAGAATGATGTTAAAAGCGTAATAGCACTATGAAAAAGGGCCTCATGAAAAAGAGAAATATTTCATAGGAATTAGAAAGATCTTTTTAAAACTCTATGTGTGGAGCACAGCACTTTATAGTAGCGAAACATGGACTTTAGGAATACCGGAAAGGAAGGAAATGGAAGCAATTGAAATGTGGTGCTACAGAAGAGTACTTAAAATTAAGTGGATAGACAAACTACGAAATGAACAAGTTTTGGAAGTTACAGAAAGAAGAGGCAGGCTGGTAGGTCATATTTTGAGACATGCTAGATTGGTTAATTTGTTAGTGGAGGGAACTGTAAAAGGTCAGAACTGTAGAGGAAGACAGAGATTAGAATATATGAAACAGATAATTGTTGTAAGGGATATGTAGATATGAATAGGTTAGCACAAGATAGGAAGGGATGGAGGAATGCATCAAACCAGTCGATATACTGATGACAGTAAAAAAAAAAAAGACAATCTTCATTCCATCTGGTGGACAAGCAATTTCTACTTTCTAGTTATGTTTCTTTATTATGAAATACTTTATCTCTTCGAACGGAACTATCAACCATTTCAAATGTTTCAATCTCAAATTACGATTACATCATTTAACTATTGTCTATGATCAAACAATGAACTTTGAGCTGATGGAAAAATCCCTGAATATACCCTTTTGAACTTAAAATACATTCCAAAACATTTCAATCTGTACCTGACCCTTCAAAACCTGTATAGATCATCGTCCAATTTATGTTAGTCCCCGGATTAAAAGGGTCAGCCGTCTCCAACGCTTTAAAGCAAACCGCAATATATTCTGTTATACATTCCCCTGTCCTCCGTCCTCTTATTAGGAGGCGATTGGAAAACAGCGTTGGAAAATCTGAATTTCTACTATAAAAGAAGAATTTACGTATTCTTTTCCCAACCTTTGTGCACGGTGAAGACATATTGCCCTCCAAATCAAAACAAGAATCAGATTTACAATATGCTGCTGCACACAGGAATTTTCCTAGTTGAAGCTGCACGCAGTTTGTTCCAAATGTTATTTTAAAAGGTGTAGCTTTCAAATAGGGGGGAGGCGTACAAAATGACATAGGCAGGTAAAACGATATACCTGGTTTTCTCCGAAACCACATACAGGGCTGCTTTGAACCAGTCTCAATCTGTGGCAACTCCACTCGCGCCCGCTACGCCGTTTGATGCAAACACATTTGTTTGAATTACACCGTTACGAGTTTTACTCAGATGGATTGATTTTGTTTCTCCGTCAAAGTAAGCATTTTTCTAAGTTCATTTGTTTTTGGTGATGTTTGTTTGTTGCGGCTGAACTCAGTAACTTTGAGAATGTTTTAAAATCTCGAAATCCATATTAGATTTTTAGTTATTGTTTTCAATGTTTTTAAGTTATAGGATGGACAAAATGGAATATCCCTTCATCGGGTAAAATGTCATAGTATGTCGTTTGACTCACCTTTTTTTTCTTCTTTCAGATAGTCAATTAAAATGCCTCGCGACTATCGAAGAAGGAAAAAAAAACAAAAAACCGGACAGGGATGGGATAAAATCTTTATGGAGGAGGCCATTGAGGCTGTAAACAAAATTGAAATGAGCAGGCTATTGGCCTCTAAAATGTTTTAAGTTCTACAATCGACTCTTGAAGACATGCAATGGAACAAAAAAACTATATATATACTTTTATCCCCTATTACAAAAGGCATTATACCTACCTACTTTTTCACGTTTTGTTACCATGATTATAGCTGACTATTGTTTCCAGTGTTGGCAGGTACAAGAGCGCAGGACCGCGTTTAGGCATAGGCTACGTAAGGGCCCGCACCACAAAGGGTCTTGCACCACATGCAAAATAATAATAATAATCAAACATGTGCAAAGATCTATACACCAAGACACTCGTATCCATGTGCTGTCCAGTAATAAAAGGAAAGATTCCATGTGGCA
The DNA here is from genome assembly GCA_031002005.1 of Vandiemenella viatica. Taxonomy (NCBI): domain Eukaryota; kingdom Metazoa; phylum Arthropoda; class Insecta; order Orthoptera; family Morabidae; genus Vandiemenella; species Vandiemenella viatica. The sequence goes on along the minus strand of JARYHS010008075.1, from coordinate 103,173,120 downwards.
GCACAATTTCTTTAGAAGCTTACATTGAAACCGGGATCGAGCGTAGTGGGTGAGCGGTATCGCTCTGACCTCGCATTCGGGAGGACGCGAGTTCGAATCCCCATCCGGACATGCAGATTTAGGTATTTCATGGTTTCCCCACATCACTTCAGGCGAATACCGGGATGCTTCCTTAAAAATGCCATAGCTGAATTCTTTCCCGTTCCTTGCCGTCGGTCCTTTCCTGCCTTTAATGACCTCGACGGCGACGTCGACGAGGCGTAAAGTAATAAGAAGAAAAAAGAAAGAAAAAAACTGAAGCCAGAGCTTATGATGATGATTGTGCTTACATTTATTACAGCGACGTCCACTCCAGTTCCAAGCCAGGAGAAGTTAAGTTAAAGTGCTTGACTTGCAAGAGGTGGGTTCATGCATGATGCGCAGATGTTCCAAATGAGACAAGTGAAACCTGCAAGTAATAAATACACTGATATGCAGTACAAAATTAGAATGCCATTTTGTCTACATCACGTGAGCCATTTGACCCACCTAGGGCGGACAAAACAGTTTTATTTTATTTTTTGGTAATTCTGTTGTTTTAGTATTAAGTTGATTTATCTCTGTAATTCTAATAAATCAAGGAACCAAATAATAATAAACTGATAAAAGCGTTTAAAAACATTAATAAATAAAGATTTTATAATAAGTACTGTGTCTTTTTTAACGCCTCTCCCTACCACAGATGAGATGTATGTAGTACTTCAGATAATTTGTAAGATATGATTGGATGAGAAAAGTATTTGCCTTATCTTCATCTGCATATCTATTTTAAAAAATCGGTGTAGTTTAGTGAATAACCTCTGACGGTACTTTCTTAGCTGGCGATTACCATCCAATTAACATGGAAACTGTTACAAAAGAACCATTTTACTTTTGATTATAGACTTCTGAATGACGATAAGAGGTAGCATTATTAGGGCCTTTTAGAAGGTAGATGCAATTAACCGTTCAGAATCAGATTTCTGTAACCTTGCTGCATCCAGTACGCCTATCATAACGTAACTCTTTAATAAAGTAGAAATTTGTGTTTCGTCCGGCTGCTTTATCAAACGTAGATGCAGGGGCGTAGCTACTATGGGGCTAGGCGGTGCAGTGCACTGGGGCCCCTACGCTCAGGGGGCCCCCAAGCGCAGTTCAAATGGCCCACGGGCCTTCACGGCAAACTGGTGACCGGCGAACTTTTTTTTTTTTTTTAGCTCTACCGGCGTCTAAGGGGGCCCCTGAGACAACGGGAGCCCCTCACTAAGGGCCCTCACAGCTCAGGGAGGCCCCCAAGCACAAATCAGGGAGCCACAGCCTCTGCTCAGGGGGCACCTACAACACAAAGCAAAAAAAAAAAGGTCGCCCATCTGGCTTGAGGGCCCAAAATAATTTTTTTGCACCGGGGCCCTTGTTGACCTAGCTACGCCACTGCGTAGATGGAAAATTAATCATAATAATTTTACATAGATTTATTCAAATGATAACGTTTTAAATATAAAATTTCAAGTTTCTTACGAAAAAGTAAGTTTTTGCTTGGTAAAGAGGGAGCCTTTGAATTCAGCTCAATAAAAACCAAATTTTGTAACTTCCATTCTAAGTATAATATTAGGTTTATACTTGCGGAAATAGATGGATATCCAAGCATAAATGATAGTACTGACTATTTTAAGAAGGCTAAGATGTCTCCATGATACGCAAACTATACTTGCCGCCCCGAGTGACAGGTGTTCGAAGCGCCAAGAAGCAGGTAGCGTCTGCCCCCTCCCTTTCCCTTCACAGCAGGGGCCCCTCTTCTCAGGCTGACGCCTTGACTTGCCTTGCTGGAGAGCGCCCTCCAGTTGAGCTCAGGTGTGTCTGGAGGCAGGGTTTAGTTCATTGCCGCCGCGCGTTTACCACCATACGCCATGCCCTGTTCCGCTGTCACCTTGTCTGTGGCCACCATCACCGCCGTGGTGGCCACCGCATTGCTAGCTATCGCATTCACCACGGATAACTGGCTGTACATCGAGGTGAAGCGCGCGCAAATACAGGTGAGTACACTCAACACGAAGAGAAAACTCTCAAAAAAAGTCACGTTTGGTTGGTAGTGAACCACTGAACTACATCCGGTTTACCTCACAATGTCTTAGAGTCGCATACATCTTACTTCTCACTCTACATATTTGTATTATCTGAAGAGAGTTGTTAACCAGACAAAAATCTTCGAGGATTTAGTAAATTTAAAAAGCTATGCTTGTAATGGAAAAGATAAGTGCGGTCTTAAATTAATTCAGAATACCAGAGCAGAAAATCAGCCATGTTATCAGTGTAGAGAAGAAAAAGAGTCGTTAACACTGTACTAGTGTGTAGCTTTAAACTGATTCCTCCTGGATTAATGTCAAGTTTAAGTTAAAACATACATAATACTTGTACACTAACTAAAGCGTCTATGACTTCACTGTTTCTGAATCGACGGTGCTACGTGAGTTCACTAATTAGTCCCAATGATCGGTATACTTAAATCTCTCCTTTAGCAAATACTAATGAGGATTGATGCAATCCTTAATTCTTGTTATTCCTTCGCCCTGAAACAGTTACATATGTGCACAGTGTATTTCTCGTCGTAGTAATCATTTCTGTGGATAAAAACGACAATTTATTGCATATTACCCATACGTCAGGCTTATAACTGAAGTCATTCAGAGGAAATATCGTGATTTAGAGTCCCAATTCCTTGTTATTGATCACGTGGCCATTATCATTCCCCACGGGAAAGCACAGCTTCGTCGGCAACCATAGCAGATTAAGGCATAATCTTTGCTTATTCATATTAGTTTTAGGATCAAAAAATTTCAGATAAATATTCGGCTAGAGCCATACCTGAGAGCTTATGACATCCAGATTTCGATTCGTGTCATCTTCTGTGTAAGAGTTTCATGAACAAACTTGTTAAAACTTCTATTGCATGACATGTAGAATAGTTGCAAACACTTAAGGACAATTTTCCCATGTTGCACAGTGAAAATCTGTACGAACTGGTTCAAATTCGTATTGAAGACAGTGAAGTCTTCCGCTCTAACAATTCATATTTAGATAATAGCCCGTATTGATATTTTTTTTTAGTGATTGAGAAGGACGATTATGTTACTTGGGTTGTCACCATGTCATTAGACGTAACTATTACATGATAAAAGATTGCTATATCAGTATCAATGGTCTTCATTTGTCTACTTCCACTCGATGTTCAGTACTACAAAAGAAAAATGCTTCTGAGCAGCATATCTGTGAAACAACTGAGATGATGCTCATTAACAACTTCTGTTGTTCTTTAACTGTAAAGTAAGATGTGTTCCCTTATATGCTGTATTATTTCTGAGATTGGCTAATCAATTTCTGAATTTTCGACGTTGATTTTAGTATTTAATTGTACACTACACTTCTTATTCAAGACGAGTCATTTTAGATGTTTAATAGTCCATGTTTGTGACTTTAGGTAACGTAAAATCCTTGTAGGGGTTAAGTCTACAAATTTTAGACAAAAAAGGGTCTTTTCATACATTTCTTTTGACGGAACTAAAGGTGATGTAATTTGATTATTTTTAAAGGTTAAAATATTTAATATGATATTTTCTTGACTTACGGCAACATTTTGTATTTTACCAATCAGTTCACAAAACTCTTCGTTCTTCACCCTTCCCCTCCCCTATGCCCCAAATAATAGAAGAGAGCTTGGAAATTCTTTCCTGTCACCACAACTTTCAGACTAATCCCGTTTACGTGTATTATTGTGAGGAGGTAAAATCCCAGCAATTGATAATTCCACGAGGTCAGTGATATCAGAGAACCTTCACCTATAAAAGGAAACTGTAGAATAAAGTAATTTATCTTCGGCATTGTAAGGACACAAAAGTACTCATTAAGCAGTGATATATTTCAAAACAAAGAAGAAGATGATAGTAAAAGGTAAGGTAAGTACGAAAATTCGAAAAAAGTATGAAACTTTTTTATACATGAGGTCGTATACAATGAGGGTGGTTAAAATTATTTTTGGTTTCCAACACACATATTTAGAAACTTGTTTTAGAAATAATTTGTAAATGTAACAAGCACGTTTAAGCGGATGTTTACAAAACTTCTTGATTCGTTGGATTCGAGTTGGGTACTTTACGAAGGCATCTTTAGCATTACGCTAGAATCTATATATAATTTTTCAACTATTTTTTGTTGCGTTTGGACTGTCTTGAGTTATTACTATAGTCAAAGATCGGGCTTCCACCACCTACCTCTTAACACCAGTTCAGAACTTCAGGCACCAGCAACCCCTCCCCCTCCTCCCCCCCCCCCCCACATGAGCTGGCGTTGACAACCTGATATTTCTGAGTGACGGAGAGAGCCATTTTCCGTAAAACTTCACAGAAGTCCAATGTCGTTTAATCGGGATTTAAGGGGAAGCGTCAAATCGCAAGGAGATATCAATGCACGGTAGAAAAGAATCCTTAATACTGGTTACGTGTCTGGAAACTACTAAAGTGGTAATAAAACATTTTGAACACCGTTTATGGATTTTACAATATGAAAGCTGATTCCCTTTAATTTGCAATTAGGTGTTGCTTTCTGAGTTATGAAGTTTTTATTTTGATTCATGTTGAAGTTTGAGAAATGTAATTTCAGAGTCTTTTATAACATCTTTGAAAGGAATATATTTAATTTTGAATATCTCGGAAAGAAGCGAAATGATTTTTGTTTTTGTTTTCTTTGAAAGGAAAGCCAATAAGTTAGGTTTTGAGGGAGAGCAGCGACGAGACCTGTCGTGCGTGGCAGGTGGAGAAAGCACGAGCTTCCCAGAAGACGACACAGAGCATGCCGCAAAGTTTCTACGGCACCAATTCTTCCGTACAGTGCGTGACCCACATACCGAACGAACGACTCGCGTACGCTCGGCATTTCCAGCCTCACTGTGGTCCACATCCGGTGACACCGAGGTCATGGTGCCCATTCTACCTCGGTTCGACGACGCTTTCGGTATAGGAAATTGAGTATATTACGTTCTCTGGAAGAATATCCTGAGAGATATTGCCTGTAAGGAAGTGTTTGACAATGTGTAATGAAAGAAAAAATAATTCATGGTTGCTGTCAGACGATTGGATACGCTTGTTTATTCTGAGATCGTAAAATAAGATTCAGTCGTTGATATTTCTGAATAGTGTAACATTATGGCATGCTCGTCTGGAGATTGGACCACGGGCACCGCCATTTCCTCCTCTTAGCATCTATCCCTCTCCAACATGCATCACCCGAAACAAGCTCAATTTTGCTCAATCATGCTTGAGGTAGTAAATTAGATATTTAAAAACCCCACCAACACTTGAAACTTAGGTATCACAGATAAAGCGCTGAATTACATCTACGGATTTACTTTAAAAAAGGTAGGATGTGACTGCAGGATCCTCGGTAAATTGTTTTATATTCTGGATATTATCGACCGGTTTGGATAATCTACAGACCTGTAGCATGTAAAAATGAAAAGTGTTTAAAGTAAAGCTGAACTGAAAATTTCCGAGTACACTGCAAACGCGAGCCCGGAAGGAGCAGGCGTCAGGAAGTCGGTCCAAATAGAGACGTCTGTATGTCTGTTGGCGACCGATTCGACCGACCTGGATGGCAAGTGGAACGGCTGCTGCTTTCTACGGCCAACCACGCTTCCTGCCGGGCACCTGTCGCCTGCTCTTCGTCACGTTCTTCCTGCTCTCGAGATCCATACATCCGTTTTTGCTGACTTACTGTCAGTTAACACCATCAGTTCTTCGTTTTTGGATGGCAGTTTGTCCAGAAGTATCTGACATTTGTCTACGAAGGCAGCATAGCTTGTAACTGTGCACTAAACAGGAGGAGAAGTGATGTTTGAAAAGACCTAGAATGGAGTGAATGTTACGAACTTGTTAAAAGTTTAATTAAATTACTTGGAGCATAATGGTACCATTAACTATTGGTCTGTATCCTGGCTCACATTAGGATACAGTAATGGCAGCTTGATGGCTTTACGACTGCTGAAAATTTACTCGTAAAACATTCATTGTCGCTGCTTAGTATTGTTTACTTGATACTTAAAATGAAAAGTCTTTCTTTCGTACTATGACGAAAAGACACACTCAGTTACAAGCGGTAAGCTAATCTATTTCAAGATATGGATTTGCTGTGGGTGACCGCTATAACATAATACGTCTCTCACATACTTCACATAAAAGGAAAAATTAATAAGAAATTTGTGGTAATTTACTATGGAAGAATACTATGTTTCGGATTTACAGAATTACGTGTTTTGTATTTTAGCTATCCCACTAATTGTTAATGGCAACGGTTTCCGTTCTCAATTATTTTTGTATCAACAATTAATTGGAAAACACCAGTGATGCCGAAGCAAGCAAGGAGTGACTTTTAACTTAAATGCTGGAACTAATGGCGAAAAGTGAGCCAGCAGTTAGTAATTTCATAAGAAAGTTGTGTTGTAAGAGGCCATTCCCACGTCTACAGCGTCCGGAGGAGTTGCCCAAGTACTTCTTCCGCTGCAGAATGTGTGCCGAACAATGTTCGCACAAGGCTGCGTCCGAACCTAGGAAAGGAAAATTTTCTTGTGTTCAGAGCAAACAGAACTGTTTTGCGTTTAGTACATTCCACCACTCATTTCCGAACATGTCACTTATTGATGATATCTTACTCTCTTGTATTACACTTACAGTTCTTTTGAATTATCAAACTAGTTATATAATATCCTAAGCGGTAAATAAACTGGCATTTCTTGTTGGCGAAAAAAAATTTACTACCAGACTGGCAAGTATTTCGAGAACTTCAATTCTGGGAAATTCAGAATAGTATTAAGCTTGTGCCGATATGTTACCATATGATTTATAGTCTCCATCCCTAACGGGTCATCTAGCATTTGCACTTCTTTCGAGACTCCCCGTCCATTTGTCCTTAGTGGCTAGCTTAACAGTCTTCTCTCCGTTCTCATCACACGACCCGATAGTTACACGATAAACAAAACTAGTGATAGATTCTTTCCTGCGTTACTCTATAACGAAGTATCCCAGTGTTCACACATTTTATACTGCCCACCTATTCGCTATTCTCTCTTGAACGGAATCAAATAATTTTCGTTAGTATTTTATCATCTGTCGTTTTAATGTCTGCGAATAATCGTCGTATTATTGGATTTTCCGTATGATCTGACTCATTGCAAATGTAAAAATTGCGTCTACTTGAAAACTTCTTTCCCTTAAATTCTAACTATTCGTTCTTGGGATGACCCTCTTATCGGAATTATTCTTTCACCCATTATCGTTGACTGTCCTTTCGATTATGGTATATAGTTAACTAATTTGTATTTGGTTATTGGTGTTAAGGTATAATTATGACAAACAAAAGACTGAGCACAGAAGTAGCCATCACAATGAGATGCCCAGACAAGGGGAGTAATAATGTGAATAACTAATTGTATTATAAGAAAGAAGAGCGAAACAAACGGCTTGATAATTTTACTGACATGGTTCAACCCGGACAATCAAGAAAACATTGGCTTGGTAATGCGTTTAACACACACCGAAATGCCGTCCTAAGCATGGAGACATGAAGCTATACGACAAGTCAAACACGCTCTTGCGGAAGATGGTGTCATTATGGATTAACTTCCATGCTAGATAACTTTCACTCGATGGTGATCGAAACTTATCTACATTCTGTTCCCATTTACGAACAGTAAGTGACTGGTCTGCAGACTGGTAGTTTGCCGACTGCAAACAGACAGTGAAAAAAATTAGTGTACGAGATATGAGTCCGCGTTATCTACTGCTGCACCCAATTTCAGAGATTGTTCTCATCAAACTGCTTCGCTGTCATTTGCCCCCTCTCCCCCCCAGTGTTAATAGAGTAAATAAAGATTCGCTCCTCATATCATCATTCTACTAGTCCTTGAGGTGTGTTACTGTACAAAAATTTATGATTCGTCTCCTTCGAAACGATGATCAACCGAAACCGTAAAAAATGAGCAAAGACAGACACGAGTCTTCCACGCTCCCAGCATACCACATCACTACAGACAAAACAGTCGATAATGAGTTTCCAAATGGTAAGCAGAGAGTTGGAGATTATTTATCCTACGGATCACTCGCGATTCTTCAGAGTCGACACAGGTTAATTTCTCTGGGACGTGGACAGAGAAATCTTTGGATTTTTCTGTCTCTATCGGATCATCAGCAGCTCTTTTAATTCTCTTCTGCTTGTGAATTTCCGCAACCACTACCGGAACCTATCAAGTTGATGTACTTTCATCGAAAGTGCTAGCAATCCTACCACAACCCAACAATACAGCCTCCGTCAAACTGGACTAGTTGTTCAGTTTCCTGTCGTAGTATGTGGAAGACCTACCGACATTTACAATACGGCGCAGATCTGTCGTTTCACGGCAGGCCCTTGCCATAAAGAAATTAACGCTCCTTGCAATGCCTCCAAGCAAGCAATCGTAAACCTACTAAGCCTGTGACTGTGCTGTATTCCAACTCTCGCCGTCCCAGATGATTCGTTCTCGGCGTGCTGATTTCTTTGGACTTCAAAGTTATTCTCTTAGTCATAATCCAAGAATAGTGAACGACAAAAGTATTTTGCTTTTGAGAAAGACGCACCTTTTGGCATTAAAGTCGTTGGGATGTATGTACTTCTCTTAATAATCATTTATAAAACATCGAAAAAGTATTGTTTATTTGGGAATGTCTTATTTTATTTTGTCTTTAATTTAGAGTTAGCTTACACAATATTACAGTAGCCTTTAAAATTCTGTATTGTACTGATTTCATAGTGTATCCTTTTTGTCTTTACGCCTCATCGAGGACATTGAAGGTGGGAAGGAACTAAGAGAATGGATCTGGAAAGATTTCTGTGATGCCATTCACCTGGAGTGATTTAGGGTACAATAGAAATATCCAAATCTGGCTAGCCAGATGGAGATTTGAACCCGAGTCCACCCGAATGCGAGACCAGAGCGTTACCGCTCACCACCATGCTCGGTTTCATGTTTAGGTCATAATTTATCTCCAGCTAGAAATAATTGCTTACAATGCCTTCACGTGGCTTCTAGAGTAATCGAGTGATGGCTCTTGAACTTGGAAGCATCTATCATGTAATGTCATAGACTACTGAACAAATCGCTGTGAGGTTGATACAAATATCGGTTCTAACCTCCAAACTTTGATTCTAACTCAAGACACGTTCCTATATTTTTATTAACATAGAGTATGGTCGAATTTTTTTCCTGTTTCTGGTCTCCGGTCTCAATGATGTGTCAATGTTTAACAAGTCCTATGTCCAGCAGTAACAGCGTCGAGCGATTATAAACAATACAGATTCTCTTGAAATATTTCAAATGATACATTCATGCAATTTTCTAACACGCTAGCCCAGTTTCGCAGTTAATATCTTAGCCTGTAACTTCGTTACGTTTGTTTGCGTGTTGTATTATACTTAATCAGCGTGAAGTAAAAATAGAAACATCTTTAATATTTCTAACATTTCCCAATTATGTGAAAGTTTGAAAATTAGTAGAGACATGGAAGAGGTTGTGATGTGCACAGTGTCCAAGGAGAGGGTAGCCCATTCTCCTGCTTCTTACCCATCAACCACCCATTTTCTTTTCAGAGCCTTGAGCTCTGTCTATTTTCTTTGGTATAAAATGCAATCTCACGTTTGTGGTAAGCGGTTTGAAGGAATCCTTAAGATTCATCGCCAAGTCGGCCAAGCCACATAACAAAATGTCTCGGAAAGTTGATGGTGTCTGTAGGGTCAAGTTTTTTTGTGTCAACCTTGTGCTCTTAACTGAGGCCTGATTTCAAGGAGAATAATGATCAGATTTGAACTTTAAGACCACCATTAATGTTGTTTCACAATTGGTATTTTACCTGTCAGGAAGTATATTTCCAGGAGTACACACCTGCTGTGTTTTTTGTTGTTGTTTATTTTTTAGTTGCAGTTGCAGTTGTCCCGTTTTATGGAGCATATACATATAAATGACTGAATTTCTTTATCTACTTTTTCCTCAGTTTATTCACCTTGTTACCTCTTCTCTGGCGCCTTTATTTATTTATTTTACAAGAAGCTCTTTTTTTTGTCGGTTTGGTATGTATGAATCAGTTGTTTACTCAATTTTTTATAAGGTGAATAACACGCCAATGCAATTGAATTTTGTTTTATTTTGGTGTCGTACGCGTTTCGCTCTATATCAAGAGCATCATCAGCGACATCTGTTAGATATTTATTCATTTATTTAGTTACATTTGATTTACAAAACAATATAAAGTTGAGGTGAAATTAAATCTACTTACATGTTACTTTTTTACTTTTTTCTCATGATCAGGGTTGGCTTCTGTGTGTATGTTTTGTAGAATTTGCTGAAGGTATGAAGCACTACACTGCACTGACCAAATTTCACATTGATACTATTATTTACCGTTTTCAAAACATGAGAAAGTAAACACCACGCCATGTTTTTCACAGGTCCATAGAGTGTGTGTTTGTTTATGTTTCAGGTTTCATTGTGTTTAGAGGTCCTTGGTTTTTACAGTCTGCTTTGTGTTATCTTTGTTGGTAGGCGGGGATTTGAAATGGTTGTCTTTTTGTGGATATTTATTTCTTTTTTAATGTGGCATATAGTGTCTGATTAGTTAAGTTTGTATAATCATTTATGATCTGCTTTCCTTCAATTAGTGCTTTTTGGATGTAATAATTTTCCTGAAATGTTAATGCCTGTGGTCTGTTATTGTTTATGGTGAGTATTTGCATGTCTCTGTGGATATCTGTCGGTTGGTGATTGTGTTCTAGAAGGTGTTCTGCAAATGTGGAGTGGTTAGTGTATTTCAGTGCTCTTAGGTGTTCTTTGTATCTTGTTTCGAATTGTCTGCATGTCTGGCCAATGTATTGAGCTTCACAGTTTTGACATGTGAGTCTGTATATGCCTGAATTATGGTATTTGTTTTTGTTTGTGATGTTTTTAATGTTTTTCTTTATAGAGTTATTGGTTCTGAAAGCGATGTTTAGACCTTGTTTTTTGAGAATGTTTGCTATTTTATGTGTATTTTTGTTGATATAGGTCATAACATGCCATTTTTCTTTTTTCACTTGTGTGGGTGGTTTGTTTTCTGATGCTGAGTTTGTATTTGCTTGTAGCAGTGTTGGAATGGTGTTTTGTGTTGTCTTTAGTATTTGTTTTTTGATGTTGTTGTTTATTTGGTGTATTCGGTTTTCTTTATATCCATTTCTGGTAGCTATTTGTATGATTGTGTTCAATTCTGATTTGTAATTTTCTTTGTTTAGGGGTGTCCTATTTAGTCGGTTGAGCATGTGCCTTATTGCTGCTTCCTTATGTGTTTGGGGATGGTTTGATGTTGAGTTTATGATCATGTCTGTTGTAGTGGGTTTTCTGTATATTTGGAATTGATGTTGTGTTTTGTGAGCAGTTATGGTGAGGTCGAGGAAGTTGAGTTTTCTTTGTGTTTCCATTTCCAGTGTGAATTTTATATTGCTGTGTGTAGTGTTGATATCTGTGTGTAATTGGCTAATTCTAGGTTCAGGTTCATTAATTAGACAGATAACATCATCAACATATCTAAACCAATAGATAATGTTGTATCCTTTCTTCTGGATTATGTTTTTGAATATTTCATTTTCTATGTGGTTTACAGGTGTTGCATTTTGAAAGTGAAGATTACAGAATCATTGAGGGTAACTGCCAGAGATGTAGGCAATCACCAATTATGTCGTAATTGTTTCCATTTAGAAGTTTCATCGAAAATGAGCCTACTCTTATAAAGATTATGTTTTCCCAAAACAGTGATATCGACACAGATCTGGAAAAATTAATGGTTCCACCATTATCTTAAAAGACTCATCTGAAATTGTAAGTAACGTTAAGTTCTGCCTCCATCTTACTGGCTGAACAAACGTACCATATTGGAACCAAACACTGTGTCAGCTGGCTGTGCTCCAAAATTCCTTCTCGTCTCTCACCAACGGTTCGGCAACTCCGCCTGATCCGAACGTCAAGGATTTACCGCTTCGAGGAACCTACCTTTTCTCCAGATGTCACACAAGCTATCGGCATATTAGGAGAGAAAGACTGCTAAGTTAGAGAAAACAGATGGATAACGAATAAAAAATTAAAAAGCAAGAAGTAAAGTACTTGCATTACACTGTTCTACAAAGAAAAATTTTCTGATACGGGAATGTGTGTTTCTATTGCATTTTTTCGTGGGAAATTCAAATCTGAAATCAGAAATTACGCAAAAAGCACAATTTTTAATTTTATGAAAAAATGTATATTTTAACTTCAAGATTTTTTTATATATATATATATGCAAAGGGAAATTTACAAAAAATAGTTGGTATAGGGGTAATGTGCATGCCTTTGTTTGCAATCGTGCATTATTGTATTTCACTTGTTTTAATATGCAAATATTGGTACCTTTTTATGTACTTCTACTACATTTTGTAATCTAAAAGTAATTGATAGACATTAATAATTGAGTTGTGTTAGACTGGTTACACAGGACTGGGGTCTTTTATAGATGCATCCAAATTTAATTTAAAGACAATTCTACTCCGCAATGTGAACGTAGTTCCAGTTGCTTCTACTGGTATGACTAAAGAGTCATACGACATTTTGGAATATATACTCACACGTATTAAATACAACGAACATAAATGGAAAATATTTGGTGACCTAAAATTATTGGCATAATATTGGGTATGAAACAAGGCTACACCAAATATGGGAGTATCATGTGCGAGTGGGATAGAAGTGACAGAAATTCCCATTATAAGAAAAAGGGGTTGTCTCATCGAAAAAGGAAACTGTGAGAAAAAATAAATAAAAAAAAAAATGTCAGCGTAAGCAATTGGTAGCTAGTGATGATGTGCTTCTTCCTTCACTCAAATTAGACTTAATGAAACAATTTGTCAAGGTCACGGATACAACTGGAAGAATATTTATGTATTGTCTTAAGCAAATTTCCTCTTATTACAGTAGCAAAGATAAAGAAAAATGAGTTTGTTAGCCCCCAGAATAACAAATTCAAAGATGCTCAAATACGAGCACGGATATGTTTCAAGAATATCAGCAATAATTTTCTGGGAAAACTAAGAGCTCATAATTATAAATATTTGGTAAATGGAATGATTGCTGCATAAAAAAATTAGGATGCAATATGTCGCTGAAGGTGCATTTTCTGCACTCTCATATGTATTTCTTCCGGAAAGTTGCAGCGACGTGTATGATGAACACGATGAAAGGTTCCATAAGGACATCATGAATTTAGAATAATGGTACGAAGGAAAGTGAATGCCTGCCATGTTGGCTGGTTACTGCTGGAATATTCTTCGGGAATGCAAAGATATTCACCATAAAAAGAAGAAATAAGGCTATCAACAGTAGGAAAATACACATTTTTGGTTGATGTTTTTAATTTTTTTTTTAAACTCTTTGTACAATGATTAATGTATTTAATAGTTTATCAGTTTAAATATGATTACAATAACTTTTAACGTTTTTCCATAAATAAAAAAGTTTAAACAGTTAAAAACCCCATTACTAAAAAAAACTGTGCCTGATAGAAGAAAATTGAAAGTAGACATGAGTTCAGTGCATTGATGTCCATAAGAATCGCAACAAATATCTCCAGAAAAATAAAAAAAGTTTTTTGTAGAACAGTATTATTAGCTGGCATTACATCGCTAGTAACAACTGAATATGATATGATAACGACTCAGTGATCATAATTAATATAGATTAGAGGCTCTGATTATTTTATAGCGGAAAATAAATATTAAAATAAAAAGGTATACATTAATCGTTGTTCTAGAAGAAAGGTAATATAATATTCTCCTTGAAATGTCGAGTTCGGACATTAGGTAGAGGTAGTGTGCAAGCCTTTGTTTGCAATCGTGCGTTATTTTTCATGTATTATGTTCTTGCTCTGCCGTTTCTGCCGGTTTTGTTCACAGAGTCTGTGTCGCAAGCACGAGAATCAGAGTCAAATGAACTATATTAATTGAACATTTTTCCATCGCAGAATTTGTAGTCGCTGCTTCTTTTCAGTTACATTCAACACCCTGACACTTTTTTAGACAATGCTCCACGTTCAAAAAAGTGAATATTAGTGCTCGTTACAGCTAAAGTAAACGTCTGGCGAATGAGTACAAAATAAGCTATTCAATCCTAGAAAAGGCTGATTCATTAAACTGGATCAGCATCGTAGGTTAATATAATTCTAAACTGCGAAAGTCCAGTTTTGAATAACTGTAACGTATCTGCAAATGAACTGGCATATGTTCTTGTCATTTCTCTACTGTGTTGTACGGGATCATCATCTCAAAGGATTAGTTAATAGGCCGAGAGAAAAACAGAGAAGACCACTTGTCGTAGAACATACAAAAGTGTTATAGAGCATTTCTTAATATTTGCTGGCGTATAAATGACGTAGTGTCCTCATGAATTATTGACTAACATGAAAGCAACTTCTCCTAGCAACATATTTGTATGACAGTGACGTGGAAGGTAAGATCATGTACTTGAGGTGTTGTACGGATGTCTTTAAAGAACTCTTTCTTCATTAGCGTCGTTAGGAACTGGAATGCATTGAGCAGAAATTAGGTGTATGGCAAAAACCTCTCTAGCGCCCACACTGCTTAGTAATATGGCCGTAGTGTTGGAGACGCTTCTCCTGGGCTCATTTGGGACAGCGGCGTTAACTATAGCGGTGACTGGCGTATATCTGGCCCGGGATCTGACTGCGTCCCGTTAAGGATTGTTCGTGCCGCTGTACACAGATACTGTGTGTACGCATTCCAGGCGTCCTTGCACACCTGGTGCCGATCAAAGCTCCTGCAAACTAAAAGGTCACTCACTAAACTCGAAGACTATTATGAGCCTTCAAGAAGGGTGACGAAGCAAGTATCTAATTATTTGCGGTAGCAGTGGCGTTAATTTATTCACTCCGTACGAAAGCTAGTCGGACTACTAATTCCTGGTCGCATTTTGCTGCGCGGTCCTTCAAGTCTCTTATAAACGGTCCTTGACTATAAACTGGTGGAGAATGACCCGTTATTAATAACCTTAACAATTTGAAGATTTAGAAATTTTCTGTGGTTTTAGAGTGTCTGGAATAATGTTTTGAGCGTGTAAAATTCAACTGTTCTCCTTTCTAACTGAATCTTTAGTTTCGTTTTTACTTCTGCCGTTTGATAAATTTCAATCATATTTTTTCTCTTGGCCTAAGGCGATCTCCCTTCGCAGTCAGCACTCAGTACTTCCACTTTTAAGCAATTATAGTTTGATATCTTCATCAAATACAAACACATCAGCAGTACAATGATAAACTTTTTTACAGGATGCAGCAAGAAAATTTTTTTTTTTTTTTTGTAGAGACACGTAACATTTCATATTTCTTCCTTCTCTGTTGACATTTCTATCTGTGGTATCCGTTAAATATTTTCCACACTACTCTTGCAAGTCTTTTCCACCATTTTCCACTTATTTTAGGGAATAAACAACACACTACGGTGCTTTTACAAAGTAATAACCTTTTGATTTAATTAAACCTCTTCCAGTAAGAACTGTTCCAGTATGAAAGAAATACTATTGTATACTTGGAGTCCTTTTTTTTTTACTTATGACTTTACGTCTCGTCGATGTCGAGGTCATTAGAGGCGGGATGGGACTGGGAACAAGGAACGGGAAGGAATTCGGCCATGGTCTTTGGAAGGAAGCATCTCGACATTCGCCTGGAGTGATTTGGGGAAACCATGGAAAACCCAAATCTGGATGCCCGGACGGGGATTCGAACTGTCGGCCTCCAGAATGAGGAGTTTGTTTCATGTTTCTGATGGTTTATTACACTGTTAACGCGGTTTTGGTGTGTGTAAAACTGAATGGAAGTTGTCCTTTGGAAGAAGAAACCTTTTGGGAAGAAAATGGAGCACACCAGGGTTTCCAGGACACAACATGTACTTGGTATGAAATGAGCTGCACCGAAAATGAACAGAGCAAAGAAAAAAATAAATGTGATCTGAAACAGGGCTAAATGGAATAAAAGTTCCAAAATGTGATAATATACAAATTAATAGTTGCCTTTCACATTTACATAAATAATTTAATTATCTAATTGAATAGCAATATGTGTTTTATGCGTTTTATTATTCTGTAGTTTCATATTGACTTAATGCCCACGTAACAATATCATATATCTCTGTAATAGTTTATACTTTATACAGAGATGCGAAGCAACAGCGCAGAAAATTGAAAGTTTTGACAGAATGGAAAGCTAGTAAACTGACAGACAGAAATGTTCAGTGCACTCTCTCTCTCTCTCTCTCATTTTTTTTTTATTTTTTTATTATTATTAAAGGTCTTTTCTTTCATGATGGCGCCAGCGCGGTTACAAAGTCGGTATAAGACATGAGAGTCACTCGCTCTTAATGTGACGAAGTTAAATTGAGTTCATGAAGCTTGTTTTGCGGTTAAGGCCAAGCGCCAGAAACCACATTTTACCTACAAGGCCATTCCTTAATGACAACGCACGAAAACCCCACTCAAGGCAACGGTCGTGTTGAAAATGGCTGAATCAGACATCAAGTGCTTTGATTCTCTTAACTTTGTGTAGAGGACTGCATTTCCACCAGCTCCAGAAGTTTCGTACAACTTGGATGATAATGAACAGGTTGAAGTTATCTATCCTTTGTCAGAAGTTAGGAATAATATTGTTCTTGTCTATTCATTTCCATCTGGAGCCACTTTGACGAAAATGTGCAATTTGTTTTTGAAACAATTTATCCCAGTCTAGATTAAAAAGAGACCAAACAAACATTCATTTATCTTACGGTTTCAGCTTTTCCAGGTTTCGCAAAGTAGAGATACCTTCAGTAAAACTGCGGAAATAAGGTACCGTGCAGTAAAAGAAACAATATTTAAATTAAAGAAATTCAACAACAAATGGTCTGCTTGAAAAAAGTGGCTGGAAATTGCTCCCATCTGTACGACAAACTAACTGAACTGTAAGTTAAAACTTCTTAACTCAGTATTTGCTTTAATTGTGTTTACACAAATACAGATTGAACATATCACCATTAAAACTAGTGACGAGGCAATGTTTAAAAGACATGATGTTTTGATGAGAAGCTCTTTATCTTTGTTTAATATATTTTGGCACGTAAAGAGGTTGACAATGCTTTGCGTTTCAATATCTTGTCCATATACTTCCATTCATAGTTCCACTCTGACTTCTATACGTGATTACAAAAGAAAAGAAAAATCTCATTATCACAAATGCAACTCTTTCCGGAAAGTTTGCAAAGGTGTAGAATAGTATTTTATAGTAATTACTTTTCTACTTCAGTTATAATTCATCTATCTCGAAACCCGTATGGCCTCTTTATACAATATGATTACAGAGACGGACAAAGGTAGGAATGACAGGAGTGGATTGTAAAACAAACTGAAAGTTTATCAGTTATGTGCCAGTACTATCCTCTAGGATCAAACGAATTTAATTTTGTGATAATTACAAGAAAAATCTGAATGCAAGTTTGTTGCAGAGACTAGTATTAATATGAACTTAATCGTTTAAGATGTGACAGCTAAAACTAGAGTGGGCAGCTTCGAAAAAACTCAATTTCCTTTGAAACGTGTTTGCTTGAAGAAACACGAAGGAAATTGTGTATTGCTGTGTGCCTCTCGTAGACTGTAAATGCCTGCTACGCTGATGTTCGTGACTTGTAGCGTGAGCAATTTTATTGGGCGGGGCAAAGCGCGTCGAGGTCACGTGACGTTTCCACTACGGTCTGAATCAAGACCAGTGGTAGGAAGGTGACTATCATCCTAGGAGGCAACAGGTAGAGAGAGACGAACTGAAACTCTAAAGCACATTCTCCGAAGTTAAGAACTAAAATTTAATTATAAACGAGTTTTCTTGATCAAAGGATACAAAGTACTGTACTAAATTTGAAGGTTTAGAATATGTGGCATACGAATATATGTGTCATGGTGTTTATGGTTTTTACAACGATGACAGTGGTGAGCAAGAATGGAGATGGAATTTTCACTTGATCGGTAGTAAATAAATAAAATAAAAATGTTTGATGAGTTCTTGAAAATTATGACATTGCATCTTTCGTAAATTCTCTTTTTTAGGTAAGGGTATCAGGGATTGGAATAAGTTACCAAGGGAAATGATGAATAATTATTAATTTACCGTAAACGTTAAAAGAATTTAAAGTTAAAATTTGTAGAGGGCAAATGTAGGTGGGTGCAGGAAAGGGGGAACATGGGTGTGTAGGGAAATTTCCACCGGAGCGTGTGCTCAACTGCAATTAAATTAAAGAAAATTTTAATTCCTAAGGAATGTTATTTTTTAGTTTTTCACTTTTCAAACAGCTGATGGATGAGGCAGTCTAGACAAAAGTAGATACATCGCAGAAGTTAGCTTGTCTGTTAAAACCCACGCCATGTCCGATGAAGGATGCAACACCTGTTTTGCCAAAAGATTTTCTGGTGATGTTCTAAAACAGTCAGTTACTGTTTGAACATTACTATATGAAATGCCATTGATTTGCTTAGTGGGGAGTTGCAATACGAGACCTGTAATAAAGTAGAAAGCTTCTATAACTGCAGGCTTGTAGAAAAATTCTTTTGTTTACCGATGAAATTTTTAAGTGTTTATTTTTCGATTTTCCATAGTTCCCTATTAATACAACTATCGTCGGTTGAAGGAAGCCCTACTACATCGTTCAGTTCTTTGACAATACAATAGAAGAATCATCTGTATTCACATTAATACATAGATGCTGAGTAGTAAACTCTTCAGTATTTTAATTGAGTGAAACAAAACACCAGCCTCGATAAATTTGTTTAAAGAACTATTATTACTAATATTATTACTCCGCGATTCACCAATAGTGGGAGACTGAGGGTACATTGCACATTATCCTAATGTGTAACCGTTAGTACATAGGAAGGAATATGCAGGATATGGAAGGAGGTGCCCATAAACTATTTTGAGAAACCATCCCGGCGTTGGCCTATAGTGATCCACGAAAACCCCAGATCAGGATGACCGGAGCGTTCGAAAATCCTTCCTCTTCCATTCCATAATCGCTCGTGGAAAAAATGAGTATAGAAATGAATCGGTTCTGACTCTGATTTCTCTTATTTTCTCGGTCGTACCTAGATATGAATGTTGTTGGTAGTAATATGAGTTTGCTGTCATCCTGAAATAGGTCAGTCGTAAATATTTCATCTAGCTTCTGCCTAGAGCAACGCCTTCGATATTCCAGAATTTCCTAACCTAACTCCTTCAACATCGCTTTTCTTTACATTTGATAGGTCAGAGACTCCATTCTGGTGACTTATGCTTTTCTTTGGCTAGTGTAACTCTAATAACATAGCGCTTTGAAAAACTGGACGCTGAATTATTCTCGGATTCTGATATGTCTATTTAGTCTTCAAATTCATCCACCACTATCCTCACCTCTGATCATTGAATTCACTTTGTAACATGTATGTGGTGTTTTAAACACGTATTCTTGCTAGCGTGAGAGCTCCTACTCTATCAGATTGAAGGAAACAGATATAAACGAGCGTACATAAAACAGATTTTAAAGCTTTCTACTGATTCCTCCTCCTTTCTCTCAACGTTTTACGCTTCTCTGTCCTAACCATCTGGTGTTCGGGAAGGAGGAGCACAGCGCAGGTGATCACATTTCTGTACCTGAGTGGAGCGGGTTGAACAAAAAACGGCCGCAGTGGCTGGTCACGTGGCTGCTGAGAGGAATGCGGCGGCCTTGTGGGGCTGGCTGAGTTATGACCGGCCGCCGCGCAGCGCCGTGCAGGCAATGCAAATGGCACAGAAAGGTCGCACCGCGCTAACTAGCAGCACAACCGCGGAGGAAACCACAAGTCGAAAACGTTATATCTAGATATTGCTATATGGGTTTTAAAGGAAGATCTGCTGTCACAATAGATACGATGTTTGCTGCTTATACCTTATTCGATTCACCTACCAGCGACATCTCGACATAAGACCTCTTAATATAAATGTCTTAGTGACATTGTTTAGTCACAAACAATCACGGGGACTTTCTGCTAGAGAATTCATTCAGTTTAGACAGCACTAACGTTCCAAGTTGGAAACAGATATCGATTAGAAATACAGGACATCATTATACCACACCGGAGGACCGTATTAACTAATTGTGCACAGTGAGGACTAATTAAAGTGCCCCACTTTTAATTATTGACAGAACCAAACTTGTTTCTGATTTAAAGGTGTTTAACTGCAGAAGATCAGCAGTATCAAAAGGGAGGAGGGCAGTAATTATAAGTAAATGTTATGAATTAAATATTAAAAAAATAGAAACAGATTCTCCATTCTATGTGTCAGAAGTGGGGTAAGTGGGAAGAAGTCCGGATTTCCTATCACCGTTCCACACGCATATCATTTTGAGCGTTCTGCACTCTTCCTGAGCCGTCACCGTAATGTTATCTCATTTACGTTAAATCGTCTCTTAAAGCATTAGGTACGACAGGATATATTGCAACTTACATACAAGCTAATGAAAACGAAATACTATGAGGCTAATTTTTTTGTTGCTGAACTCTGAGATAAATCACCGTTTTCAGTCTTCTAATTAACAGAAGATAAATTATTTGTCCATTAATAAAACCATTTCAGTATGCGTGAATCCAGGAAAATTTCGAGAATAACCGTATCAGTCCTCTAAGAGACGAAAAACTGATACTCTGACTCCGCTGGTACCCTTAGATACTAAACTAATTGATAATTGCCTTCGAAATGACTTTTTCAGAGCGGATAAAAGATTATTATTACAAATGATAAATCCCAGCATCCACCCCACTTTCAGTGTGTATTCAAAATTCATTCAAGTAATCCTTGAGATAGTACGAAGTGCCTATTCTGATCCTTTCTCTGGTAGTTTTCGTATCACGTGGTACAGGTACTAAGTGATACGAAATAAGGCTGTAAAATAAAAATTCCTTATACTTCATTGGTTTCTCAGAGATACTGTGGTCAGATCGAAGTTATCAGATAATGTTTACATCTACAGAATAGTATTAGTATTAGTTGAGAGATACAATTTCTTTAAAAAATAACCCCTCTCTCGAAGCTAACTGCAGTTATTTTGCAAACAGCAAAAGTACTTTACCATTCTACCATCGATATGTGTCCTCTGTCACATGGGTAGTGAATGTTTGTGCACGAAAATCCCCCTCTCTAAACCCAATATATGTTCCATAGCTGTGAATAATTTTTATTTCGACAGCCATTAAGTATTGATAATATTTCCACCTGCTGTAGCTGGAGATTAAAAATTGCATTCATCTGGAAGATGAGTTTCAGAGCAGTGAACAAGGAGATTGTATTTCCTCGTTAAAATAAATCGTAATTTTATTTTTTCCCCAAGTGTCTTGTCGCTTTTAGGTTACAACTGTCAGCTCTTTATAAAAATTATGGGTTATTTACGCACACTAAAGACGTCACCCGACGGGTTTAGAGCAATGGCTCCTACATGAAACCAGAGGTCACACTCAGTTGTGAAGTGGCCTGGTGTCCCGAGATTTGCTCTTCCCGGTCGGAACATGGATGATTTTAATTAAATTCATGTGTTCATCTAATGTCGCACGAAGCAGGGTATTCCACAATTACATGAGCAAAGCCTAATACATTAGTTGGTATAATTTAAATACTTAGAGCTGGCTAAAGTATCGTAAAAGTCGGAAGGCCTTTTTTCTCTTTTTACAAAAAAAAAAAAAAATCAGTTGTTGTAACATGAACTTGTGTCTGAAGCGGTCCGACTGTGCTTGAACAAATAATTGCACATAGTGACAAGAACCGCTGCTATAATTCGATACGCTGGCAACCGAATGCCACGGAAGACATCTGTTTAATTTAATTTAATTTCAATGGAGCACAGGCTCCGGTGGCAATTTCCCTACACACCCATCTTCCCCCTATCCTGCACCTACCTACATTTGCCCTCTACAAATTTTATCTTTAAATTCTTTCAAAGTTTCCGGTAAATTATTCATCATTTCTCTTGGTAACTCATTCCAATCCCTGACATCCTTACCTAAAAAGGAAAATCTTCCTACACCCTTGTGCCTGAAATCGAGTGCCAGCTTGTGGTCATGGTCATCTTTTCCCTTCCATGCACTACTTTTCATACCTATTGCAATATCTTTCCATGCCTCATCGCCAGTATATGCCCTGTACACTCCCATGACCCTCCTCATTCTCCTCCTGTCTTGCAATGAATCCCATTCCAGCTCCTTTATCATATCCGTCACTGATTGCATTCTGCGATAATTTCCAGAAACAAATCTAGCAGCCCTTTTTTGCCCCCTCTTTCACTGTTCGCAGCAGCTGAGCCTGTTAAATATAAAATTCTTGATGCTTTTCCTTCTTGTTTACTTTACGTCTCGTCGAGGTCATTAGAGGAGGGAGGCAAAGAACGGGAAGAAATTCAGCCATGACCTTTTGTAGGAACACACCGGCATTCGCCTGGAGTGATTTGGGGAAACCATGGAAAACCCAAATCTGGATGACCGCACCGGGATTGGCACCCGTGTCCTCCCAAATTCGAGGTCAGAGCGTTACCGCTCACCAACCACGTTCGATATAAAGATTTCACACCTCAAAGTCTCAGGATGTACATTTAAAATAGTTGACATTAGGATACATCAATTGTGAAATCAAGATTCATAGGGCAGTGCTTAACTAAACATGTGATATTACCAATTCCCTATCGTTTTATTCTCACTATGGTTGTTAATGTAAATTGAAAACTTTTGGTCATCCTTTTACACAAGACATAAATGACAGTGTATCTTTAAAATGATAAAAATGCAATCACTCTCAAATTAAATAGTGGAAGTTCACATTATACTCTCTTCATATACAATCAAAGGGCTATTAAACAGAGAACAGCGTCTGCTCATATTGTGTTTCACGCTAGACTGGTTGCCATTGATCGATTTTAGAGATTATCGGAGCTGTAATTGCAAGGCTGCAACTACGCAGAGAACCCAAAACATTTTTTCCTTTATCTAATAAAATATGAACTGTGCATGTTCCAAAAGTTTGGAAATATTATGTTGTTCTGCGAAACAAATCAGTACTTCGATTAAATTTTTGAAGAAAGTCATGTCTATGGAGCCAAATCTATAGTGTTGTTTAGTTTGTGAAAGTGAGTAATAAATGAAACAACATTGTGGAAACATGTGTTAGTCGCTGAGTCAGGAGGAAAGAATTTTAATGAAGGTAAAGACATGGTTATCTGCTACAGTCTCAGTGCGACTTTCTATTTATTTCAGCACTTATCTCTGTTTAGTCGTCATTGCGTGCACATATTTTTCGTAGATAACTTTCTCTTCAGCTCTCCTGTCCTCCTATCTAACGTTTCGGTAGTGATTATCTTTCTCTTCAAACTTTCACAACAATCTTTACATTCATAGATCTTCAACATTTATTTGAGCCCTGAATTTCATGTCAGTGACTATAATAATTTCGTTGAATCTTGATAGTGTAGCGACAGAGTGATGGCATATGCAAAGAACTACCACATCTGACATCAGAAATTTCGCTTGAAATAGGTTTACCGAGCGTGGTGGGTGAGCGGTTAACGCTTTGGCCTCGCATTCGGGAGGACGCCGGTTCGAATCCCAGTCCGGACATCCAGATTTGGATTTTCCATGGTTTCCCCAAATCACTCCAGGCGAACGACGGGATGTTCCTTAAAAAAAAAAAAAAAAAAAAAAAAAATTCCTTCCCGTTCCTTGTCACCAGTTCCATCCCGCCTCTAATGACCTCGACGCCGACGAGGCGTAAAGCCATATTTAAAAAAAGTGAAATAGGTTTTATTGGTTTCTTCTTGATTGACCAGTTACGCGTATTTGAATAAACTAGACGACCCATGCGAAAATTTCGAGAAAAAAAAAATTCTGTGAAAAGTGAGGTTGAATATGACGTCACCAAAGCTGAGTCATTACTCTTCATACTCCTACTTCATTTATCGATTTTGGTTGTATATCCAGGGAGGTAAATGGCTAGAGACACAAAAAAACACATTTTAGAAAAATTGACATTTTTGCCCTTTAAGGGTCGAATTACGAAAAAAATCCTTTCTTAAAATATAATGTTACCATGGCGGAGACCTTATTATTTAATATGATACCTCATTTATCTATATCGGTTAGATAATAAGGGAGATAAATCGCTCGTGACACAAAAATGCGTTATAGAAAAATTTATACTTTTTCCCTTTAATGGTTGAATTCCAAAACAATTATTTCTTAAAATATGATTTTACAAAGCTGAGACATTACTCCTTATAATCCTACTTCATTTATAGATTTTTGTTAGATATCCAGGGAGATAAATGGCTCGAGATACAAAAAACGAATTTTAGAAAAATTAACATTTTTGCCCTTTGAGGGTCGAATTACGAAAAATTCCTCTTTTAAAATATAATGTTACCATGGCGGAGACCTT
Source organism: Vandiemenella viatica (assembly GCA_031002005.1). NCBI lineage: Eukaryota > Metazoa > Arthropoda > Insecta > Orthoptera > Morabidae > Vandiemenella > Vandiemenella viatica. Next base: position 103,148,521 of record JARYHS010008075.1, on the reverse strand, counting down.
ATTCGTTAATATGATACCTCATTTATCTATATTGGTTAGATATTAAGGGAGATAAATCGCTCGACACAATAACGAATTGCAAAAATATTGATCCTTTTGCCCTTTAAGGGTCGAATTCCGAAAAATTTCTGTCTTAATATATGACGTCACTAAAGCGGAAATCTTAATCTTTAAAATGATACTTCATTAAACGATTTCAGATCGATATCCAGGGAGATAAATGACTTGTAACACAGAAAACAGCATTTTAGAAATATTGACATTTTTGCCCATTAAGGGTCGAATTACGAAAATTCCTTTCTTATAATGTGATGTGCCCAAAGTGGGGACCATAAGCTTTAAAATGACACCTCATTCATTGATTTCGGTTAAGTATGAAGGAAAATACAGGCTTGTTACAAAAAAATACCTTATAGAAATAATATATATGATGATTATCGCGATTGTTTCAGGACTACACGTTTAATAGCTACCTTGATAGCACATACCCTTTATACAGCTGAACCACTTGAAAACATAGACTATAATTGCTAAAAATAAGGAAGAAATCAAAAGGATGGAACGTTAACGTTTAAAATTTCAAAAGAGATTTCCAATAAAGGTTTTCTTTTCAATTATTAAAAAGGAACAAATCATAAATAAAAGGCGGAATATAACTTGAAGAGAGAGAGACAGAGGGAAGAAGAGAAGGAAGAATCATTACAACAAATATTGCAGCAGAAACTTTTATATCTATGTTTATCAAACGTGTTTTACTCAGCTCAACTCTGAATTCGAGTATTTTCAGGAATTTGTAATTAATGAAAAAGGTTTATGGAAGATCTTTATGGTAAAAGCAAACAGCACGATGAGGCATTTTGTGACTTACAAAGTTGACTATTTTTTTATATATATATAAAGTTCCAGAGAGGAGAATATAAGTGGAAAACAGAAATTAGAGAACATGAAGCACAGGATTAAGAACATGAGAGGTAACTTGTAAAGGGGCAGGAAAAGGCGGGTGGTTACCTCGAACGAGTCGACGGAATGATGTCATAATAGCATGCTAACGTTTTAATCAAAAGCTAACTGAATTTGATAACACTGAAATGACGTAATGAGTGTTATATAAGTCATACGGCGGGCGTTTGTGGAGGCGTGTTCACTGTTCTGTAACAACGTGCGTGCGGTGTGGGGCACTTTCTCGTCTCGTCACAGTGTGCAGAGCCACTAGAGCCTACGGCATGTATCTGGTGCTATCCGCCACCCTGCGCTTCATTATTAACGTGGATTCTACTTGCACTTGGTCCAGATCTCTCCCCGCTATTTCAATAGTGTATCCGTTCACTCTTACCAGTTGAAGGCATGTCTCCAGGGAATTACATCACATTGGTTCTTCATCACTGAATATTTATTTCAGATTAATACTTTTCTTCCCGCTTCGAAAATAGCTTCCTGCGCATAGAAAAAAATAAGTGCATATGGAAATATTTTCCGAAGACCTTTTCTTTGCCTTACAAAGTACTTTCTTTTTTATTCTTGATTGTATTTTAATAATTATCATAGAAGGGGGCTTTAAAAATTTAAACAAATGCCTCTTTTAACATATTTAAAAACTTTTTGATACCCATAATCGACATAAATTTTTACGAACTAGTCCTAATTGCTTCTATTGTACCCCCTCTACCTGATCCTATTTTTTACTCTTCTGTGTTCAGAATTAGTAATTATAAAGCTTTTCATTCCAAACTGACTATACAGGCTGTTTCAATTTTTTTCGAGAAAGGTTTTGTTCTGCGGTGTGTGAGGTTGATTCTTTCTCTGTTGATATACCTCCTTTCTTTGTAGTCTTTCGATAATATCCTGGTTATTCTTCATTTCCTTTTTAATTTTGTTTGTTTTAGGAATTGAAAGAAACTCTAATTTTTTTCTGCTACTTTTTTTAGTTGCTAAGTTCTTTTTCGAAACAGAATATATTAAAAAAACTGAAAAAGAAGAAAAAACCTTAGCGATATCTTTGTCATATTTTTATAAACTGCAGTACTCATCATAGAGCAACTAACAGATAAAATTTAGAGTTTGAGTTACAAATAATATAGTTTAAAATATCTCCCTTTGTCTTCTTTTTTTTTGTCTCTCTATGCCCTCTGTCTGTTTCATGTAGCACACTCATGATGGTGGAATAACAAACACGGTCATGTAGCATCACCCAAGCTGTTCTCACACTCTGGTAGCCCAAGAATAGTCGGTTCAAAATGAGAAAATTATTTTTCATATTTTACACGGAGTAGTAGCAAGACAAGAATTTGCGTCCTTTTTCTAACAAGAGCTGTTATGCAGGACGGTTATATCCAGTCCTTCTGCTCTATTAACATGACAACAAAAATTGGTTAACTGATTGAATGTAATTAACATACAGCCCCTCTAAGGAAGCCGTTTTAACTTGCAAATAGCTGTGTCACACTTTTTCCGAGCGTGGGCTTTCTAATTCCGAGAAAGTGTTGGCAGAGAACTTGAAAACTTGGTGGCGTCGTGGGTGCCGATAAAAGCCCCCATTTTCTCAGCCTATTATTGCAAGTAGCATTTAAATTATCACCAGTCAATAGGAAAGAGATGACTGAAAACATTTGTTTGGAAAGTCGATGTTAATGGGTGTCAAATATGTACTATAAAGGCTGAGTAGAAAAAAACGGTTAATCTCGATTGAATAATGGTGTTATGGGAGGATGTTAGAAGTTAAAGTCCAGCACAAGTTACTCTAACACGCTGAGGGTCCCGTACGTAGTGTGCGTATTAAATTGAAATCATTAATTTAAAAAAAAGTAAAACATTTTTTTAAAAAAATGATGAGTAATAAATGATTTTTAAATAAAGTTAATTATACATTTTGCAAAATTGTCCTTCTGAGGGTATATAGAAAATAAAACAAAAAATGACTTGAAACAATCAATTAAAAATTTTCAGAAAATGCATTTTACTACACATTTAACCGATTAATGAAATTCAGCATTGAATGATAGATCTGATTTTTTGCCAAAAAATTATTTACTAAAGCATTAAATTTGTTAAAATTACTTATTTAGAAAGATTGCTCTTGTTTTGCTGTAAACTTTAGCAGTCTATATATCACTGTAAATTTTGAAAGAACTTTCCTGTCGGTAGATTCAAAAATAAATGAGTTTTTTGTGATTTTTAGGCAAATGCTTCCTCAAATTTTGGAATAAGTGGAAAAATAGTAATATTTTGACAGTCGGAAAATTTCCAGCTTTCATCTGATGTTCGTAAAGATTATTTAAAGGAAAGCTTTTCCTCATCTTTCCTGAACCCCCCCCCCCCCATGATTATTTTCACACCATAATTATTCGAAATTATGCTATTATCGTCTTGAGGTTAGTTAAAATTAATGCGCAATTAAAAAAAAATTCTAAACTAAAGGATCCAGAATTTATCAAGGTGAAACAGATGGACAAATGCTCGAATCGATAAGGTGTTTTTTACTCAGAAGCTACGGAAACATAAAAAAGGATAACGAGATCAATAAGAACAATCATTTACCATAAGAGCATTATTAAATTACTACTACCACAAACTAAATACCAAGAAGAATAAATAAATGTCCATATGCAGCATAACTACCATCCAGGTTCTTCGGGAAGTGGTCTACACTACTTGCCTTATTCTTAAATAGCTGTGTTCCAGACACAGAGTATTTTGGCAACAACATCTTATCGTAAATCTGCCACTTTTGCTTGAAGTTAAAAGAAAATGAGAGATCCTTCTGCAAAGGATACCAGGTCTATTACGATAAAGCTGGAGTAAAATTATTTTTAATGTCTTCGTTCCGACGTATATAACAGACGTGTTACAACTGATCTCCACCCACCCCCCCTCCCCCAACCAATTTCTATCACGAATGACGTTTCTTTAGTCATGGAATTTCACCAAGTGTTAAGGATGAGAAGATTTTAATGATGACATATGCTTTAATGAGGGATTGGTGATTCTGTTTTAATGGAGGAAAGTTAAGTGTTTCCACCTGTCTGCGATACGTGCAACTTATGTTCTGTATGATAAGTATTTTTTGTTTTGAAATGCGTGGTTTATAAAGTGGTAGTTGTCGACGGTCCATCAGTCCCCTAGGTGAAAAAAGCAATGAGAGCAGCCGTTGTTTTCCTAGGAAAATACACTAAGATCTTAAATATAGTGCTGTAACTATAGGAAAGCCTCTTCCCAATATAGCTTTCCGCAGTCTTTTAAATACTCAGTCACAACAAAATCTGTTACTTCAATAACATCTCTGAGAAATTAGAAGGTTCATTGTCTGAGTAAAATTGAAGTTTTGTCTTCATTAAATTTAAAAAAAATAATAGTAAAAGAATTTTTTATAAATATGAATTGGTGATTTGCTGCTAATTCCATTCTGAAATATAAAATAATTGGCTGTTGGCAAATGAAAACTTCAATTTTTTATTCTACAGCTTTTGTAAGAACAAGTATGAGCGTCTAAGAAAATAAAGTTCTAGATATATTTAAAAAATTAAGTACCATGCATTATAACATCTTATTACAACATTGTATAGGAGAAAAAGAGATTGTTATCAGAAGTGTCTTAGCGAATTTTTCGTTACTTTAAAAAATTTCAATCTTTGTTAACTTGATTAAGGCTCTTAGTGACGAGAGTATATCACAAACTGTAGTGGACATAAAGACTAGCAGAGACGACGCCACCGTCGACTTTGCGCGGCCCTCGGATGCCTCCCCCTCCCCCTCCCCTCCGCCGCCGCTTCCGGTGTACGTGTGTGGCCCACTGATTTCTCCTTGCCGGGGAAGGAGAAGCTATTATTTACATCCGCTCAGGCGGTTAATATTACGCTTGGTGGAGTACCTCCCAGAATAAAGCTTCCCCTGTAGAGCCTTGGAATGCAAGGAGAACAATTTTATTATCTCAAGAAGAGAAATGCTCCGTCCCTCTCACCTATCCGTCAGCATATTGACTGCATGTAGTAGGTACCTAAGATAAATTTTACCCTCTCGATACTTAATCTGGAATACGTAGAAATCAACACATCCATTTGTGTTAAGCAACAATAATATTGAGTTGCTAATAAGAAACGTCCACCGAGAAGTTAAAAAAGGAACCAATAGCTTTTTTTTTTAACTCATTTGTACCAAATCATGTCAAAGGGAAGAAAGAGTGAAAGAGCATTGTAGGTGGTCTGTTAATATAATTCAGTTTTGATTCTGATTCTGTTCAATATGAAACAAAATGGCTTGTGTCTATCGTATAACACTAGATAAATCGTATCGAAGACTGCTGTCATCGCAGGACCGTTGAACTTGGCTGTGAAGTGCGGTATCTTATTCATCCGGCGAGTAATGCTCTGCCAGGATTTAGCTATACAATATGACTCAACCTTTTCTCCTTGACGAAAGTCTTACATCAAGGCGGCCGGTATGTAAGCTATTTTTTTTTTATCCTAACAGTTTATCTTATATCGAATAGCTTTATTTTTTAATTTTGAGCATATACGGGTGTCAGGTACCAACGAGACATGAAACAAATTCACAAATGAATCCTTAATATCTGTTGTAGTTTAGTTATTCTTCTCCATGCGTGCTCTTGTTCTGAACGAAGTTTTCGAGTAGTTAATTTTTTAAATCTGATACTTCCACATGTTTAACCATAACAAACGCTTAATCATAATTAACAATAACGAACATTACATCAATTGTCTTCCTTCATTTACAAATAAGTCCTCTGAGTTTGTACAGAATACAGCTCTGATAGTTTTCAGAACTACGTTGTAATGTTACTAACATAAAAATGATACGATTTTCTCCGTCTTTCTTACATGTAATATTATAAAGATCAGATATAACAGCTATTAAACCCATTTTAAAGTTTTAGCGGATGCTGCTATGATTTTTACACCCGTAACTCGCAGAGTTTCTCTCCATTTCAAATGGTGGGAACGAGAATGGTTCAGGAAGGAAAGCCGCTGAGTTTTACAACTTTTTCTCCTTTAGATTCTCACAAAGAAAGATATTCGTTCTGCTCTTTTATTGTTTGTGAATAGCTGCTTCCTTTGTGCTAGTGTAAGCTTCCAGTGAACTCAGTGATGTTAGTTTCACGGAGACTATCTGCACAATCATCACGGTCTCCCCCCCCCCCCTCTTTTCAATGAAAGACGCTATAAACGCACAAAAGCAACAGCTTGTTGGGCATCTCTGTGGAAGGAGAAGAAATTTTTTTTTCTTTTTTTTAAAACTATTCTAGATGCAAGAATTATTAACACTGTTAAAGTTATTAAAATTATTGCCCTACAACTTGCTCTATTATGCGCTTTTCAAGAGAAAAGAAAATATCTAAATTTATCATTAAGAAACAAATTCTTAAATCACTTGCCACGAGTTTTTTTTTTTTTTTTTTTTTTTTTTTTTTTTTTTTTGCCTCACTATCAGAAAATTCTCAAAGATCTGATACTCCATACAGCGATATGGCAAGTATTAAAAAAAAAATCTCGAGTACGTTTCCTTATTTACTGGAAAATTGAACCTAAACCTGCTAAAAACTTTGATCGGAGTTTCTAACGCCAAAGCATTCGTACAGTTTACATTTCAAAATATTAAAGTGAACGCTAAATGAATCTATTATTAATTTTATTTCAGTCTCGAAATAACAGAGCTTGTTGAGCCTCATTATCTATTCGTTCATTTGTTTGCTTGACTTCAGAACGTGGTAGCGTTAAAGTCTAACAAGAATTTTTCCCTGAGAAAATATTTTGTACATAAATTTTTAAGCACTCAATCTCGTTTGGAAGATGAAATCTAATTAGGAGCCCTGTTATAATTCCGAAAAGAACCATTGATCAAGTCGTCACCTGCCCCTTTACTCAACTCTGAATATGTACTGCAAATAAGAATCCAGGACAAACTTGTCTTTTGAAATCCCGAACAGATGAACGCTCAATTAGTTGCTTCCATTAATCGTCGATTTTTCGAGGAAAAACAAAAATGAAAATATGGCACTCATATCGCTTGTTGTAGTGTCGACGCTAATAAATATTTATTTGTGTGAGATAAGTCTATCATTCTTTTAAAAACAAAATTTGTTATTGTTCCCTAACAACATGCTGGTAGTTAAAATTACAGTATACGGAAAGATCTTAATATTAAACTCACGTTTACCTCTAGAAATAAATTTTAATCAAAGGTATAAAGATTAGTGTTTGCTAATTCCATAGTTCACAAAGAAAGCGCTGTTGAATTTTATCATTCTTCATCAGAGAGTATAGCTGTGGTAGTTTTTATGCCATACTGCGATTTCGGACGCGTGGACTTATAATTTTATTGCTAGAATTGAACACAGAAAGATGAAAGTTGCGTAAACACAAACTGACTGCGCGAGAAACAAAGACCGAGTGACCGATAGAACATGACAGAGAGTAACACACGCTATCCGTCTGTCTGTCATCATTCGGTTAGTTTTCAAAATTTCATGACAAAATATGTTATTTATCCCGAAAAATATATCCTATGTGTTTACGAATGATACATAGCATGCATTGTCAAATTTCATCAAGATCAACTTAGGCGTAAAAACATAACAAACAGGCAGAGAGACAGAGCTACTTTCGCATTTATAATATTAGTCTAGATAATTGCCTCTATTATTATCAACATTTCTGATACCATCAATCTGACTGGGTAAAATATTCATAGGGATCTTTTGAATTTTTCAAATGCACGGTAATCAGACATCACAAGCAGAGATGAAACAGCAGCCAGCTGTCCAGCGGTGTCCCGTGAGCACAGTAGCTGGCGGTGAGGGTACAGTTAGGGACTGGATTAACATAGCGGTAGACGAGCAATAACCGCAATAACCGGGTCCCAGTGTGGCGAGTGTTCCGCAAACCTATCATCCAGTATTCGATAAAACAGCACAAATTGACCTCGTTCTTCTGCAATTACGTAAAACGGTGCAAGAACACCGGCTTTAAAAAAATGTACTCACGCACGTTGTATCTGTAGCGGCAGAGAATAATTATACTGCCAGGCTGCTTGTAGAGTGAAATACACAAAAAGATTAGCATCCTGCCCGTTAGGTCAATTAATGTTTAATGTTTTTATTCATGTCAAGTAGTTTTTCCGTATATGTGACCATAATACTTAGAATGCTTCGGCATCTCATTATGAAGAAATTCAACAATACGTCAATACCATTCTAAAAACTATGTGAATACTGTCTGCTTCAATTAAAACGAGAGAAAATTATGAATTAATTTAAAAGACTAACGCAAAAAAGATTTTCTCATTGACTAAATTTTAAAACCCTGTAATGAAGTACCCTAACACATTCATAAATTTGGACATTAATTCCAAACTGGAACAGATAAAAGAAGTCGACACATTTAGACGAACTGAAACGAACTTATTAAAAAAATGGCAGTATATAGGCGAGTAAAATAATATTGCATTGGTGTTGATGAGTTAACGTTGTAGATTCGGTTACAGCCCCTTACATAACGCTTAAGGTTACTTAAATTATTAGGGATGGGACAAACAGTTTTAAAAAGTTACTAGGAGATATGATGAATAATTTACCAAAAACGCTGAAAGAATTTAAAGTTGAAATTTGTAGGGGGCAAATGTAGGTGGGTGCAGGAAAGGGAGAAGATGGTTGTGTAGGGAAATTGCCACCAGAGTGTGCGCTCCATTGCAATTAAATTAAATTAAATTAAACAAATTTCTAACATATTTACTGCAAAGTCTCCCATCTCACAAATTACTATAAAACGAAGCAAAATACTGTGTTTATCGGCTTAAATATAAACTTCTCCTTTTTTTACGCCTCGTAGAGGTAATTAAAAGTGAGAAAGGAGTTCGAACAATGGTTGGAAAGGAATTTGGCCATGGCCTTTTGAACGAACCTGATCTAGAATTCATCTGAAGTGATTTGGGGAAATCATGGAAAATCCAATCTGGATTGCCGGACGGGTATTCGAAACCGCGTTCTTTCGAATGCGAAACCAAAGCGTTATCGCTCACCCGTTACTTGCTATCGAATTCTCTACGTCCCTCTGTTTTGTAGTGCATTGACAGAAGTAAAATTCTTTCCTCATCCATTTCTTCAATATACTGCCTCCTTTAGTCTCTATATTTCTCTATCCTTTCGTTTATATAACGACGAATCTCCGAGCATGTTTGCAAGAAGGCTGACGGTAGCTGAGTAGCAATTTGAGGAGGCACCAGAAGCTTGACAGAGCAGCGTACCGAAGAACCAGGTTGCTCATCGGACGGGTATCTGCCCGCAGGCTGTGGGAAGCACATGCTCCAGTTGAGATGGACCAGTCTGGCCTGATAGCCACCGAGCAACGGTCCCACACTCTACATCAGGGGCCATGGGAAATGTAAATTATTGGCTTCTTTTTTAAAAGTTATTACTTCAGTTCAGTAGACTGCATATTACCTTCTTATATCTAAAGGCATTTTCTTCAGTCTGTGGTGTGCATCTACTTGATTTGTACCAGTTCTTCTATATCGGTCGCTATTACGCCTTCTTCTTTACTCCTTCATACGTATTAGACTGAAAGACTTTGACTATCTGATTTATAAGGAGTCTTTGAGGTCTTCTCCTAGATACTGATTTCTGTTACATCTTCATTATTCAGTCTTTGCATACGAATGAGTTTATGTGAATTTTCATGGTCTTTCCTTCTTCCGCAAATGATCCAAAGAGTTATCATTTTATTTCTAGGTTTTTCCTAAATTACGTTTTTTATGTATTTACGCCTCGTCTGCGTCGAGTTCATTAGAGGTGGGAAAGGATTGGGGGCGAGGAACGGGGAGGGATTTGGCCATGGTCTTTTCAAGGAACCATCCCGTCATTTGCTTGGACTGATTTCCGAAAACATTGGAAAGCGAAATTTGGATGGCTGGGTGGGAATTCACAACCGCGTCCTCCCGAGTGCGAGGCTAGAGTGTTACCGCTTACCCGCAACGCTGGCTAACATCACATTTCCAGTGATTCCAGTCTTTCCTTCTTTACGAATGGCCCAAGGCGCACATCTGTCAAATTTTTTACATCACGAAAAGTTGCAATAAAATCTTCACTGGTGAACCGCCGAGATATTTTTTCGGCTAGCCCCGCTGTCTTCTTCAAATTAGAGACAACGGTGCTAGCCGTCGAGGTATCGTGTTCTTACAACACAACCCGGCCATACATCCTTGAAGACTTCATTGCAACCTTACGCCAGAAGAGTCTCCATTCTTAGTTTAAAGTTCTATACATATTTTTGTTTTATTATTATCCAGTCAGTAAAACACTCTCCGCTTGTTGTTATACACACTTTCAGTGTTTAACTGTTTCAGTCACAAACCTAATATCTCTCTTCCTCCGTCCATCTTTAGTTATAATACTTCCAAATAAACTGTTGAAAGTCTTCTAACTCTTTTGAGTCTAGTAATATATTGACAATGATTTTTCTATTTGTACTACATGCCATAGATTTGGTTCACGTGGCATTTGTACTTCAGCTATATTTTTTTTATCGTAACTTCACTTATTCTCCTTGTCAAACACCTTTTCTCCATCATCATTCGTCATTTCAAAATCGCATCCGGTTAATTATATAAAAGATGTAGTTTTCTGTTTCATGATAGATAGATAGATAGATAGATATGTTCACTTTGATCCCATGTGAGAATAATCTCGGGGATGTGGAACAGTACATACACTTATTAGTAATGTCAATATTACTATATAATTGATAATATTATTATATATTGACAACAAGTTAGCAACAACCCATGATAGGCTAAAAGCATTACTTCATTTTGACCTAATAATCCTTTTCTCGATTCGCTATTAATTAAACAGAGACTGAGGAGTGGATGCCCTCGCTGAAGGGCAGATACACGGTGAAAGGCTTCCGGGGTACTGGCGTGGCCTTTGTATTCAGTCAGTCCGCCATGCCACGCGAGGAAAGTGCCTCTCCGTCGTCGAATTATTCCGTAACACGCCTGCAATTAAATCGATCATTACGATACAGCCACTTCCGACCAACATGTGCTTAATGCAGTTCAGAAGGCACAATGATCCAGTGAAAGTGGCTATTAGCGCCTGCCACCATTTCACTTCCTCAGTTTTTTTGTTATTCGTAAATCACTTTCAATTTGTGACGGACTGAACAGGAAGCGTGTAATTTAAGGATTAAAAACACATTTCTGATAATACCGTCGTTAATGTGTGTATTTTTTTTTTTAAGTTTCAACTTTCACGAGTATGAGTGAAAGTTACATCAGTTTTTCGTTAGATTTATTTGATCGCTACACTGCCTTCTTTATTTTTTATATTTGTATCAAGTTTTCGAAAGACAGCTTTTTAAAAAAATTGTTAATGAACTAACCCTTTCTATCATTTTCATCGTGGAAATTCTACGTACTTGCCGGGGTTGGTTGGATTTTTTCTTCCTTCTCAACTCACTTCTTGATGCGCGAAACGTTCTGTGTTGTCGTGTAACTCTAGCTCTGACTCCCAATTGCCAAACAAAACGCTAAAGCCTGCTAAAGAATACGACAGACGTCAAACTGTCTATCCAACGTGCTATCGTAAGCGGAAATTCAGATTTTTCAATACTAAATGAAATTTAAAATAACAAAGTTAATACTAAACGTTTACACATGCTCGTTACTTGCAGCGAAGAATAAGAGATTATATCAGAGAACTGCTTGACTTTATTATTCAACTGTTGATTTCTTTCGAAAAATTACTACAGCACTTTTCTTTTCTCTGGCGAGCAGTAAGTTTTTTTTATGTTAACCTGATTTAAAGTTCCGACCGCAAACAAAATGTCCGTCTTGACATTCTTTACAACAACACACACAACCTTTCAAACAAATTAAAAAACTAAACTTGAAACAATAGAATTATCCACCCAGTACAACAGCAAACAGATTTTTGTTACTAATCTACTCACATGACATGTCTGTAACAGAAACTACATCGATCAGAGAAACAAATGTGTGCAAAATTACATTTTTATGTGTATCTCAACACTTGGCATCACCAAATTAATGCAGTTAGTTTTTTTCCATCATCAGTCTTTCGACTGGTTTCATGTAATCCTCCATTCCCTTACTTCTCTGCATACCCCTTACAACCAACGTCCTAAATATTCTGCTTCATATATTCTAATCTCTACCTTCCTCTACAGTTCTTACCTTCGACTGTTCCCTCCTCTAAAAAATTAACCAATCCAGCATGTCTCAAAATAAGACCAACCAGCATATGCTTCTTCTACAAACTTCTTTCATCACCCATCAATTCCAAAACTCGTTCATTTCGTACCTTGTCTGTCCACTTAATTTTCAGCATTCTTCTGTAGCACCACATTTCAAATGCTTCCATTTTCTTTCTTTCTGGTATTCCTGAATCCATGCTTCGCTACCATAAAGTGCAATGCTTCACACATGGAGTTTTAAAAAGTTCTTTATAATTCCTAGATCAACATTTAAAACTAAAAGATTTCTCTTTTTCATGAAGGCTCTTTTTGCTAGTGCTATTCTGCTTTTAACATCATTTCAGCCCCGGCCATCGGTTGTAATTTTGCTTCCCAAGAAGCTGAATTCACTTACTTCTCCTAATGCATCCATTCCTATTTTTATATTTTGATCTACTGTGATTGGTATCATTTCCGCTAAATTTCATCACTTTTGTCTTGCTTTGATTTATATCAGTCCAAAATCCTCCTTCAGTATTTTGTTCATGCCATTCAGTAACTTCTCAATTTCCGCAGCCCTTTCTGCTAACAAGACAATATCATCAGCAAATCGTAGCATACTGATTTTTTTTTTCTCTTTGAACACATGCCACGGAGAATGTCTCGTTTACTTCCTTTATTGCTTCCTCTACATACACGTTGAATATTAACGTGGATAGATTACAACCTTGTCTCACCCCCTTTTTAACTGATACATGTCCTTCATGATTTTCTACTTTTATTACAACCACTTGTTCCTTATATAGTTTATATTCTTCTATCTCGATATTTTAAACCCGACTTCTTTAAAATTTTGAACATTTTATCCCACCTAACATTATCAAAAGTTTTTTGTATATCAACAAATGCTATTAAAGTGTCTTTGTTTTCCTTGATCCGCCCTTCAAGTATTAATCTTAGAGCCAGAATTGCTTCCCTTGATCCGCAGTTTTTCCTAAACCCAAACTGATCTTCACATACTATCTCTTCTACTACCCTTTCCATTCTTCTGTATATTATTCTGGTAATTAATTTTGAAGCATGTGATGTTAGACTAATTGTTCGATAATTCTCACATTTGTCGGCTTGTGCTTTCATCGGAAGTGTGAAGATGATATTTTTACTAAAATCAGTTGGAATTTCTCCTGTTTCATAACTTTTTGATATCAATTTGAAAAATGTTTTGATTGCTTCTACTCCTATGGATTTAATAAGCTCTGCAGGGATATCATCAATTTCAACTGGCTTATTTGCTTTCAGGTCATTCAGAGCTCTATCAAATTCTGTCCTGAAAACAGGATCTCCTAAGTCATCAGTGTCGAAATCGCCTTCCTTTTCCATTACGCTATTGTTAAAGTCGTCCCCATCATACAGTTTCTCAATGTATTCCTTCTATCGGTTAGCTCTATTGTCTGAGCTTAAAATATGTTTCACATCGGTAGGTTTAATGTTAATACTTCTTTTCTTCATTTCTCCAAAATTTTATTTAATCTTCCTATTTGCAACATTTACTTTACTTATTATCATTTCCTTTTCTACTTCTTTACACTTTTCTTATAGCCAGTTTTCTTTTGATTTTTTGCATTTCTTGTTTATTTGATTTCTAAATTGCCAGTATTGCACTATCCTGAACATTTTTGTGCCTTCTCCTCTGATCCATCAGCTCCAGAAATTCTTCTGTGTAACAAGGTTTTCGGGCGGCTAGCTCTCTAAAGCCTAATATATATTTACCAGCTTTCATTATTTCGGTCTTCAATGCATTCCATTCGTCCTCGGTTGAGTTCCTTTCAGAGTTACTTCTTAGACCTACGTCTACCATTTCTGCAAATTTTTCTCTCGTGCTAGATTGTTTCAGTTTATTCACTTCCAGTGTGTTCTGCTTATATTGTTTCCTTATTAGCTTGAATTTCAGCCTGCACTTCATTACTACAGAATTATGGTCAGAGAGTGTATGCCTGATCCTGGGTACGCTTTACAGTCTAGAACTTGATTCCCGAAACTCTGATGACCATGATATAATCTAGCTGATATCTGCCTGTATCCTCTGGACGTTTCCAGGTGTATAAGCTTCTTGCATGATTCTTGAACAGTGTGTTTCTCAGGACTGACTTATATCTTTCACAAAATGCTAACAACCTGCTTCCTGGCTCATTTCTTTCTCTTAGATCTAAACTTCCTGCAGTATTTCCCTCTTTTCCTGATCCCACTATCGCATTCCAATCATCCATGATTATTAGATTTTTTCCCCCTTCATATATTGGAAAAATTCTTCAATTGCGGCGTATATCTTCTCTATTTCTTCGTCATCTTCCTGTGACTTTGGCATATTCACTTGTACTAACGTGGTTGCGGCAGGCTTAGTTTCTAACCTCATAAAAATAATTCAGCAACTGAACTGTTCATAATAAATTGCTCATTTCCCTACTCTCTTATTTATGTCAAAACCTACACCAGTAACTCCACTGATAGCTTTCGTGTTAATTATTCTGTGTTCCCCAGACCAGAAATCTTGTGCATCCTTCCATCCTTCTCACTAATCCCGACAACATCATACTTAATTCGTTCCATCTCCCTTTTTAAGTTTTATAACCTACCTGCCCTATTCAGACTTCTAACATTCCACGCTCCCACCCATTGAACGTTTCTATCTATTCTGATGACTCCTCCCCGAGTAGTTCTCACCCAGAGATCCGATTGGGGGACTATTCTACCTTCGGAATATTTTACCCAGGAAGAAGCAATCATAATATATGTAATTTGAGAGAATTATATGTGCTTGGGATACCCTTTGGGTCTTTAATGCAGTGGTTTCCCGTAGCCTTCTGCATCCCCATGCCGTTGATCATTTCTGATTCATCCACCTTTATGGACTGTTTCCAATCCCAAGGGAAAGAGGGTTCTCGGCATCGCTCACCGCTCTTCCGTCCTCCTTTAGGAGGCCATTGCAAGCATTGGGTGACTCTTTGTACCGAGAATTTTTCGGTCGGCGGAGCCTCGACCTGTAAACAGGGCGCACCACGTGAAGGAGAGGTTAACATTTTGTTGGAGACAGCTAATATAGCCTCTCCCAAACCAATAAACCCCCCTTTTTTTGTTGCAATAATCAGTCTTTCGACTGGTTTGATGCAATCCTCCATCCCTTCCTATCCTGTGCTAACCTCTTCATCTCTACATATCCCTTACAACCCACGTCCTCAATTATCTGTTTCATATATTCTAATCTCTGTCTTCCTCTACAGTTCTTACCGTCGACTGTTCCCTCCACCAGCAAATTAACCAATCCAGCATGTCTCAAAATATGACCTACCAACCTGTCTCTTCTTTCTGTAAGCTTCTTCCACAAACTTCTTTCCTCACCCATCATTTCCAAAACGTATTCATTTCTTACTTTGTCTGTCCACTTAATTATCAGCATTCTTCTGTAGCACCACATTCAAATGCTTCAATTTTCCTTCTTTCCGGTATTCCTTAAGTCCATGTTTCGCTACCGTAAAATGCTGTGCTCCACACATAGAGTTTTAAAAAGTTTTTTCTAATTCCTAGATCAATATTAGAAACTAAAAGGTTTCTCTTTTTCATGAAGGCTCTTTTTGCTAGTGCTATTCTGTTTTTAACATCACTCCTGCTTCGGTCATCGATTGTAATTTTGCTTCACAAGTAACAGAATTCTCTTACTTCTCCAATTGCATTTGATTATATTTTTTATTTAATCTACTAGTAATTGTATCATTTCTGCTACATTTCATCACTTTGGTCTTGCTTTGATTTATATTCAGTCCAAAATCTTCCTTTAGCATTTCGTTCATGCCATTCAGCAATTTGTCAATATCTTCAGCCCTTTCTGCTAACAAGACAATGTCATCAGCAAATCGTAGCGTACTGATTTTTTCTCCCTGAACGCGTATGCCACATGGGAATTTTTTTTTTTTCTTTGTTGCTTCCTCTACATACAAGTTGAATATTAACAAGGATAGACTACAACCTTGTCTCACACCCTTTTTTAACTGATGCTTGCCTCTCATGATTCTCTACTTTTATTACAGCCACTTGACTTTTGTCTAGTTTATAAAGTATTCTTCTATCTCGATATTTTAAACCTGAATTCTTTAAAATTTTGAATATCTTTTCCAACCTAACATTATCAAAAGCTTTTTATAAATCAACAAATTCCATAAAAGTATCTTTGTTTTTCTTGATTCGCCCTTCAAGTATTAATCTTAAAGCCAGAATCGCTTCCTTTGTACCGCAATTTTTCCTAAACCCAAACTGATCTTCACCTGGTATGTATTCTACTATCCTTTCCATTCTTCTGTATAATATTCTTGTCAGTAATTTTGAAGCATGTGATGTTAGACTAATTGTTCGATAATTCTCACATTTGTCGGCTTGTGCTTTCTTCGGAAGTGTGAAGATGATATTTTTATTAAAATCGGTCGGAATTTCTCCTGTTTCATAACTTTTTGATATCAGCTTGAATAATCTTTCGATTCCTTCTTCTCCTATTGATTTAAGAAGATCTGAAGGGATCTCATCGATTCCAACTGCCTTATTTGCTTTCAAGGCATTCAGAGCTCTATTAAATTCTGTCCATAAAACAGGATCTTCTAAGTCATCAGTGTATTTTATTATAAAACTTAAATTAAAAATGCAGTCAACACACAGAATCAAATAACCCAGCGAAAGCCACAAAGGTAACGGAAATTTCTTAGAGAAGGCAACTTTCTTTGGCTAATAGGAGTTGAATTAGTGTGTGTGGTTGTTTGCCATCTGTAAATGTATTGGATCAAATACATGCCTCAGCTATCTTACGTCAGTATCTAAACCGATAAACCAGTTCATAATCGTCTCTCATTCGTTATATAAATAAGTAAGACAGCAGAAAAAATGAAAAGGGGCGTTTCATTCCGGGACACTTACGAGCGCTCAAACATTACGCTGTCTTTACAGCAAATATACGAAATTTGAATCACGTCCCAGAATAGAACTTGCTCCTATAGAACCTGATTCCAACAACGCAACTGTTGTATAAAGTGCAGGATTTATTTCCTTTCCTTCTACCGCCTTAAGTCTTGTCTATAGAAATATAATTTGCGTTTTCTTTTTATTTAAGGTGTGCCTTTGAGGTACCTTCATAATTTTTAACTAACAGATTACACAATCGTTTAAAACCCGTAATCATGGTAGGCAGTGCGTTGGGAATGTGATCTGAACAGCTTTCCATTGTACGTTCAGTACGTTCCAGTGCCCGGCGTGGTGGCGATAACGTTAACTATCGCGTTACGTGTACATTTTAACATTAGGAACGTAACTACTGTTTCTCTTGTTGGATGCAATTTGATGTTACATTGTATCTAAACATTATCAGAACATTTGTTTGTAGTTTTCTTTTAACATGCGTCGTTCTATTACCAGTCTTTTCTGTTGTGTCTCATTGGGTGCAGTTTATTTGATGCTATATAATGGGATACTCTAAATTCTCACAGATATATCGTTTTGCATTCGAGTAATATTAAAGAGATAGTAGTCATATAGTTTATATAGGTTCATTGTTAGGGCTGCTACAAAGGGCAAATGACATAAAACATCTTTAGGTAATTACCTAAGATAAACGTGTGCTAGTGTAAGTTACTCTGCTTTAAAGATATTTCCAATCGATGAACATGAATGAATAATGAAATAAGAACTCTTTCATTCTTGTGTTCCTGGAGTGAAACATTAGAAATGCTTTGCTCTAATCGATCATTTGCAAAGACATTCAACAACTGCATTCCAAAAGTCCTTCTGTATGTTTAAATCGCTCCCGATTACTTCCACAATTTATCCATCCTAATCTTTCTTGGCCTGTAAATAGTTCCATGACTCCTCACTTCTAGGTCCAGTGCCAATACACCTGCTGTTACTGTTAGAGCTGCTGTTGATGCTATTCGATTAGCGTCAGTGAGCTTAATAATAATAATAATCATTTCGTGTGGTCGTAATGACCTGGTGACAGGGTTTTATTGGCTGCTCGTACCACCCCTGTCGTAGCCGCCTTAACCTAACCCGGCTATCTTACCGAGTACAGTTTAACGTGGAATCCGCAACACAGAAGCGTTCTGGTGTACTTCACATTACACAGCAAGTTGTGCCAGAGGTGAAGGTCAGTTTAAGGGTCTATGAAAATCTCCGCCGAGACAAGGATTCGAACCGGGGACCTTTCGATCTCCAGTCGTAATTCTTAAGCACTGAGCCACCATACCGTTAGTGTGCCTAATTAATATTGCTTTTTGTAGCTTCCCGATTTTCTCCGTCAGCTTTCACTTCCTGAGATGCTAAGCCCAGATATTTGCTGCATAGCGTCAGTGGATACTAGTTTAACACTGTGATATGTTATCATTGTCAAAGAAGAAATTTGGAGTTTTCTCTGGGATAGACTTTTGATTTTATTAAATACTCCTAAAGACCTCCCTCGGTTCTCTTTCAAGTGGGTCTGAAAGTTTACACGTATCCAGCTGCAGATCTAATTATCCGCTTGTTGGACTATTTGTTACCGTATTTGCTGATAGGATTTCGTTTTAGTTTGTTTTTAAAGATCATGTAGCTTGTCCTGGTCGGCGCAAGCTTCTGTTTCACTTCTTCGCACCACTCAATTCTATTTTTAATACCTTAAAGCTCTACCTTTAGACTTTTAATTCTGAAATCACTTCCAAATCATTAGCGATAGCAACCAGCCCTGTCATTTCAGGCGCCCACTGGAGTTTAATGTCACGTGGGATCCAGCTCAGCTTCCAGCAAAAGATTACGTATCTCGAATCTGCTGGGACCGAGCGTGTTGTGTAGGTGGTAACTATCTGGCCTCACAGTAGGGAAGTTGCGGGTTTGAATCCCCGCAACGCCATCCAAATTTCGGTTTCATGGTTTCCCGTAATATCTCCAGGCGAATGGCCGGATAGTTCCTTCAAAAAACCAAAACCAAATTCATCACCTCCATTCTTTTCCAGCCTCTAATGACTTCGGTGTTGATGAGCCATAAAGTCGTGAGAGAAAAGAAAAAGAAATTGCTTGACGGTCACTGTGCAGTCCCCTATGGCCGCACTGACCATGCGTCATCGTTGGCGCATCTTCAGGAACCCGGCCTGCTCTCATGTAGACCTTCCTCCAGCCACTTGCACCAACGTCAAACCACCGTGTAAATTCTCGTTCCATGTGCTGCACAAATCGGAAGTGAGCCCACAATACATTTTACCACAAACTATTGTTAACTGCGCAAACGAGGCGTACCAACGCAGTCCGGGAATGCTAGTAATCAGTAGAACACTAAAACGACCTGCTAGTTCCTCCATATGTGCACAACTGCCACCACGTGACTGATACTACAATGGCACTTATTCGATCCCGGATTTGCCAACATAGTTGCGCTTTATCATCGCATGTGGTGCTCTGAAGCACTATGTGTCAGTACGGTCGCTCACAATCAAGTACTACAGAATGTTCTTATTTCCTGTTCCATAAGTGTATTTAATCTCAGCCAGAATCTGGTTGTCTGGTTGTTAAAAGGCAATTTCTTTTGCCAATTATTAATATTTGTAATCAGTTTATGAATAATTATTGTCAATACACCTTGAGTTTGTGCGTTCTCCGTGGCCTTGATTTTTCACTCTCAGATGATTAAACACCCGCATAACAGCACTCATCCATCATTCCCACACAATAGCATCAACTCCAACACCACCAGTGTTGACAGAATCACCGGGCACTCATTCACATTCCGAGATCCAACAAACTTTCTTGGCATACTACATGGCCTCGTGATTAAATCAGACTTCTTATGGACCTTCTGGAACTAAACGTACCGATCGAACGCCGTGCCACAGCACAAATAAACCGAGAGCTTGCGCTTTCTACTTTAATACACCACGGTACGAGAAGATGGCAGCTCTCGCCGTTTTTCCGTTCATTGCTCTGGACGCGATCTTCCTCGGAGGTTTCGCGTTGACCGCAGCCACCGTGCGAGTGGCTGGCGGCCAAGTGGAGCGTGCTGGTCGAGTCCGGCTCGGCCCGCTTCCCAGACTTTCGCAGAGTCGCCGGGGTCACCGGCTGATGCTTTCCACGCCGACACAGCTTCGTCGCGCTTTCCACCAGACGACCACAAGCGCACTCAACCTGCCTTCACCTCCTCTTCTCACCTGCCACTCCTCTACAGAGTTGTTTGTCTCGTATTCAACAACACATCCCAAACAGATTCGAACCGTTAACCCTTTGTGACAGTAGCGGAGAATAATTATTTTGTAGACTAGCCTTTGAAAAATACAAAATTTACTACGGTACAAGTAAAACAGTTCTAAATCTGAATAGTGAAGAGTTATTTCATTGTCTTTGTGCATTGTAAGTTATTTCTTCATTTTATTGCAGAATTATGTGAAGGATACTCTAGAGGTATTGAGTCAGACACAATTTTTAATAATCTAATTTTTGCGTGAATATGTCAATTTTAACTCAGTTTGGTCACATGTTACGGAAACCTACTGTTACGCAAGTATTGCAACAATTTGAAATAGTTCGTTACTCAGCGGTTGCCCGATCTACACAGCAGGTAGCTGCGGCATCATACTGCCACGAGGTTAGTTCCGTCCAACCCCGACGGTGAAAGAATTTTTCTCCATTCAACTTCTTAATCACTAGATAGTGAATCAAAATCTTCAGTTAAGTGAGAGCTTATGACACTGTTGACGACGGATCGTCTGTCGGACGTAAACGTTAAACCTGGTTGCTCCCTGGTCGTCCTTCAGTGCGTTATTTCATCTTTCATTCCCGGTGCAAACACACACACATCATATTACACGAACTTGTCCATAAGTAATAGGCAATAGAAAATTACCCCCTTTAAATTTCCCAGTTTAATTGCATTGAATGGCTAACTTCCTCCATTGAGACAGACAATCTCTGGGTGAACGGGTATGTCGCTCATGAGTATCACTCGGCTATTTCTAGTAATAGCCACTAAGTTAAGACAATATTTGAGAGTCTTCATGACCGCATGTCCGGCAAACAACTATCTTCTATTTTCTGTGCACGGGGATTGGCATTGTGTATGCAGGAGGATCAAGTTTGTCTACAAAATGATCAAAGTTTGCAGTGAAATTTTCGAAAATTTGCGTTTTCACATTCTGCTTGTTTACTGTTATTCATTTTGCAGTCTTGTGATCTCCCAACGGCAATTTTCCCATATTTCCCTTGATTGGGTAATATCCACTGCCTCACTGTTTGTTCTGTTTCTCGCACGGTGAAAAAAAAAAAATCTTGGGAAGATCGCACGTACCTTTTATACCTTACTCTGGTTTGGTGGCATATTAGAATCGATTCTTAGGCCATTCTCGTTTACAAAAGCAGCCGTGGCGAGTTATTCGCCTTGAAATAGTATGTAAAAAACAGAAACATGTTGTACCTAGGGAGGAATTAATTATTTAATTATAATTTTAAATTAATGATCATGAGGGAATACCTTTGCATTTTGCAGTGAGCAAAGTTTGAAGTTTTACAATTTAACATTTATTCAAAAAGACATATTAACATTGACATTCGTGGTTAGAGATTCTTATGCTGACCATACTTGATTTTAAATTAGTAGGCGCCACTAAGATAGATTCTTAAAGTTCAGTTGATAAGAGCAACTGTGAAAATCTTAATCAGTTGGTTTCCCTAACAGAATGTTTCAGGTGTGATTAAAATATGAAGTGCAACACAATCGAAAAGTTTTTTAAACAGGATTTATCACGTTTCGTTACCAATCAACACAACAGCTTCGCCACCTCACTAGTGGCCCTACACTTGTACAACTACGCAGAAAATGTCTTCACCGGTAAAACTCCTGTCAAAACACTCCTTAACAGAACTGCTAGCATGTAGCTCCGTCTTTCTGCATCTGGACGTGGCCAATGAGTAGTCCATTGTCGTGGTATTTCTTGCACTTCACTTGCTGTAGGCGAAGCTCACTCTCATACATTTTAACCTTCAAGTACACGCGTTGTTTCTGGTAACGTACAGTCACGTGTGGGGTCTAGAAGTACCCCAACCGTGTTTAGGTGTGCTTACAAGTAATTACTGGAAATAACTTGCATATTTTTATATTTACATAATAAAAGATAACGTATTTATTATTTCAGTCGTTTATTGTGCTTATATTAATCAGTCTTATCCGAAACTTAAAGCCATTCACAAAAACATGCCATTTTGGTTTTCTGTTTGTATAGGTCAGGGAAAATGACATAAAAATCAACAAATATTGACTTCTAATTAAACTTCTTTTTTATTATGTACAGAAGTGGAGCATAAAATCAAATTAAAATTATAAAAGAGAAAAAACTAACAATACAAAAAAAAAAATGACACTTCATTATGTGCCTACAAAATCAGTCGTTTCCTTTGGATTCACAGGACAAACAAAAATTGATTGTCTTTGAATGAGGCTTACAAATACATTGTTTGCAAACGTTACATGTTAGAGAGCTCTTCTTATCTTTCGACCTTGGGCAAATATAACACCTTCGCTTTTTAGAAGCACTAGGGGCAGGCTCATCTTCATTAGGAGTTGAAAACATTTGTTCTCTGCCAACCAATTTGCACATGATTTCCCGTATATCCTTGGCCAACTTTGGGTTATTTTCTAATCTCCTGCAAACGTATGGCTTTACAAGACTCATTGCAGTGGACTTTATGTATTCTCTTCTGCTGACTTTTTTATTTGGATTAGAACCAACCCAAAGAACATATCCATTAGCAAGAGAAATATTCAGCATTGCAGCAAAGATTGCGTTTGGCCATCTTCTTGTTCTACGTGAGCAAGAGTAATTTGAGCATTTCAAATCCAAGGCATCAACTCCTCCCTTAGTCGCATTGTAAAAGTCTATAATTTCGGGTTTCTTCGATTGTTGATTTACAGACACTTCGTGATGCATGGAAGATAGTAAAACTACACTTTTATTCCTCCTTGGAACGAATGATACCAAGGTCTTGTCCCAAACAAATCCAAATAAAGATGATTCAGTGGGTCTTGTTTTATCAGGCAAAAACTGACGAGGAATTTCTCGTTTGTTTTTTCGTACAGTGCCCACGTATGTTAGCCCTCGTTTCAGTAATTCGTCTACTAACTCAACAGACGTAAACCAACTGTCTCCAGTGATATTCCTATTAGTTCCATAAAATGGCTCTGCAAGTTTTAGCACATCCTGTGTTGGCACTGCGAAAGGGATATTTCTTTGCGTAAGCGGTTTTCCTGAGTATATAAACGCATTACATAAGTAATGAGTTTTCGCATCGCAAATACACTGTATTTTCAGGCCATATTTTCCAGGTTTACTTTTGATAAACATTCTAAATGAGCACCTTCCTCGAAATTTTACCAACATTTCATCAACACATAAATATTCTGGACAAGAATAGTTCGCACTACAATTGCTAAGAAACTTTTCAAATATTCCTCGTATCAAAGCCAGTTTATCTGTAGATTTTCTTTCTTCTCGTGTGCTGATGTCATCAAAGGTTACATTGAAATGAATGAATAAAAATCTGTTTATCCCCATTACACCTCGAAAAATGTCTCTTCCAGTAAAATCAGTCGCCCATAACGATCTAACATTTTCATGATTTGACTTGAATATCGACGTAAACAGAAGTAACCCAAGGTAAGCTCGTAACTCACAGCAGTCAATGTTGTTGCCATAATACGGCCGTAATAATGGAGGTGAATATTTGTCCTCAAGTTTTTTGTTGGTACAGAGCACGATAGTCTCAATCACATCATCGGTAAATAATAGTTCCCAACTCTCTACAGGTGACATTTCACGTTTACTAGCAGCAGGTCCTCTCAGTCCCGTGCGTTCTCGTACCATATTGTGCTGTCGTACACGAGATGAATGTGGGGCAGATTTACTCCATTTGAATCTGTTCTTACCGTAAAAATAGTTCGCTGAGCTTTCTTCGTCTTCATCACTAGTAGATGAGCCTTCACTTAGCTCCATCTCTTGTGGTGAGTGCCTTGGCGGGCAAACCACGTTACAATTATCTTTCATACCTTTATGATTAATAATTGTGGATTTTTAATTTTAATTTTTATTGAAGGAGTGAAAATTATTTAATTTTGCAAGAATTTCGACGTTAGTTGGAATTCAGGAAAATTGTCACAATATGACATTTATTTTCTTATCACTGGCGATTACAAGTCCGAGCGAATTTACCGTTAACATTAACACAAATTGGCAAAGTCATAAAAGCAACGCTCAGAGTTACAATTAGCCGTCATGAGCAAGCAAACAATTATATATTTACTTTTAAATATATCTCAGAATCAAAATGCAAGAAATAATGACAATTGGAAACAATAAAAAATATAGTTATGACGACCTCAGACAAAGGTATCATAATACTGTGACTTTACAGTTAAAAAGAAAATCATGGGCGCCAGAATGAACAATATATCATTCGAAAATAACTAGTTCTGGCAAATTATGCCGCTAGCTCAGGGGTTTTTACAATTACAAAGTGAGAACATGGACCTATCCTCTCAAAGTCGCTTACGGGTTCTGTTTCACGGAATGCACAATCACATGGCTTGGTCGTAATCAATTACCATTGTAGTTCTGCATCTGATGTCTGTGATGAGTGTAGCGGACCCACGATATGTGAGATTATCTCACAAGTCGGCTACAGGCATCTCTGGTCTGGCAATGCGCATCATCGCATTACCGGCTGTGTTGCGGTGATACGCTCGCTCCAGCAAGGCAAGCTGCAGTTAGCGAAAGAAGTCGACTTTCCAAGTCAACCTCAGACTGGTGCGATCGAAGTTAGAATGTCAAGCTCCTCGCTCCTCGGTCCACGAGGAAACTTCTCGCTCCGCCCATTTGTAGTCTCGAAGCTCACATACAACAAAAATTCCCAGGATTTTGAGTTATACGCTCATTTTGATTGGATCTTCAGGTCGGCACCTAATGTCACGTGATATCCTCGATATGTGATTTGGCTAGAGTATCTAACAGAGGTCGGACATATTCGGCTAAGTTCGGGGACGACCCTGTTCTGGCGGCCGGCCTTTCCCGCCCGGTGAGTAACCTTGTTGACCGCCTATCCCTAGGGAGCAGAGTGTGTGGTCTGGCAAATCCCAAATCCGCGACTTCTTGTCGCCAAGGCTCGGGAACACCAAGATTAGCTTCAAGCCTACATAGCTCAATAATTCTTGAATATTCGCTTTACCAAGATACACTGTATGTTCATCATTTCATTACAGTCCTCACTTGGAATCTTGCGTACTTTATAAAATTACAACAAAAATCTATTTAGGTGGTCGCCCAAGATTTATGTAAATTACTCTTATATTATTACATATATAATAAAAATGCACCTTGTAACGTAGCGACAGCGCGGCTCGTTACAATATGGCCGTCCGTTGGTGAAAAATGAAATTATGATAGAATAATTTTATTTTTAACTACCTAATTCTATCTCCATTGTGACTCAACAAAAACTTAAGCATTTTTATAATTACATTAATTTTAAATGTGATTCCAATAACCATCGGTATTCGTGCCTTGTAAGGTGAATATATAACGGGAGCATATGTCCTTTTGGCCGTTTTACAATTCTTTACAAACAGAAGCACGTGAATTCAGGTAGCCTTCCCAAATACAAAGTTATATTAAACACAATACTAAAATATACATGAAAAGAAATTATTTACATACATGTTTAAATAATAATAATCTTGAAAATAACTTGTATCAAATCTTATCATTAAATTAATAAAATGAAACACATTAATAAAACAAAACGTTGTCAGAACACTTATGCAGAAAGTGGTTGAACTATACATTGTATTTACAATTTAGCGTGATAAAAATAATTCTGCCTTCAACAAACATCCATATAGATGCTAGAGGTGAGTGTAAAATATCTCATTAAATTGCGCGGTTTTAATCTCAAAACAACGGAATAGTTTAGTCGGAATCCACGGACGTGATTTTCGTCATGACCGACGGTTAATTCAACAAGCATTTCAGAGAGATGTGTTCGTGTTCATGGTCAAATATCACCAACTGTAATCTTGGATTTGAATGACGCGGCATTTACTTATAATTCAACGTGGTGTGGAATGAACGATGTAAGTGCATGTTTTCGTGTGTTACGTAAATTATGAACCTTACTTGTGGAATGTTAGGTGGTCTCCTAATTAGTCTTTCATTGGTCGACATCTCTAACTTTTAACATACCGTCTGTGAAGTGATTGCGAATTTCATGGCGAAAGGAAACTGTATTTGCTCATGGGTATATGTAATGGAATTTCTATAAAATTTACCATTCCCATATGAGACATTATACACATTATGCGGTTTGACGTGAACTTTCATCATCGTCAACCAAAGTCGCTGTAGCATCTTTGGCATACAAGCGGACCCGAAATATAACCATTCCGCACATAAAATTGAATGATAATGAATAGCGTAACTATCATTCCTCAGTAATATTACGATTCCTTCACAATGGGTCTATTGATGACTCGAGATTATCTCGACATTCAAAGAATAAAATATTTCTCTTTATTTAGGAGTTATTATAATCCTCTTAACATGTCCGTCTACTCCACGTTTTAAGCCGAAAATCCACCCAGTTAGCGAATATTTTCCTTTTATACACTTATGCTTCTTTAGCTTGTATGAAAAGGTCGTAAGCTTTGTGCACAGAACGGTTCGCTCTCAGGTTTTCCGTTTGCCAATACAAAGCAATTTTGAGATTTCACGCTAGCAGAATACTACGAATCTATATAAAGCACAAATATAAACTTTGAAATTATTTTCGTTGAGTGCACACAATTCTGAGCTAAATATATGCTGTCCAACAATAGTTTTAATCTATTTTATGGAATACTATACAATTTACAGTTAGGGTACGCGAAATACCGCTAGAACGAGGCGTGGAACGATTTGTTTCCCTTTCCATTCATCCTGGGGTATTCGCTACCTGCCAATTCTCGGAACCTGCCGGTTGAGTTCAGCTGCCTCCCTGCGCTAATGAGCTCAGCTGTCAGAGGGTAGCTGTTTCCAACTCTTTCGAAACCGTTACTTTGTATGAAATGGCTTTAAGTTCCGGGCGTTATGAGGCCCGATCTCGGTTTGTCCGTCCGTCAACATATAACAATTCTTCGAGATCACTCTGGCAACCGAATAAGGCCAGAAATATAGCAGGAAAAACTTCGATATCACCAATAATCTTATTGTTCACGTCTTCACCATCTGTGCAATTATCATATACAAAATTCCTTTTCAATTGAAGTTAGCATCAAATATAATTACCTTAACTTGCAAAGTTAGCTGAATTATTGAATATATCCCGTAAATAAAGTTTTTCCCCTTAGCCTTTACAAATGCAGTCGCCTTTAACTTTTTGCTCTTCGACTTCGCTCTATCGTTAGCAAAATAACAGCAAGGTATTGTGAAAGCTATCCTGTGTATCTGTAATCCTTCGACTTATGATTCCTAATTTCTGTGATGACTAATACAATTTGAAAAAATCTTTCTGGCAAGGTTTCGTGTTCTATAGGGAATTATCTATGGCACTATCGCTACCCTTGATAGATACACAAAACAAAGAAGTAAATTACGTTGACGAGATAACTTGCGATCTTCGATCAACACAGACAAAGCGATATTACGCTCGCTGTACACTTCTGCTCAGAAAAGATATAATGCAACTACCTAAGGTAAAACGTTACATCGAACTCATGCATCACAAAATGTTGAAACCCTTTTCGTTTATGTCACAAAATACATCTTAGAAAGCATATCACAATATTTGTATCGCTGTCAGATTCATTGTGATTGCGAAGACAAGAAATTGTGCTTGCTAATGGCGCTTCATTCTTCCGCGAGTGCGTATTAATTTATCTGGCTCAGGAAAACATTTAATATTTCAGGATTTTTATCAAATCACGTCCAATTAACAGCGTGAAAGTCAAAAGTGACTATTAATATTTCACGTGGACAAAATATAAAGTTCGGAATAGCGAAATAAGCATTAAAAAATTCCGAATATGGAAATATCCTAAGTAGCTTTAACTGTAAGTGCAAATTTGGTAACTGGAATTTTTAATTTTCCGTTTATCTAATCTTTCCAGCAAAACAGACGGTTTAGACTAGCGGAACTGGCATCGGCGTTTTTCAAGCATGATTAATTTCGGTAAGGCGTCTAACCTAAAAGAATGTGTACTGTACATTTAATTTTTTTTTTTTCTTTTTTTTTATGATCCAAATCGGTCAATTCATAGTCAGCCTTTTCGTCATCGTATTTGGCATGCTACACAACTTGTTGAACAATGCCTACAAGACGAATTTGAGACGTCCATGGATCTTCCTCTGAAAATAATTCTGCGTCGCGAATATTCGTCTTTACCGCTTTCAACAGGATTTCGAAGGACGTAGAACCTTGGGCTTACAAGGTCACAGACGTTCGGCGGTTTGTGCCCGACAGCTAATGACATTCCTGGAACAGGTATAGTGTCCGTCGACCGACCGCACTTACTAACTGGTCCAGCTGACAATTGCGTCTTTTCTGACCGCAAGGAATGAACAAATTGTGTAGTGTTCCACACAAAGTTACGGACAGAAAAACTCCACGCGATGTTGATAGGCTGTGAATTCTGAGACTGATTTCGCATTTCTCCGAGGATTGGAAAACTTGCCGACTCTTGTCTGACTTTCAAGAACGACATGTACTGTACATCTTTCCTCTCCTGCCCTACAAATGTCTTATGCTTTACTGACAGTTTGCACTTAACTGTGGATCCAAGACAACTGAAATTGTTGTGTTTCTTGATTTCAGAGATTTTTGCGTACAAACTGACAATTTCACTGACTAAGAGTTGAGTGGTGACTTTAACAACCGACTCACTCGCAGTCTGCAGTGATTTTTGCACTGTACCAACGCTTTTGCAGACACTATGCTCAGTAATCTGCCGCGTTACTGCTACGTCTCCGAGCAGTGTCCGATTGCAAATTTGCATTTGTGGAACTGCTTCGACCATGCCATCGACAAACGTAATGTTGGAAAGCTCGCATTCCTCAGAGTTTACCAGCTGTTGGTCTGTATTCTGGGTTTGTTCTACTTGTGCAATTTCGATCCATTCATTGGTAATCGCAGCAGTTGGTACCTCTGTGTGTTTTTGTGATTCAGAATTTTTCTTTAATCCCTCCTTTTGTGGATCAACTGGCCCGCTTAAGTTATTAAGCATATTGTTCATCAACTTCTCTTGGGAATTAAATCGTGAATCAATATGCTTGATACAGGAATCAAATGGTGAATTAAATTCCTCATTAAAGTCTTCCCTTTGTGAATCAAATAGTGTATTCAATTGTTCCCTTTGTGAATCAAACAGTGCTTCAAAATGTTGGTTTAATTCCAGAAATTGCTGCCTTTTTTCCTGCCTTGATTGCTCTATTGCAGTCATCAACATGTTGAACATTTGATGTGATGAGAGGGGTGGCGATTCTACAGGAATTTGTGTCATTTGTTGCGTCTGTTCTGAATGTGCGGGCGTATTCTGTGTCGTCTCACCTACAGGAAACGAAAAATTTTCCATATTTTCTTGTGGCGACAAAGTAGACTGCGAACTATATGAGTGGGTCGGAACTTCAGAACTTACGTTCCCCTCCCCTGCAGCCAATATTCCGCATTCTGTTAACTGAACCTCGTTCATGATTTCGGGAGATTTTTGCCTATCAGACTGATCTTCCATATCGAAATCTTTTATCGTACGAGATCGTAGCTTCATATGAACACACAAACAATGAATTTACACCGCAATTGTGCAATGACGAAATCTAAATTCACTAGCAACAAAAATACCGCGAATTTCAATACACAAATACATATACCCCTCCAAAATACAGCAAGAGAAAAGCAACGATGAATCATGCAACACAACACCATGAAAGCAGACTTACTTTCAAACACATGGGCAAAACATGCGTGTCTTTAATTTTCTTAGCAGCTACCATGCATTAAGAAATCAACACTGACGTTACTCATTTAAAAATTTTAAACTGATCACAAAATTGTTACAATACAAAGTGTATTGCATCTCAATTGAAATACACAAATGAACTTCCTTTTAATGCGTTGAAACAAAATAAATTTTATGCATTGAAACAAAATGAACTTTATGCATTAAAATATAAGTGAAACATCAAAATAAAATCTTGTATGAATATCTATTGACTACAAGAATGATAAAACAGCCAAAAACCATGTGCAACATTCCATGAAACTTTCTGAATTTGGGCTCCAAATTGTATTAATTTGAATTAGTGCCACCAAGTTCGCAGACATTAAGAAGTAATGTCTCATCTGGCACCAGCGTTGGGCGACATTATGTGGTGGGTGCCTTGGTGGGCAAACCACGTTACAATTATCTTTCATACCTTTATGATTAATAATTGTGGATTTTTAATTTTAATTTTTATGAAGGAGTGAAAATTTATTAATTTTGCAAGAATCTCGACGTTAGTTGGAATTTAGGAAAAATTGTCACAATATGACATTTATTTTCTTATCACTGGCGATTACAAGTCTGAGCGAATTTACCGTTAACATTAACACAAATTGGCAAATCATAAAAGCAACGCTCAGAGTTACAATTAGCCGTCATGAGCAAGCAAACAATTATATATTTACTTTTAAATATATCTCAGAATCAAAATGCAAGAAATAATGACAATTGGAAACAATAAAAATACAAGTTATGACGACCTCAGACAAAGGTATCATAATACTGTGACTTTACAGTTAAAAAGAAAATCATGGGCGCCAGAATGAACAATATATCATTCGAAAATAACTAGTTCTGGCAAATTATGCCGCTAGCTCAGGGGTTTTTACAATTACAAAGTGAGAACATGGACCTATCCTCTCAAAGTCGCTTACGGGTTCTGTTTCACGGAATGCACAATCACATGGCTTGGTCGTAATCAATTACCATTGTAGTTCTGCATCTGATGTCTGTGATGAGTGTAGCGGACCCACGATATGTGAGATTATCTCACAAGTCGGCTATAGGCATCTCTGGTCTGGCAATGCGCATCATCGCATTACCGGCTGTGTTGCGGTGATACGCTCGCTCCAGCAAGGCAAGCTGCAGTTAGCGAAAGAAGTCGACTTTCCAAGTCAACCTCAGACTGGTGCGATCGAAGTTAGAATGTCAAGCTCCTCGCTCCTCGGTCCACGAGGAAACTTCTCGCTCCGCCCATTTGTAGTCTCGAAGCTCACATACAACAAAAATTCCCAGGATTTTGAGTTATACGCTCATTTTGATTGGATCTTCAGGTCGGCACCTAATGTCACGTGATATCCTCGATATGTGATTTGGCTAGAGTATCTAACAGAGGTCGGACATATTCGGCTAAGTTCGGGGACGACCCTGTTCTGGCGGCCGGCCTTTCCCGCCCGGTGAGTAACCTTGTTGACCGCCTATCCCTAGGGAGCAGAGTGTGTGGTCTGGCAAATCCCAAATC
The DNA here is from genome assembly GCA_031002005.1 of Vandiemenella viatica. NCBI lineage: Eukaryota > Metazoa > Arthropoda > Insecta > Orthoptera > Morabidae > Vandiemenella > Vandiemenella viatica. Next base: position 103,116,753 of record JARYHS010008075.1, on the reverse strand, counting down.
CGCGACTTCTTGTCGCCAAGGCTCGGGAACACCAAGATCAGCTTCAAGCCTACATAGCTCAATAATTCTTGAATATTCGCTTTACCAAGATACACTGTATGTTCATCATTTCATTACAGTCCTCACTTGGAATCTTGCGTACTTTATAAAATTACAACAAAAATCTATTTAGGTGGTAGCCCAAGATTTATGTAAATTACTCTTATATTATTACATATATAATAAAAATGCACCTTGTAACGTAGCGACAGCGCGGCTCGTTACACTCTGAACCAGAAACATGTTCACTGTGTATCGAATCATGTTCACTGATGTCATCAACATCTTCGTCTGGGTCATTTAGTTCTGTGTCTTCATATTCTGAGTCGGTGCCTTCTTCCAACAGTCGTGCAATATCCTCATCACGAAGAAAGCGAGTCATTGTTGTAAAAAATATACTGAAATAAGAGGAAATTTCTATAATAGCATTTTGCAAATAAATACAACGTAAAAGCACGCGTGGGGTCTACAGGTACCCCAACAATGAAAAACAGGCACTTACTGTTGCGAGAGCGCGGCGCACGTCCACCTACTGCAAGCGGCAGCGGCACACTGAGAATACCTACAATGGCGAGTCTGTAGTGCGCCAACAATGGAAATTATAAACTGCTGAGACCCCACCCGTGTAGTTAAAGGTTAAAAAACTCCTGCACACGGTTTATCACGAAATAAAAACTGTAAAAACAAAACTATTACACACAGAGGGAGCTCACAGAAAATCCTCAAGGCCGACTGAACGCCAGAAACACAGGCTCGAGTATTCGCCATTCAGCCCCTACTTTGAGGAAATAGGACTTATTTTTCAGTGAGGATTCCGTGGACTGGGAGGCCACTGGAGTGCGCCGATGGGCTCAAGGAAATGTCCACACCCGTTCGGGAATATCTCAAGGTCGGTTCTGTTCAGTCCAAATCTCGAAGATTTTCTGAACTTGTGACGGGAACTTTACGCTGGGATCTCAGGCAACACTCATTCACTCTCGTATTACAGAATTAACAAACTCGTCGAATTAATAAATACTGTGTCTTATTTCAATTAAATCCAGATTATTGTAAATTACTTTTCGAAGCGGTAGTTTCAGAGAGCTACTTCAAGCACGACTCTATGCCAAATTCACAAGTCACCCTTTAGGTTTCACTTACTCCCGAATACCAGGTTTGTGGATCGATAAACAGATTCGGCTACTTTTTGATACTCTCTCCACCTCCAAAGAGTTTCAACACGTTCTTGTAGGTACCAAACGATTTTTCCAACTGCTAATTGATGAAATAGGCGCCTTATTGGACGATGACTCCTATATATTTATATATCTGATGCAACCTTTATAATAAGCCCTGGAAATACCACATCTTGCACGAGTAAGGTGTACTCCTCTTGTTAAGAATTAAATTACTTCTTGTTTGCATAAATTATCAATAAAATATTATTAATGACTGAAATTGCTGATATGAGTAATCGGTATGTTGCTTTGCAGATTAACAATACCGTGATACCTACGTTTGACATTAATGTACGTTTATTTCAAAAATTTTCTTCATCAAATGTTATTAACAATAGTACGACACAAGTAACAAACATCTTGAAATTCAACAAAGGGTTCATTTTACATCAGTTCTCAGGGTTATCTATATTTCCATTAAGCTCAGTGGGACAGTGAGATTTTCTCTAGGGTGTTTGGTTTGATCAATACGAAAATGATTTGTGTTGACCAATGTATCGGCGGGGTTACCACTTAGCAGAAGACGCCGAGTCTTTTGTCCGCAGTCATCTGATACGATGATTCCATTTTCTGCTTGCCATCAGAAACCCACGTCCACTCGGATAACGACATAGAATACAAGATCAACAGCACACCGCACCGGCGTTAGTCGCCGCACATCTCTTTCTGCAGGCTGGCCACGCACCCACCACACGACTCGCAATCCACTGTACATCCCCACCGCATCACCCTAGCGGCTTCGCTTTGTTCCTTAACTGAGGGCTACCTGGCCCAAGGTCACAGTCCGGAACGCAGCAGGGTAGTTACCGTTACGTTCGTTGTTCACACAGTCCATCAGCTATGGGTCCAGCTTCTCGCAAATATATTTCAATGTACTGTGGCAATACTCTTCACACACAACCTTTCTGGTGCACATTTTACCCTCACTTCACTCTGAGCGTAGTGCCGTATTGTTAAATATCACTAATAGTTCTCTAAAATTGTGGATATTCTCACTTCGTAATACATAAGTAACGTCGCATTGTCTTTAGTGGAACCAGTTTGCATTGTCAAGCTTTTGGGTTATCGTAATTACTATCCACGTATATTAATTTTATAAATTTGTGTTCACTTAGGGGATCACCGTAGTATGAATTACATTTCTGTATCTGTTTTTCAGTTTATAAACTTAATTAACATTTGTTCTCTTTGCATCGCGTGCTATCAGCCTTTGCTCTGCGTTAGGTTTGTCGAAGCAGTTGGGGGAAGAGGATGAAGCACCCTGAATAGGCGTCTCTGGTGTAACGAAGGTCTCCCCAGCCACGGACACAATGCTCATTGTGAGCCTCCACAAATTACTTTTAATTACTACCAGCCATTGTTCGGGCTGCCCACGGGAATGTAGCAACTAGATAGACAGGCGACTGGCCAGCGATACCACAGCTCGTCTTACCAAGCTTTAATTAAATTGATAAAAGTAACACGTCCATCTGCCTTACTTATTCGAAAGAGTTGCTGAATACTGCACTTATTTCGAGGTTTAGCGCCGCGTCATTATTACTGGTGCTGCCAACGAATCGGGCCCAATATAGACCCTTTCAAGGACTGCTTCAGTTTAATGTATCCGCAGTGAACGGTTGCTTACATCTCCAATGGCGAAGGAGGTGTAACCAGCCGTTCATAGCGGATACGTCAACCTGAAGCAGCGCTGGCCCCAGTTGGGTATGAAACGTTGGCAGCGCCAGTAACTAAGCACATAAAGTAAGTGGTAGTGGTGCGGATCGTTTGCCCTTACTCTTCATTATCATCTTCACACGTCTCCAGTTTGCTAGGTGAGGTATTAGAGCGCTCGCCATCTTTGTCTGTCGAGTTATATTTCCTCTTCTGAGACTCTAGACCATGGTACACTTCTCTGCTGTAGGTGCAGTTTTACTGGGTCGAACAATCTTCTCCTGTGCCATCCCCTTGGTTTTATGCCTTTCTGATCTTTTTCCATATCCATGCTACTGCCTCTGGTTCTATCTGCAATATTGTTAGTTTTCTCATATAGTTGATTCTTGGCTGTCCGGGTGGCGCCGCGTCATGTTTCTTGAAACCGACGTTTCGACCCTCATTCTGGGGTCTTCTTCCAGGGTGAGTTTTGCCCTGGGAGAAGACCCCAGAATGAGGGTCGAAACGTCGGTTTCAAGAAATATGACGCGGCGCCACCCGGACAGCCAAGAATCAACTGACTCTGGCCGCGGAAGCCTACGATTACCTCATATAGTGTTCCTCGGACTGAGATCTCCCTAAGGATCGCTCCATTCCTTATCTTGTCTCTTCTGGTTTTCTGTACCATTGTTTTCCTACTCTAAAACCAAATTTGTATTCTTCGCAGTTGATTACCTGTAGTTTTTTTACAAAGCAGAACCGATTCCATTAAACTATTACTAAACAGGGGTACTTGACTAATTTTGGGAAAGTAGTCAGTATTGTAGCTGGTCATCTACTATAAACAAAAAAAATATTATTTCTTGAAATAACGAACGGAAAATAGCAAAATTTTGCATTTTTATGCGATGATTTGAATATTGGCGCCAAAACGCTCCCAGCTGTCAGTTGGTCTCTTGTGACGTCAGTTGTTGGCTCGTGCCATTGTAAACATATAGACGGTATGCTTATTTTATTAATAAAATGAGTTCTAGAGTTTACAAATGGTGTGTGGTGCCTCTGTGTGTAAACACGACCTTTAATGCACCAAACAAATTGTTTGTTTCCGTTCCACGCAACGAAGTAGTTGGAAAAAGTGGTTAATAGCTTGCACGACGCGATCCGGCTTATGTGTCTACAACACCCTCAATATATTTTTGAGAAGAACATTTTGACGAAAGTTTGTGCTTAATATTTTATTATGTTTAATAAGCTATGTACGTCAATATTTTGTGCTATGATAAACTTAAATTATTACCGGTAAATAAATTACTACCCTGGAGGTTAAAATGCTGTTCGTTGTAAATGCATCAATTTTTTTTATTGATATAGTGGCCGAACGATTTGGAAAACTATATAGAGTATCATATAATGGGATCAGTATCAAAAGTACTAATGAATTTAAAAAAATATTCTTTACTTTTGATTTCTGTCTTCGAGTTACTGAAGAATCCATCATCGAATTTAGATTTGGAGAAATTTTTCTTCTGGTCGAGGCCGCATTTCGACCTAACCACTTTTGAGATAGTATATCTCGAGAACTAAGCGAGATATCAAAAAATGTTATTCCTTACAATCAATTTGTCACGTTACTTAAGAATCTACCACCAAATTGCGGCGCTACGATTATCGTAGAATCCCCGCTTCAACGAATATCGAAAAATATTTCGACCTGAATAGGACGATACTTTAAAAAAAATGATCAAAATATTTTTCTAGCTATACAAAAACTTGTATAACCTCTAATATAGAAAGAAAAAGCTTTATATTCACAACATTACTTCCGAAAAAATAGCGTCGAACGAATGTGAACAGACTTATCTTTAACTAACCCAGCGCGGCAAAAAGTAGTTGTAGAAATCACTCAAGGATTTTTTAAAATAGTAATTATACTAACAATTAAATACTGCACATGATTCTGCGAAGCAACAGTCATATTAAACACATTTTAAAAGATACTACAATGAAATACTCGAAATGTAGACCTGTTGATTAAAATCGCAAATTACCAATCTGTATTAAGTAAAACGCACCACTAACACACACGCTTCTAAAATACCTTATATTCTATCTTATATTTTATCGTAATATGGTATTATGTATAACATATAACAAGTAAGTATTTACTTGGACGTTTTGACTTTCCGGAATTCTGGTGATCAGAAATCGGTGTTTGATGCAAAAACACTCCCAGCATCATCACGCCAATTCTGGGCAAATTAGAGCTATTTGCCTTGATAAAACCAACTTCCATTGCGAGTTTAAGAAGAACAAATGTTTTACAGCCAGCACTGAAACCTTAACAAACTTAAATAAGCGACGGAAAGGTGTTCTCCGCATGAGAATACACGGCAGCTAAACTGGCGCGGCCCAACAACTGACGTCATGCGCTTCGATTGGTGTTTCGTGTCACGTGACTAACAGCTGTCTTTTTACATTTTTATTTTATTAAAAATAGTATGTTTTTAACTACTATCCAAAAAATGAAGTTGATTTTCGGTATCCTAACAACTTACTCTATCAGTGTAAATTAAGGTTTCATGGTTTCATAGTTAGTGTCAAGTACCCCAGTGTCGGCACTGACTCCTGTCTCGCGAGCCTTTGACTGCAAGAGGTGATTTTTCAACATGTAATGTAAACTAGTAAGGTATTGTCCAATGAGTTCAGAGCAGTGAATATCCGTATACAGTCTGAACAGAATAGTCATTTTATGTCAATTATTGTTTGTCTCTAGTTAATTCAAGTATGATTCATGTCATCAGTTTTTGTCCTGACCTGTGGTCCAGGCAGTGAAATGAGTTTCTTCGCTTTCACCACTGCCTGTTCTCTATCGCGCTATCTGTGGGAAGTATAATGGCCAGAGCTGCGTGCTAAAGACTATATCACGGCTGTTTGGTTCTGCTCCCGCCCTATGCCGCAGGCGCCGATCTTGATGGGCAAGCGGTAACGCTCGAACCTCGCATTCAGGAGGACCCGGATTCAAATCTCCGTCCGGCCCTCCTGATTCTGGTTCTCATGATTTCCCGCAGTCAGTCAGTCCATGTGAACGGTGTGATTGTTCCAGAACGCTCATTCCTTGCGCATCCCCTCCACCTTCAATACTCTTCCGGTTACACTGTCCTCAACGCCGACGAGCCTTATAGCCAGGACAATCTATGTTGGGCGGTGGCCTTTGCATTGTACCAGACTATTCTTATTAATACGATTCTGACGGACACATTCTATTACGGATGTACATTTTTGGGCAGATGGTATTTTGTTACTAGTGCCATCCTAGCATAAATCCCTTTTTATCAGGAGTACGTCCTGCTCATGTCAAGGAAGCTAAGAGATTGACTGTGAACCTTGTAAACGTTAGTATTATTATATATGTATTATTAGTATTATTCTCTATGTGAAACATTCATCAGTCTGTGGAAAACAATCAGAAACCTCAAGCAGGATAGCAAGATTTTGACTCCCGCCTGCAGCAGTCTAGCGGAACAGTAGCAAATCCGGGAGAATTACTGGGTATTTTGCTAAGTAATCTAATATATCCCTATCAAACATCGTAAGGGTCGTTGTTTTTGGAGCAATCGTCTAAAATGTAATCGCTCGTCTTTACACATTAGATTCTCTATATTCGATATAACTTCCTCAGCATGTTACATTAGGCAGCAAAGATTTTGATGTTTAGGAAATAAACAACATTTGTTTACGACATTGATTTCCTGATTCCAAACATGAACTTCATTTCGGCATATCAGGTATAGATTTTAAGCTATGTAACATCCCTCTGTTGTGTATTAGTTGTTAGTCGGAGTGAATGAAGTCTATAAGTGTAGGCGTGTGAGTGGCAGTCCTTACGTTTCTTTTCATTCTAAAATGGAAAAATGATTTGCGTGGTGCTCGATTGGAGTCGTGTTTAATTTTGATGGACGTCTGAAATTCATTTTTCGTAGTGATATAAAACTGGTGCTGCGGAAGCTACGAAGCTCACTCACTCGATACAAGTCCATATGTTTTTAAGGTTATTATGTATGTATGTGTTTCTATTGCATTGATTTGTCAGCTTATTCTAATTTCAATTTGTTACAACCCCTTCAAAGGCCAGCATTGCAATTGTTGAATTTTCTCTTAAGACAGAAATCGTGTTATACCAAATGCCTATATTTCCTTTGCATATGGGATACTAGAGACCGTGACAATCACTATGTTAAGAAAGACTAGTCCCTCGAATAGGCATGGCTCCTTGTAGAGCTGCCAATATATTAGAAGAACCTATAGTTTAGCCAGAAAAAAAATCACCTTTGCACATCAAACAAGGATTGATCGCTTTCTTGAAAATCTCCGAGATTTTTGCAACCAACAAGTTGAAAGAATCCATCAGGACATCAAAGAAATGGAAACACGGTAGCAAGAGACACTGTGATGATGGCAGACTGTAGCTGGTGTGTAATAGGAGATAAGCCTGTTGCTCAACATCTATGGGGCACAAACAAGCATAAATTTGTAATTTTAGTTTTCAGATGTAATTTTTTGCATTTTTAATTTTGGATACATTTTCGTGTTTTGTTTATGGATCACGCACAGTCCATCACTTAATATTCTTCGCCTTTTGTATGATATACTAAGCTTGTTAAATAAACAAACTTGTTTAATTCTGCTAAAACACACTAATATCACCACATGTACACTGTTAGAAATAATACTGTATATTACAATGTAATGGAGTCAAATGTAGGAGAGTACCTTAAAAAAGATAGACATGATAGATAAAAGTCGAAGTTGTTTTCAAATTTATCAGCCAAAATTACTTAACAATTTGTTAAAATATTCCAGGCACCAGACAAAAAAAAAAAGATATTGTTGACCGGTGTTATCTTTCTGGGAATTTACTGCTGATCTTTGATACCTTCAACAACGCCTCCTCACTCCTTTTTCCAGATTTCCAGATCCTATATTGTGGAGAAGAACCTGTTAAAAATGTTTGGTTGATGTTTACTCATAGTGACATGCCTACGTTAAGACGGAACCGCGCCCCATCAGTGTTACGTGTGTGGAGCAGGCTGCCCGAGTCCATTAGGCGAGGCTATCACGTCAGCTCCGTGGCATGTAACGGGACGCACGCTACTCGCCTAGACCGGAAAACAACTTACGAAACTTTTACTGACGTGACTGTGGCTTCATAACGCTCGTCTTCACCTGGGAATTACCTTACTTAGAATGTGGCGAAAATACATTCAACCTTATTATGGAAATTTTTAATGTTTAGAGAACTCTCTTTCCCTGCTATTACTTAAGCGATCAAGCCACACTCTGCCTTGAGAGATTGCCTTCACTTCAGCTTGTCTTCTGCTATTCTTTGACATACATTCAGCTCAGAAGTATTTGTTTTGTAGACTTACATATTAACCTACTCGTATAGCATTTAAGTATATTATTAGTTCTCTATTTTGTTTTTTAAAGTTTCTAATATACAACGTAACCTTCATGGGTGTTCTGCCGGATGGTGTCGTAAAAACACAACTTTTAGACAGATGGCTCTGCTATCAGGTGTCGCGTGGCTTCCGATGGAAGTAAGACTGCGATTACTGCTGTTTCAATAAGATTCCATTCTTATAAATGAATTTGTTATAGGCACGAAGCGTATTCGTATTAATTGTATTCTTCATATATTCTCTTTTTTTATCATCACCAAATATTAATATGTTGCCGTTTCATTTTTGAAGCTTACAACCAAAATTTGCGTGATTTATTAATGTTGAAACTGTTTGTTATTTCCGATACAGTCGTCGTTATTTCATTGTAATGTAATTCACACAGCAGTGTGTTCTCGGTGAATGTGTGACGGAAGCAGTCACAGTTATATTAGTTTCATTGTAAGTATCGACGCTCTTTCAGTTCTTGCAGTCTCACTTAAGCCTTTGCACGTCTGTGCTGACGCCTCACTAAATGAAGCTGTTTTTTCTGTGTTGCAGCAATATGCGGCGAAACGCGGCGGCCAGGAGAGCTTGCTGGACAACATGAACAAGAAGTACTACTACTACACGCGCACCAAGGGGCTCTTCCGCATCTGCTACCCCAAGGAGAGGCCGCCCACCAGTGAGTGTTACTAGGAAACGTTTACTACACAAATAATTGCTTCGTACAAGCTTTGTTGAGCGCCGTGTTAAATCTCAATGTAAAATTCCCCAGTCTGTAAATCGAGATTGTATGGTTTTAGAATCTTTATATTTCAAGGTACCCCCGACGCGGGCATAACGAATGGAGCTTCGTTGATAGAAGCAATTTTCACCATTCAGGATAGGAGAGGTTGTGGTGTACTATTTCCAGTCATTACATTTTCTTTCAAAGCCTTGAGTTAAATCCAAAACCTCGCTGAAATGCCTATGGAGTAAGGTATTCCTCTGTCGGAGGGAGACATAAAATATGAAGATCGTCGACTCCATTCTGGTCCCCCCCCCCACCCCCCTTATTTCATATTTCAAGATTCTGCGACTAAAATCTTCTCCTTTATATGAACGCCTTGTCCGTGTCCGAGCGTAGGTGGGTACCATGGGGGATGTTTTAACCCTCCATGGCAACCTCTGGGAAGATGGACTGACGTGGTTTCTCTTTGACTTCTCCGCTGTGACAATATTTGTAATTGTTACTGTAAGTGGATAACTGTGATAGTGTGTATGTTCAGTGTAAAGTGTTGATTACGTTGTGGATGAGAGATGAAAGAATGGAGAGGGTGAATCACCATTAATAGTTTCTAATACCCTCACTCCATGCGCACTGAGACTAGCTATGATGAACAATATGGTGAGTAAGAAATGTGCACCACCACCTCTCCTACCATCCGGCAAAGTCCTGATGAAGAAAATTTCTTCCACTATGTACCAGGACTTGAACCAGCTAACGCCGTGTTAGTGCCGGTCACCGTCATGGTGTCGCAGCCAGCTTAGTGAACGGGGTTGACCAGGCAAAATTTACCATACATGAAATTCAACTAGAACCGTCCGAGACAAAAATTGGATCGAAACAATAACGAAAATGACCTGAGGCTAACGCGCCAAGGTGTAAAGCTGCACGTCTATCCTTTTAAACGACCCATAAGGGAGCGTGCACAAACTACGTGGCTCGGTGCAGGAGGGGGGAGGGGTTGGCTGGAAAGCTACGCTGGGCTACGGGGGGGGAGGGGGGATTCCGAGCCAGGCCACGTAGCTTTCCTTTCATAACATTTTTCACGGTTAAAATGAGGAACAGAACACACAATAGCTTGTGAATATTTATTTCCCTCAGTTAATTATCTCCGTATGGAATTTACGATAGTCTGACGAGATAAAAAAATACAAAATGTCTTCTGGAATCAAAAGGAAAAGAAGCTACGTACTACGTGGGGGGGGGGGGGGGGGGAAAGAAGCAAAAGCCACGTAGGGCTACGTGGGGAGGGAGGAGGGGGGTTTCACAGGAGGCCAAAATGGAGCTACGTGGTTTATGCACGCTCCCTAAGCAGCTTCGAGTTTTTTGCTGTCGTTTTTTTAAATACTGCTCTTCAATTAAGGATTCTTTATTTGAGAAATGCACGTTTTTCCGGTAAGATGTTAGGCAAGTCTCGTTTTTAGTAAGACCCCATACGTTATTATCAGTAGACATATTATAACTCAAAGGATCTTTAATTTAATGCGTACTAAATAATTCCAATACGCGTGCTTTCCGGTTATAACAGAGTACTATGTAATGCAGCAGAAGGTAGTAAACGCCTCACTGTATTTCAGCGCCAGCCGAAAATCTCTAGTGGCCCTAAAAATTATTGACATATTACTGCGCTCTGGCAAAATTTACAATATTCCATCGAATCGAAAATAGTACGACTTCCGGCATTGCAGCTGCAAATCTCATAATTTTCAGGTATATTATTCATCAGTGAGTCAGATTTCTCTGTTATTTCCGAGCTTGGTGGCTGAGTGGTTAACGTCTGAGGCCGATCGCCAACCGTGAGGACGCAGGTTCCATCCCTGGTCCGGCAAATCAGATTTCAGTTTTCCTTGAATTACCGAAACCACTTCCCACGTCCCTTGTGCCCAGTCCACTCCGTTTTAATGACCTTAATTTAGACGAGTAGAGATGTCTCTAAAAGAAATTCCTTCTTCATCAAGCGCTTAGTCTCATGCCTATGTTGAAAAACATATTCATTTCTTCCTGAACAAAGTACTTTTTAGAATGCTATCATGTTTTGGTAAATAGTGAATTTGTTACTGCACAGATATAATTGTTTCTGGATTCATCGTTAAGCTGGTAAATATTTAGGAATGTAAGTAACAAACGACAAAAAATTACTTTTTACACCGACCATTTAAACCGGAAAAAAGGGCTATTACTAAGTGACCCTAGGCATATTGGACAAATAATAACGATTTTTCATGTCAGTTAGAAATAATTGAGACATTATTTAATTGCCCAGTAAAATGTATTCTTACATACATGCCATACAACGCTGATCGTTTGTATGCACGAAGAACTTATATGTAATTATTAGCTTTTGTCCGCCTGGTTACCCGAAAAAGCAAAAAAAGAAGGTAGTAAAATAGTATGGTGTAAGACGTTTGTTTCCTCCTGTTTAAAATCATTCTAAACCACTCCATATAGGAACACTGGAAGTCCAATATCATGAAAATCCAAAGTTGAATCTGATGGATTTAAGTAAACAAAAATTTGTAGCAAATAGTATCGAAAAAGAAAACAGACGAACAAATTTCTTGAGTGGGAATCAAACCTGTGACTCTTATCACGAGAAGGCTTTGATTTGCGTAGCTATTTAGCCGTTATTGTTATTGTCTAAACTGCTTTCCTACTGGTACTTACTCAACATGTAGAATTACACAATTTTGAACCCTTGATTTCTCATAATCGAAGACCCACCGGCACGAATAACCTTAAGATGAGAATCAATCCACCTTTGTCCCCACTGAAGACCTTTCAGATCAACAGAATTTACGAAAAGAAACGATAGACGGCGTTAGGAAAGCTTGCGGTTTAGAAAAGATTTTAATTTCCTGCTCTCGCACCGGATCACGCAGCGTCATAAAACATACTTTCGATTTTAAGTCGGATACCAAGCTTTCAGACAAAAAATCCATCAAAATCTGTTCAGCATTTTTACGTGAAGCCGGAACACAGAAGTATATAGATACGTGACACTAGATATGCCTGCCACTTTATAAGCACCAAACTTTTCATCCTTAGATTAGGAAATACTAAACAAACCTCGCCTTCAGTGTTTCAATTGGAGATACATCGGGCTGTAAAAAAGAATCAGATTCGCGGAAGTAGAGATCCCTACGGCGTAGTCAATGTCACGTCTCGGTCTTTTTTCAGTTTCCCCAAGGAGTGACCAGACTGGTCCTGGGAGACGTGTTGTAAGTTCAGCATCGAAGAAAAATCCACGGTTTAATTCAGGAATTGAACTCGGTCGCCTAAAGTCATAGACACACTACCGACTGACGTATGAGGTGACCTTGAGGATATGGAGCCGGTACTTAAGCACTGCCATCAGTGTCGCATTCCACGCATTACAGCAAACATGAAATGCAGGATACAGTTTTATTTCTCAGTTTAAAGGAGTCACGTAATTCCGAAGTCATTTGTGATAACCTTCAATTTGCGCAACATTACATGGCCGTGAGTAAGATATCGTCTAAACCCACGTTCTTGGGAGCTCCTCCGTGTGCCCTGACCAAACAATTGTTATCTGCATCACATTGCAGTCACGCGCACTGTAGACCAAACTTTGAACTTGCGTGTATAGCACTATATCTCTTTGTGCTGCCGCTCTGGCTGTCAGTTACACTTGCAAGTCTTCCGCCCGTGTGATAACCAGGTCGTGTTGACACTGCAGATCTGTCAGGTAGCTCGTATTTACGTACCCCATCAGATCTCTGAATATGGCAATCTTAATAACTTTCACCACCGAATAGTTGGTAACCTCATTGGTCACGCATCGTGAAAGCTTTTTGGTTCAAATACATGGTCAACTTTTTCGTACCTACATTAATTTGTCTTCCAGTAGTTACCAATAGTCTTTGGTTATTTCCTGATTGCTCCCAATACCGAAATCCTATAATTCCCTTTCAGTTTGGTTTAGATTTAATAAGTACAATTGCCTCTCTTGTAGATTCCTCTTGGTTTATGTTTAATAAGTACAATAGCCTCTCTTATATATTCGTTCTTCTTTAATCTCCTCTGTTTGTAAAGAGCATACAATTGAGACACATACCACTTATCAACAGTACTTGGGTGACTGATCTTCGCTTGGCATCTTTCAATTTACTTTCAATATGTAAGGTTTTGCTTAAAGTTTGATTAAAGTTAAACCTTTTTCTTGAAGGGTTCCCAGGAATTTTGAAGTGCACAGTTCCTGGCTCTATTCAAATAGAGGTTTACATAATATCAGTAGGCTTACTGGTACCTAAAACTTCTACCAGATGATGTTAGAGCTCTTTTCTAAATACCAAATAAAAACATTACTATTTTTGTTTTGTTTTGTAAAATCACGTTTTCGCAGGGAAGACACCTATTTAAATAAGTTTGAAAATCAAAACGTTATCTAAATATGAAATTTCATCCAAACCGTTAGAGCCGTTTCCGAGGTACCATATATATATATGTATATAAATAAGAATTACTCCTTTGTGCCACTTTGGCTACATTATGGCACGAACACACCCTCTATCCTTAAAACAGATCAATAGTTCGGATTGTAGTGGTGAAAAAAGCCTCACTGAGAATGGTTAGAGCCTATAAAAAAATCGATTATGATTCGTTTATATTTCTTCCATTTGGGATAGTGAAAGGAATGGACTGTAGCGATTTATAACATCGATTTACATATTCATCAGTTTGTATGAAAGTCTGTGACCAAATTTATATATATATATATATATAACCTTGCGAAAACTATATATCATTTTTAGTGCTTTGTCTAAAATTACAACATCCTCCAATGGAGCTTTATTTTTTTGCCGGTGCTGAAACGAAAGATGTGTGTTCACTTAAAGAGGTCAAGATGGAAATTAAGCTTTTATCGTATACAGGGTGTTACAAAAAGGTACGGCCAAACTTTCAGGAAATATTCCTCACACACAAACAAAGAAAATATGTGAACATGTGTCCGGAAACGCTTACTTTCCATATTAGAGCTCATATTGTGGACGGCTGTGATACAATACGCCATTCTCCAGGGCTGCATCAGCGCATCAGGGATTCCATGCGACGGAGGGTGGATGCATGTATCCTCGGTAACGGAGGACATTTTGAACATTTCCTGTAACAAAGTGTTTGAAGTCACGCTGGTAAGTTCTGTTGCTGTGTGTTTCCATTCCATGTTTAATGTGATTTGAAGAGAAGTAATAAAATGAGCTCTAACATGGAAAGTAAGCGTTTCCGGACACATGTCCACATAACATATTTTCTTTGTTTGTGTGTGAGGAATGTTTCCTGAAAGTTTGGCCGTACCTTTTTGTAACACCCTGTATATATACTAGCAACATGAAGGTAACATAAATATAAGAACCCATTGTCAGTAACCAGCAAAGTAGTGACTGGTTGTCTCGGTATGATCTGTTTCGGGTTTAATTGAGCAGTTGTGGCGGTGTCGCAGTGGTGTGGCAACGTTGGCGATTCAGCTGTTGTTCTCCAGGTGGCTACACGTTCATCTGCGGGCAGCATTTCAGCCGAGAAAAGAGGCGCGGCGAAGTCAGACTGGCCAGGGCCGCACGCATTGTATGCTAATGATGCAGCGTGCGCTGTCACCAGTTCGTTTCTCAGAAATGTTCATCCAGTCTGCCGTGCTGCAGGACTGTAATATAGAGCTGCACAGACCTCTGAGAAAGTCCTAGTCGCTTGCTTCAAAATAAGATACTGCTCATCCACAACTTTTTATCTACTGATTTCTGCTCTTTCTGTTACCTACACAGGTTAGGCTTACACAGGAATATACTGTATTTAAGCTCCATGCTGTACGCATCAGTGGTTTACCTCGATGCAGTTGTCCATACCATAGTTTTATTCTCGCAGCAGTTCTCGTGATGCTGGCGGAGTGCCACGGTGTTGCGTCACGAACAATCTGGAACGGAGATACATGACACTTCAATAGCACAAAGGCCCATGACATTTAATTTAATAATCAGAATCGATTTTAAGGACATTGTATCCAATAATCCTTACTGTAAGACTTTTCCGTTGTGATACAGGAAAGCACTGACATCCTGGATACAGGAATACAGAAATAAAATCCTCGTAACAACTGCTGGCAGTGCTCTCCTTCCGTCTACCGCACACAACCTTCGCAGCATCAGATTTCTGAATCCCGCGCAAGTCTAACATTGATTTAAGCACAAACACATTCTAACGGCACACATCAGTTTGGCTATATGTCTTTTTGAGACTTTCCCATTTTGGGCTTTCGATTGATTTTACCTGCTTGCTCGGCACCCCACTTATCGTAATCATTTTGCAAATGCGTTGATCATCCACCAGTTTGAAATGTTAAATTAATTAAACATTCATAAACTTTGTAATATAGGTATTTCTGTGACAGATTTTACACAAATCAACATAAATGGATTGAATGGAACAAATCGATATACGAAAATGAATATGGAACAATAAAACATAGCTCAGAAATCTTGAATCACCAAAACCAACGGTTTATTTTAATTGAAATCAAAATAAGTTTTAACATATAACAACCATCGAATTTATAGAAGATGAAGAAATTTCGAAGTTGATCAACCTGAGCGTCTTACGGGTTTGTACATAGCTTGTTGTGCATAAGATATTGGCAAGGTCTTACTGAATCGGAGAAGTGAGCTTGGATTGATACAACAAAAGGCAGCAGCGGGTACACATGGCATCAACTCTCGAATTCACCAGCTCAAAATTTTTTGTGGAAATATATCTGTAGTTTATTTCGGCATCAGTCTACAGTGTCGTAACTAAGATATTATCTTCATATAAATGTCTGTTCATTACCCGTAACACTATGAATATCGGTATTCACCAAATTCACAGTAATGTTGCCAGTTACGTCAACTTGTGTTCTACTTTTATAATGTTACCTTGTTGTCTTAGTGAAGATGTCAGTGCCAGAAGATAAGTCCATAATTCTTCACTTCACTCGTCTCTATCATGTTCTCCAAAGAAAATGTTTGGCCCATTACCTTGAAACCGGGATGGTTTTAGTCTTCACAGTCAGGTCCTGTTAACTACGGATCTTCCTGATTCTGTAACAACTGAAAAATCCTGCTACCCGAGGATACCTTCCAACGACGCTCTCTACTAACCAACAATTATCACCGTTATACTTGGTTAAATTGTAAATAGTGTCGGATGTCTTAATTCTTCGATCTGCTATTGTACCGAACATAGTTAATATAAAACTGAGACATATTAATTTCTTTAAACCAAATGTGATTGCCTAGACTTCTTATTTGGAAAACATTTTACAAGAAACTGAGATATTCTTGTGAATTAATAATAACACCATTGTAACAGTTCGTAAAGAGCGTTCTGGTAGCTCAATGGCTAAGGCGCTTGCTTTCACAACGTTCGCTACTCCTTCCCCGGGCACGAATCCGGCAGGCGCAGGAATTTTGAGAGTTGTGTTTAATCATATGAGCTATGCCAGGACGCTCCGTGGTTCGGATTCCACGTTAAACTGTAGGTCCCAGAGGAAAGGAACTGGCCGTCCTACCTCTGACACAATGGCTTAGTATGCCTCCTTCGGTAGGATCCAACCAACCTTCGGGTTGTGGACTAAGTTAAGTTTAACAGTTCGCAATGGTTTATTGCCGAAGGCGTTTCGCCTTTTCGCCCTTGTTGAAACACCATTGAGTAACATTTGTAATTTTCTTTATCATTGGCCGTTTGAATGTTTTGAACTGTGTGTTGTGGATGTCTTTTGTCTACCACCATGTCTACAACAAAATCAAACAAGACGGTAACAAACGACAAAACAGGAGCAAGAAGGCGCTCCGTAATACATAAAAACGAATACGATTTTGACACATGAATCTTGACGCTAAATGTTTTGGATGATAAACAGAAATGACAAACTACAAAAGTATCTAACACCAATGTAAATAGTAAGTTAAAAACAAAAAACTCATCAAATTGTACAATTTTAGGTTTATGTAAAACCGTAAAAAAGATTTAAAGATTTAAAAATGAGAATAAATTTCAACACAGATTGATGATATCTCGATGAAACGTGAAGCGTGTACCATACCTAAACGTAAAAAAAAATTATCATTCGCGTTGTTAAATTAGTTTACCTGCGAGTGTAGCTCAGTGCGTTTAGGTGCCGCGGGGAGCAGGTTCGAGTCCTGCTGCCCGCGTACCGCCTGTCCTGGTCACTGTTTTCAGGCTGTTTCCCGCAATCATTTAGGCCATAGTTTCTCTACCTTATCCAACCTGAGGACCAGAAAATTGTAAAAAATAATTCTGCGGGCCACTAACTTATATGGAATTTTTTTTTAATGTGTGTGTATTTTAACCAGTGCTCGGCACATACCATGTCACGTACCAGATTTAGACCTACAACACGACTCTCATAAAACAGTGATTAGTAGGGTTCGGATTTTTAGGAGAAGTCATATTTTTTTCCTGCCTTCTTTTTGAGCTGAAATGCTGAATTAAACACTGATTCAACGTTTCTGATTGTATTTAAATGTATTTTATATAGCATATAAATGCATATTGAGACCGTTTTCCCAGTTTTGGTCATATTTCAATGATATTTGTGGTCATATTTTGAGGAAAAATCTGGTAGTTTTTTTAATAGTACCCGGAATTCACTAGATATAGAGGAGAAGAAATTAATATAATTATTGACAGAACTGTACTTCTGCTATACAGATCGGAGAAAAAAACTAATTTTCACTGTCATCAGAATTCACCAGTCAAGAATTAAAGTTATACATTATTGTCACTCTCTAAACATAATGTTCCGCCCGCCTTTTAATATCGAAAATGCAGCAGAAGCATGCCTGTGTCGATCCGCGTCAATCAATATCTCAATGAAATATTCTCAGTTAGCGTAAAATCTGCAGTGGATCAGTGAGTAGACCTACTGTCATGCCAAAAATAAAATTTTCTGAAAGTGCGAAGTTATGTAAGGGAATTTAGAGAGGAGTATTTTAGTAAAGATGAAAGAGTTCTATTCTGTAAATTATCTGAAATTAGAGTGACTTCAACAAAACGATTTAAGATTTAATATTCAAATGGTTCAGCGAGTGCACGGAAGCAAATTACGCTGTTTACGTGAAAGCGACATTACTAGATAACATAAATGATGTATATGTCAGCATGTTTTGATGTATAGTAAATTTAAATGTTTGGTAATATTTTGTCACTTTTAGGTCATATTTACCTGTTTTTAAGGTCATGTTTGCCTGCATATTTCTCTATTTTTTGGTCATAAAGATCCGAACCCTAGTGATTAGCTTAATCCTTAAAGGAAAGGCTCTATATTTGGTGTCAACTGGAAACGAATTAACTGACTAGACTATTATGGTATTAATATTTCACAAACAAAATACACTTATCATACAGAACACATTTCGCGGACAAATGGCAACACAAACATTCCTGCTATATGTCAAGTACAGCGGTTCTAACAAACCCGGTATGAATTCAGTGAGAACAAAACCTCTACCCCCCTCCCCCCCCTCTCGTGATTTACATTGGTTTCCTATTTACAACATGCCACCGGTCTCACGTAACGCTTAATTAACTGAATCGAGAGGAAAAAAATGATTTATTAAGGTACCGTGAAAAAAAAAATTGTTTGTTCCAAAATTGCATTGAAGTTTAAGGAAGAAAATCGTCTGTATAATTGGTGTTCAGATATCGTAATTGAAAACTGTTCAGGTTTTATAATCAAACTTATCTCTGTTCCAAAGATGTTTAATAGGAAAATGAAGATAGCGTCGAAGAATGAACGAACATTAACCCATATTTAAATAAACACAAGCAGAAATTAGAAACGCAACTGTTTGCCGAAGAAAAAGACGACACTGATCGAGAAGTTGAGGAACTGGATGGTCGGAGAAGACTGCCAGTGCTTACGTAAGGAACGGGGAAGAGCGACTTGGCAGTCCGCATCCACCTCTCCCTTTGTGCTATTGCTCGGAGAGACGCTGCAGTTACGATAGCTGCGAGACGAATCTCTTGTTACAGCTGAACATAACGGATACATGGAACACCTTAGTGCAGTTCTATTTTCGTGTACTGTTACTAAACGCTATTCTCACCTCGTAGTAAATTAAACAATTAATTCTCTTAAAATTCTCTTAAAATACGTAATCAGTTTTTAAGTGAAAACTTCTATAGGCGCGTTACGCGATGCTTGATGCTTGGACGGGGGTAAATCCGTGAGTTCGTGACGTCACCATCACCAAGATGCCTCCTGTTGCGCGTATGACACACGCGTTGGACGCTTTTCGCAAAATCTTTATACAAACACAAGAGTTTTTATCCGATTTTGATGAAACTTTGCATACGTATACTTTGAAACAAATAGAAAAACATTGTTTACGTTTGATTTACAGAAACTTAAACCCTCTCCTCCCTTCCCCCTCAGATTAATTTCTGTCACCGTTGTTCATACAAACCTGCAGTTTTTATCCGATTTTGATAGTAGTTAGCACACGTATACTTCTGGTAGTTCAGCGGTCTGGTAGCTCAGCGGTTAAGTCGCTTGCTTCCGATAGTTCTCGCTTCGGTCGCGGGCTCAAATCCCGCGGGGAGTACGAAGTTTTAGAAGTTGTATTTAATTATATGAGCTACGCCGGGACGTACCATTGTTCTAATTGTAGGGTAAACTGGATTTAGCTTTCTAGCCTCTGACACAATAGCTTGGCACATCTCCTTCGAGAAGATTCGACGAATCGTCGGGTTGTGGACTAGGTTAGATTTTTAGTTTTTGAAGTGAAATCTTCTTAATTCACGTTGGGCGATTTTTGAATGGTAAAATATTATGAGTTCGCATTACCGACATGCTAATGTTAACAATATATCCGTTGTAGCCTGGTGGCTCAGTGGTTCAGGTGGCTGACTGCCGAGCGAAAGGTCCGTCCCGGGTTCCAATCTCTGTCTTGGCGTGGATTTTCATATTCCATTAACCCGACCTTCCCTTCTGGCATAGCTTGCGGTGTAAAGTGAAGTACGCCAGAACGCTTCCGTGATTCGGATTCCACGTTATACTGTAGGTCCCTTGTACCTGGTAGCACTACCGGGTTAGGTTAAGGCTGTTAAGACAGGGGTGGAATGCGCAGCCAATAGAAACCCTGTCGCCAGGTCACTGCATCCACACGAATTTTTTCTTTTTAACCTCTGCAATACATCATCCAATGCGTATTTCATAGTGGCTTAGGATTTATCTAACTAGCATGGTAAAACAGATTTCTGGTTGACTGGTAGTGTTTTTGCAGAGGGTTTTTAAAAATAAAAATTCTATAAAATTTTATAATAATTTTAGATTTATGTGTTGAATTTTGAAAATATGGTTGGTTACTAATTCAAAATTACTGTTTATTAGCTTATATCATCGAAATTTTGGATTGAAAAATTTAGAAAAAAGCGTTAAATTTTGCAATTCAAGCCTAAACATGGAAATTAACTTTTATTTCAAATTTAGGTTTATTAGCATATACTATCCGAAATTCAGGTTGAAAATATATATATTGAAATGACAGAATGATTGATTTTAATTTACAAATTCTGAAATTTTAATACTATAATTAAATTGAAAATCCATTAAAAACACTGATATTTCGTAAAGTTTTCACTTCTGTCGGCAGTCCCCGTCTCCCCAGTAACTGCCAACTTTATGTATATTTGCTGTTCACCATTCACAATTTTACAATGCAAGTCCATCGTTTAAAAAAGAAAATGCGTAAAAATTATAAAAACACTGTCGAAGTCAAAGTGAGGAGTTAATTATTATCTTTGATGCAAATTTATTAATACTTTTAATGTAAGTTGTGGAACGCATCGCTACTGGTTAAACAAAGTAGGCAAACAATTCAAGTTGGAAGCTGAGCGCGGAGGCTTGAAGGCAGCAGACACAGCCAGCTAACACGCCGTGCTTCGCAATCACTGCAGCTATCCTCCCGTTATCGGCTTTAGAGTCGTAAAGGCGGACCGCTTACCGCTACTCCTGGTACAGACCTACCTGTTGCCTGCTCGTGCACACTATATAATAATAATAATGGATGGTGGTTATGATGTTGGTAAAATAAATCTACATAACAGTTACCACTGTATAGCACCACCTAACTTCCGACGTAAGGTTGTTGCCCGGAAAGAAGGCCAACGCATCATCATCATCCCTTGCCCTTTCTTTGTATGGCTACCTGCCAGCGCGACCACGTTTTAAGTCAAGAAAGAGCTTCCTAACAGCAACCCAGGAACTAATAGAATCACCAAGGTGAACATGACTTCAGATGTGGCACGCGAGTCATCAGAATTCACAGGAATGGCTATCGCCATGCACAGAGGAGGAACACTTGGAGATAACGCTCTGGTGAGCTGTGAGGCTAACCTGAAGATCTTTGGCATTCTCTTGTAGTTTGTGATGTGCAATTGTGAAGCAACGCAAACTCCGTATCATCTACTACAGTGCAGTTAATGTCCAGCCCAGTCACAATGAAAGACCTAACTGAGGTGATATAATATGCACTCGTCATTACTAATTTCTCGTCTGCCATGGTACGACTGGACATTTTTCTTCGCAATTTGTTAATGTACATTCAGTTGCGTATCTTATTTGACACTATAAATAAATGAATAACAGTCACAATTTTACTGAATATTAATACTAGCGGATACCGTACCTGGTGGTTTTGAGACCTGTATAAACACAGAAAGCAAGCCAAAGGCCTTTACAAGTTGAGGAGCACGAATTTAAAAATGTCGACCAATTTAAATATCTGGGTGTGATCATATCAAATAAGAACACAGAATAACCAGAGATAAAAAATAGGATAAACTCAGCATACAAATGTGTATACACATGTAACACAAAACGAAACGAAAATTAAGTTACACAAAACATACCAGTTAAATAAGACAGAGTATAAAAAGATTATAGTTTTTTTTTAGAACAAAGTACTACGGAAAATGTTTGGACCCTCATGTGAACAAGGGATATGAAGGAAAAAGTACAGAGAAATCAGGGACCTCTAAAATAATGCAGATGTTAGAAGCGAAATAAAGTGTAGAAGAATTAGATGGGCTGGGCATATTCTTGAGAAGAGGGGAGAATGTCGTTTGAAAAAGGTGCTAAGATCTGAACCTGAGGAAAGGCGACCCCGGGGAAGGCCGAGACAAAGATGGTGGAACCAGGTTAAGGCTGATAGGGGACGGATTGGAGTCACTGAAGAGGATGCAGGAGGGGATTTGTTGGTGCGGCTGTCAAGTAGGACATAAGTGGCCGTTTGACAGCCTGGATAGCCAAATTGAATGACGAAGTGTGCCATGCCATGATTTTGAGCTCGTAGTGCCGCCCCAGATAACGCACGGGGTCGGAAGCAGTGTGCGCTATGGCAGCGGAAGCCCGACCAGCCCACCAACGCAGCGTCTACCGTTTTAATTACTAACGGTTCGGTGCGTCTGTGTTCCGTCAGATAACTGTTATCTGCACACAACGCCGAATGCTAACCTGGTGATGAAAACCTTGTAGCTTAAAATAAATAATTATGCACGTGTGTTAGTAATGAATTCAGTCTGTGAACGATGGCATGGTAGATGTCACATCGTCTCCGGCCAAATTTTTCAGAAAAGCGTTCCTACTGAACACTGGCATAACTTTGATGTTATCCATATAAATTTAGACTAGTAAATTTCAGAGCAGCAAAGATATGTCTTAAGGTATTGTAGCATTCCAACGTCGCTTTATAGAGATGAATGTGGCAGGATGGCAATCAAGTAGTAATTTAAAAGAAATAGAAGCACTACTGAGTTTATGAACGAGCGAAATGTTGCAGTAAATTGGACACATTGAGATTAATTGGAAATAAATATTTATAACTGTGGTTTGGAATTAAGAAGATATAAAAATTACAGAACGTGTAAATCTAGTGAATGGTTCCTAATTACAAATTCAGCGAGATGGGTGAAAATGTGAGAAACATTAAAAAGAATGATTGTAACACGATAAATATGCAAAATACTTCTGTAATGACGACTGTGTCTAGAAAATCAGAATGTTGTTAAATTAAATTCCTGTGCTGACGATACAGTACTAACAGATTACAACCAATGTCTTCCGTCAGGCGTAGCATCATTACTACAGATTTTAATACTCCGGTGGATGGCGGTTGGTTAGATGTTTTATGAAGTTGTAGTCACCTTCAAAGAACCTATTTTACGCTGAAAGTATCAACCAACAAAATATATTCCTGGGATTCACTTAGCAAAAGACAGTTTCTTTCTCCAGGTTTCTTTATTTAATAATGCAAGACTCAACATTTGTTTGATGACCAATTAAACTACTTTTACATTAAATTAAAATTATTGGTAAACAAATCATTTTCGACATATTCAGTTAAAAACTGTTTATTTATTGAAACTAATGATTAGTTGACAGGAATGCTTCATGTTCACTGTCGTATTCTGTTAAACGTGATAAATTAATCATTTCCTTTGTCAAATCCCTGCCAGAAACAGGAAAAGAAGTGTATCTAGTAAGGTTTTGTTTTGTGTCGATTTTAACACATCATCATTCACAGTTTCCAGCCGCTGGCAGAGTCTGCTTTGCGCAGAAGCCTCTCTTTTCATCTTTCCTCCTTAACAGCCTTATTCAAGCATCCTCCTATCCTTCCTGCAAACTATCCCTTGGCCTTCCTCCAGAACGTTTACCGTGTATCCTAATTTTACGTATCTTTCTCGGTATTCTGTCCTCCCGTGTTGTCATTACATATCCATAAAATCTGAACCTTGCTTTTGCTATCCTATAATGAAAGGATTACTTTCACGTTAGTCGTGTTCTGCTCCCGAGAAATTTCATTTCGCTTGCGTGCATGTTTTGCACTTCCCGTTTGTTTACCGTGCAGGTAAGGCCAACAAAAGCAAGAAAAGGAAAATAATATATCCAATAAATTGTTTCCTTACTTCCGTGTCGAATACCCTTCCTCGAGTCAGTCTTCTGACAATTGTTAAATAAGTCTCCGCTTGTTTCCCTGTTCTGTCTTACAGCCATCATTCCTACCACTTTCCCCAAAAATGCTTTACACGTATTTAAAACTGGTCACCTTCTTTAGCTATTCTTCTGCCATCATAATTCCCAATCCTTTCAAAACACAAACAAGACTGAGGAGGTTTTCTTTTTCCTCGCTGAAACAAATACTTTACTCATTGATTTGAAAAATTTATACTTAAAAGAAGAGCTCTCAAGTTTAGTGGCTTACATTTTAATTGTTGTAAGTTCCAGATTTATCCGTCTATCCAGAACTCAGATGACAAATAAATTCATAAATGTTATAAAGTCGGAATTAAGCAGAAACGAAAGAATCAATTACTGTTGTTTAAATTTTATAGTGTAATGTAGGTTTTCGCAGTTTCATATAATGGATGCATGGGTTACACATTACACTTGCAGTTTAACACTTTAATTAAATCCGTAATTCCATTTATTTTATAAGTAGACTTTGCTTTTCTGAAAGCAAATGGTTTTTCTTAGCTCTTCCCTCGTCCTTTCATATCGACTTTAATTGCAGAGACCTCGGAGAGACGTGATTACCAGACCAGCTAGTTAGAGCTTGCTCCAGATCTCGTACCATTAATTTAAGAGTTATTCTCGCTTGACATTTAAGAAATGAGAATTACGAAGCACCTCACTTTCCTACTCTCTTGCTTGTACTCATTGCTTTCAAGTTAGATTTGACTACAGTTTGATTTAAATTCTCCCCTAAAAACATAGTTTGTGAAAGTGCTCCAAAGTAAATTGTACATGTAGATTATTAATTAATAAGGGGTGAGGGAAATTAGATTTCTTACCCTCATTTTCGTGCTAGGGTTAAAGTTTCGTGGTAAATGAGCTAACAAGTTTCCATTTCCCCAACAGTATAATTTTCTGTCTGTACTTTGAGCGTTTAACAATTACTTTGTGGCTGTGTTTTGCTGCGAGGCTATTAGTTTCAATTTTTCACTCCTGGGTGGGTATGAGTATTCGTTCACAAAATGGAAATTTAGCGTTGGTATGATGTACACCAGAGTCCGGTTAATCCGAACATGGCAAAAAATTAGTCAAGTATGAAAAATGGTAAGAGAATTGAAACACAGTTCATGAAACAGTTCATGCTGTATTTAATTGTGCGGTTAACTGCTGTACATACACACAATTTTAATTCATACAGTACAGTACAGTACACACATATTAGAAAAATTGGCAAGAAAACATTAAGTTTAAACAGTGCGTTATAATGAAAGAAAGACTGTCAAACTTACGATAATAGTTACAATGCTTACAAGGGCCCATTTTATTCCTACTTTTTAGAAGACAAAAACTCATTGTTTTTTGGCGCAATGAAGACTGTCTGTTATATGGCGCAAAGCTTCGCCATCGTCTCGTAAACATTATCAGCAGGTGTAGCAGTGGCCTGTTGCTCCCAACAGCGTAGCGCGAGATCAAGGGCTTCTGCCAAGTCACTGTGTGGCACCAGCTCTCCTCTGTCACATTCCGCCTCATTGTCACTTCCGTCACAGAATTCCACTTCTATCTGGTCTTGAGTCCCCCCCCCCCCCTCTTGTTCCCAATTGTTACCATGGTGTACCTACTTATAAGCCTGGTATACTTCATTCTAGAAACTGGGCAGTGTAATTCCGACTAATCCGAACAAATAGGTAATCCGAACAAATCGGTAATCCGAACAAGGCCCGGTAAGCCGGCCTCGGTAGCGTAGGGGCTAGAGCACTAGCTCCGCGTGCCGAACGTCGCCGGTTCGAATCCGGCCGCGGGCGTGGATGTTTAAATGTTGTGTTGTGTCTGTGTGAATGTCCTGTCCGTCCTGTGGTGTCTATACTTAGGAATCATAACGTACTGCCGAAACTATTTTCACTGGATGATATATCATAAACACATTGAGCTGGCTGAATGGCTTAGTTGCCGAAAGCCATTAAAAAAAAAAAAAAAAAAAAAAAAACAAGGCCCTGTACCAATTAGTTCCGACTATCGGGACTCTGGTGTATATGAATTAATGAATGTAGTTAACATGTAAGTAATGGTTTTAAACCGTTAAGTGTGTTAAACAATAATATTTCTTTACAGAATGATTTTAAACCCTCAGCAACACTGATGGAGCATACAATCCTCGATAACTCTTTCCCTAGCCTATCAGTCATTTTCTAAGGCCCATACCTAAATACGCGCTACCTACACATAAATAAAACGGTAACCGGGAAAAAGTCTGTACATTTAAGATTTCTTAATATATAAAAAAAAAAAAAATGATCTTGGAGCACTTGTAGCACATTGTAACTATA
Source organism: Vandiemenella viatica (assembly GCA_031002005.1). NCBI lineage: Eukaryota > Metazoa > Arthropoda > Insecta > Orthoptera > Morabidae > Vandiemenella > Vandiemenella viatica. Next base: position 103,090,318 of record JARYHS010008075.1, on the reverse strand, counting down.
TCTGTCTTTAAGTTAGGATGAAGATGATTCGCACATAAACTACTAGCCGTATTTTGACGGGATTTCGATTAACGTACAGCCCGTGATTTCACAGGTAAAATATGATAAAATTCATTTTGATTTGACTTGCAAAAACAGAGTAATTTAAAATGAAAGTCTTCACAAATTAGTTTCCTGTTTTCGCTGAACTCGAAAACGCAAATATATATACGCATATAGTGATCGGATTTTGATGGGATTTCAAATAATGTGCAACCCATTGTACCGGAGGTAAAATATGGTGTGTTTCAGTTTGGTTTGTAGACCGAAAGCTGAGAAATTTAGGATAAAAGTTCCTAAAATTAGTATCCATTTTAATTGCACGTCTCTCACTCAGCAGACGAACGGTATCGTATTTTTTGGTGGAAGTAAGTTATATATAGGTACATATATTCTCGCTGTCAATGTGTTAACTGTGACACAATCGTTTAGTCAGTTCAATAACAGTCGTCATAAAAGAAAACGCGTATTATGTAACGCATCCAAGAGGGAGTAGTTAGCACATTATGTACCTCGGGTGCTTAGTGAGATTTTTCTGTATGCATACTGTTAATAAGTTATTTCTCAAACAGAATATTAAAAGGTCAGTGTGGAGTGTTTGTCTGACGAAATTTAGATAGAACTGCTGATGAATCATGAACGAACCGGATCAGATGCAGTGATGACGACAGAGATGATGTAGCGAGCGGGAGGACTACAGATGATGAGTATTAAACTAGTCTCAGCAGATGATTTTATTCATTGACACGTAATGACTGTAACGTAACGTTCAAAACAAATATACAAAGTAACTGAATTATCACATGCGATAAAACCTTGTATTAAATTTACTTAAATTTATTTTAGGTGATTGATGCATATTCAGGCCAAACTGTTGTTCTGAGGAGTAAATCAGCTAGGTCATTGTTGAGCCATACTTGGTTAATTAGATAAAAAAAACTAGATCACATGATAAACTTATGTGTCAAACATTATATACCAAAGTATCACAATTGGAGTAAAAGCAAATTAAAAAAAAAATAACTTGACTTATTCGTGGCTGATTGTTATTTAACTGTAATTCACGATTAAAACGCAAATATCAGTCCGAAAATTAATGTTAATTGGCTGATTTTTTGAGGACTAATAGATTGGATATTGTATGGAATGAATGAAAGATGTTAAAACGAAAAAATCTGATATGTTAACTAATAGTCGACTTACGGTGTAAGCTGAAATTTCACAATAGCCATCGCGAAAGTACTCTCGTTAGAAAAAATCAATTTCAAAAGTGTTCCAGAACGTGGAGATATTGAACTACGGAAATAAAAAATTTATACTCATTTATGTTCTATCCATTAACGTTTCTGAAGAAACTGAATTATCTAAACGATTGTTAGATGGTACAGAATAGTCTATAATAATGCGTCGGAGTCACAGCAAAAAAATATATTGGATAGAGCGGAGAGACTATATCTTTGTCATATATTGCGAAAATGAACAACTGGAAACAGTTCTCCTTAAATAACTTAACGAAAATAATGTGTTAGTGGAATGTATGGAATCTGCGATGGCAGTACTGGTGTTAGCCATGGAGGAAGGAATAATATGGAGACGACGCAAGAGACCTTTGCCACGCATGGAAGTGAAGCAGGCCGGCGGAGGAGTGGGGGGGCATGGCCGGAGTGGTGGGGACTTGACCGCTTCCCAACAAACACGGGGAGTATGGTTAAACACCTCAAGGGGACTCTAGGATAAACGTGACGCCGCAATCTGGTGATGGATTATTATGTAACTCGATGAGACAAATAAAAAATGAAGAATAAAATTTTTTGATATCCTGCTTAGTTTTCGAGATATTCTGTCTCAAATGTGAAATGGTTTTGGTTGAAATTCAGAAGAAAAAATTATTCAAAGTCAAATTTTATGATGAATTTTTATTTAAAAAGACGAGACAAATAAAAAATAAAGAGTAAAATTTTTCGATATTTCACCTAGTTCTCGAGATATACTGTCTCAAAAGTGAGGTGTCTTGAGTTGAAATGCAGAAGAAAAATTTCGCAAAAGTCAAATTTAATGATGGATTCTTATGTAACACGACGAAAAAACTCGATAATAAGGAATAAATGTTTTCGATATCTTGCTTAGTTTGGGGGATATACAACAACCAAATTGAGGGGTTTAGGTTTGGATGCAGGCTGGACCAAAAATTAATTCTGTCAAAGCCACAATGATTACATGGTTGACATGCAGAATGGATATTTCAGTTTTATTACTACCACTTGTGGTTAGTCTGAAATGTGTCCTAGACCAGAAAAAAGTAAGAGGACCCACTCTAGGGATGAGCAACCCAGACATTTTGTAGGCTGGTACCAGAAATAAAATGTTTCCGCATAATTTATAGTTAGTATAAAGTGTATCAACAAAAAGTAAAGAGTGATACTTTACTATAATGTATGGTTGGCATCATGCGGTGTTCTTTTAAGTAACTTCAAGCAAGTGTGCTCCAATCATAAATGCGATGATGAGTCACTGTCTGAACAAGCCTATACTTTTTTCAACAAAATAACTTATCACGCTAGAAGAACTCTACTTCAACTTCTGTTTAAAAGGGCAGAGGCTTTATTATTACCTTTAAAAATAAAAGAGCCGTTTCACAATTGTTGCTATTACAGGAATGTACAAGTAACTTTATGACACAGAATTTGATTCATTATTTTCCTTTACTTCACATTATTAATAATGAATTAACATGTGGTTAAAGGTAGGGACCGTGCACAAACTACACGGCCTGGTCCGGGGGGGGGGGGTGCTGGAAGGCTACGTTGAGCTATGTAGGGAGAGGGGGGGGGGATTCCAAGCCAGGCCACGTAGCTATCCTTTCATAAAATTTGTCACAGTTAAAATGAGGAATGGAATTCACAACAGCATGTGAATATTTATTGGTTTAATTCTAGATGGCGATACCGCTATAGCACCTTTCTGCCGCACGCAGCTATCAAAGAATTATCCGTACCACTTTTATGACATTTTTCTTCTGGTCCAGGCTGTATTTCAACCTAACCTCAACTGCTAGGAATAATTAAAAAAAAAGCTAGATCCCTGTACTGGTAGTACGTCTAAAGTAGTTGTAGCAGTATCATGATCTAGAATTAAACCTATTTATTTCCCTCAGCTAATTATCTCCTTATGTAATTTATAATAGTCTGACAAGAGAAAACAGTGCAAAATGTCTTCTGGAATCAAAAGGGGAAAAAAAACCTACTTGCTAGGTGAGGGGGGGAGGAAGGGGGGTGGAGGCAAAAGCCAAGTTGGTCTACATGGGGAGGGATAGTGGTTCACAGGAGGCCAAATTGGAGCTATGTGGTTTATGCACGCTCTCTTATGTATGTATCTCAATTGATGCTATCTATAAACATTAGAAATTAAGGAAAAAAAGTCTGTTAAAAATTATTTTAATAGAATTTTATTTGCCAAAACATCTACAGCCACAAAAAAAGACTAAGGGTATTATTATTTTATTTAATTTCAATGGAGCACACGCTCCATAATATCCAAGTGTAATTAGGAAACAGTGATACAAGATTGATTGAAACAGAAAGTTATATATGTAATTTGAAAGTGTCACCATATGGCAAGATAATACTTGACAGCAGTAGGAGCACTGGATTCTTAGGTTTTCTGATTCATGTTTGAAGTATTTCTTTAATTCCTTAGTTATTGATCAAAAAATCTTAAAATATATATTAGCATATAAATTTAGTCAGGATCACTTTGAAATATTTTTACAATGTATCAGATCTTTGGGGGGTGGAGGGGGGGGGGGAGGAATTCAAACAATCCCACTGCCCATACACTTTAAAGCAGCTTATAAAAAAAAAAACTACTCTTGAAATGTGAAGTGAAATATGCAAACACTGGTAATTGTATACTCCTGGAAAAATTGTTAATCATGCTCCAGAACATATTATAAATTTTACATCAAGACATCATCGAATTATTGAAGAGGAAAAAGAATTACAGTTTCCTCCCAAGTCCGACCACGAATGTGACGAAAGAAATCGTAATAGTAAATTCACTGAATCACGAAGTAAAACACGCCCCTTTAAATCTCATTTTAAACACTCGTTAAAAAATAATGCTAGTCTATTATGTGCAAAATAGCAAGGTTTGCTGATTTTCTACACTACACCAAGAAAAATTTGAGAACAAAGTCATCCCATTGAGAGCTATGACTAAATATTTATAGACGTGCTGCAAAGTTTGCGGTGTCTACCACTCACTTCAACAACGATAATTACAATTCAACTTACTTATGAAATGATATTCCAGGTTCATTCCTGTCTGGCCTATTTGTGCAACCGTACGCAACACAAGCTGGCATTTTTAAACACTTATACACAATACTAAATGAAATAATCACTGCCTCTACCACAATGTGAACACCTTAATTGTTGGGAAGCGCCATATGGTCGCTGCCGGTGCTGCCACCATGCGGGAGAGTTTAGTGCTTGCTTCACCGATTTAACTCTTTGAAGGGCGTGTGTCACTATAACTAACCACCAAACTGATGCTGTTCTATGGGCGGTGGTCATTGTAGCTAACCACCAACTTAGTGCTGTTGTATGCGCGGTGGTTACCTGGTGTAACCACATTCTTTTATTGTGCTCCCTTACATGGACTGCTACGACTCTTTCTAACCACATGTTATAGTTGTCCTGTGGCCCAATAGATGGCAGAAAGAGTACTCTGCGGCATTTCTATGATGTATTTATTGTTTTAAGCGGTCGCTTTATTCAGATGTGCCATTGTCACTTGCAGTGTTACGTTTCTGACTGCTGTTTTATTTCAGATTATTGTATTTTATTGGTGGTAAGTATTTCATTTGATATTTAATTCATTTAAAAAGCTATTGAAATATTATTAGAGTCTTTACAAAGTTCATTTGTTATTCCAGGCATCACATTTACAGGTGGTCAGTGCTGCTAACCACCGCCCTTATAACCTTATAACGTACAACAGATATGTCTCGACGAAAATCTTTATCACAAGACGAAATATATCGTTTGCTGTTTGAAGAAATACCTTCAGATCAAGATAATGTCGTAGATTCCGATGACAGTGCAACTGATTATACTTATCTAAATCAAAATGTGAATAAAAGGCAGTTTTGTGACAAAGTGTTGAGCAGCAGTGAATCCGAAAAAAGTGACTGTGAAACAACAAATGTCTCTGCAGCACAGCCTTCCACAGCTGCGTTGAACGTCACAGTGACGTGGACTCAAGATACTCGTATTTTACCAGTGCCTCTATATATACAAGAAAGTGGTGTAGCAGCAAAAATAAAGAACAAAGCAAATCACAAACCTTTGGACCTCTTTTGTGAGTATTTTGATGAAGCGCTTATCGATCATATTGTATTTCATACAAACCTTTATGCTACCCAGTCTGGCAAAAAATTTGTTCCTACTGATACATGTGAAATTAAGACATTTATAGGGATAAATTTATACATGGGCATTACTAAAAAACCCAGCTACCGAGATTATTGGAGTACAGAACCTGACCTTGGTGAGAATTACATTTCTAAGCTAATGACTGTGAAAAGATTTAGCTTCCTTTTGAGTCATCTACATCTTAATGATAACTCCTTAGCCCCTGACAGAAGCAGTGCAAACTATGACAAATTATACAAGATTCGACCATTGCTTGACCATCTTGGAGAAAAATTTCTTGAGTGCTACAAACCTCATCAGAAACTTGCAATAGATGAGACAATGGTAAAATTCAAGGGCCGATCATCCCTCAAGCAGTACATGAGAGGTAAGCCAATCAACCGGGGCTATAAGATATGGATGCTGTGTGACGAGTCATCCTACAATTTAAAATTTGAAATTTACACAGGAAAGAATTTAGGAGCAACAGAAATAGGGCTAGGTGCAAAAGTTGTTCAGACTTTGATGAGTGGTTTTGAAGGTCATCATCACATTGTATTCATGGACAATTACTTTTTCCTCTTATGAGCTGTTCAAAACCTGGAGTCAAAACATCAAGTATATGCTTGTGGAACAATAAACCACAGACGAAAATTCCTACCTACACTGAAGGATGAAAAGCAACTTAAAAGGGGTGAGTTTGATTGTAGAGTAAGTGTAGATGGAGTAGCTGTGTACAGATGGAAGGACAACAGGGCAGTAAACTTGATTTCAACATGTCATGATCCGTCAGCTGTTTCTTCCGTGAATCGGAAAATGAAAGATGGAACCATAACTACAATCAAGTGTCCTCAAGTCTTGAAGGACTACAAACTCGTACATGAATTTCGTCGATAATTTTGATAGACTCAAATCAGATTACTCGACAGACAGGAAAAGTAAAAAAGGTGGTGGATGAGATTATTTTTTCATTTTATTGATTGTTGTGTACAAATGCCTTTATAATGCACAAGGAACTTCCGGAAGAACAATTCACAAACAAAGATTTTCGCCGGCAAGTTTACAAGGTTTGCTTGCTCCAAGAATAGTTGCTTTCAAGGGGCACAACTACATCTGGAGGCCAAGGTAATTCACAATCTCCAATTACAATCGAGGCACATAAACATTTGTAGACAAAAGTATTCGCCACGAAAGCAGCAAAGCACCAACCTGTTCATTCAACATCTAAGAGATGTGCCGCCTGCAGCTCACGAAAGAATCCAGTACGTACCGTCTGGATGTGCTCAGTATGTAAAGTGCCACTATGTATAAGAGCTGGGAAGGAATGCTTTAGAACATATCACACTAAATAGCTGTAAATATGTGGCAACAAAAAACTTTTTACAAAAAACATTTTTGGTGATTCACTAAACATTGTGTTACAGTATGCTCGAGTGCGGCGCCGCTGGCCAGTGTCTCCGCTGGTATTTAGGTCTAGGCGGTCCCGTAAGGAGCCGGCCTGACTGGGTTTACGATGTCTGTGCGCAGTACTAGTCTAAAAGGAACCTTGCTCTTACTGCGTCGGACCAACCTGGTGTGGATATTTCGATAAATTAACTTTGGAAAAATAATGCTACTCATATTTACTCATTTCAGGCACATGTGCTTTTTTTCCATTTTATCAGATCCAAAATTGTCTTTCCTGTCCTTCGTAATTATTTCCTAAAAGAGGAATTTGATGTAGTTTTAGACGGTAAAGGAAGAAAAAGCAAATAATTGTATGTTTTTTTGTTCATTTTGAAAACATGATAACATTTCTTATTCATTTCATAAAGGGTATTATTATTGCAGTGGTAGGTAGCGTAAATATAATTCTATACGGGTGTGGAACTGGTGATGTTACACACGAGAGCGTAGATAATTTGTAAGAATTCGACCGCTAGAGCCCAGCACTGCTTTGGAGGACAAAATTTTCGTGAACTGTTATATTTATAAGTGATGACGTGCTTGGACAATAATTTATAAACATTCATTAATTCATTCTGTTTGTTTTCAGAACGTCAGTATTAAAATAATCTCTAAATATAAATTGCTTTTTGGTGATGTTTTTTCTAACTCTTGCATGCACAATTTTAAGAGTAAATCATCATAATGGTGCAAAAATTCGAGATTTACGTATCCTAAAACACTGTTTTTTTAATTTATTTATCTTATTTTTTATATATATATATATTATATATATATATATATACAAATTAATGGTTGCTCTCTGCAATAGAATTTTTTTTTTTTTTTTTTTTTTTTTTTTTTTTTTTTTTTTTTTTTTTTGTATGATGAGAACTAAAGTTTAGAGGAAAATTTCTTACGTAGTTGATCATTCATACTATCATTATTACGGTACTTATTTTTCGGTACTGTTCACCTTTTTTTCAGGTATCTTATTTATTTACTATTTCTCTGAATTTTGTTTTGTTTTGCTTATGGCTTTACGCCGCTTCAACGTCGAAGTCATAAGCGGTGGGAAACTACTAGAGGCAAGAAACAGGAAGGAATTCAGCCGCGGCGTATTTAAGAAACCACACCGGCATTCACCTGTAGTGATTTCCGGAAACCATGGAAAAGTGGATGTGGATGGCCGGACTGGGATTTGAACACTAGGCACTAGATTTATCTTATTTATTAATCTCTGAAGTATTAACATAAAACGTGGAAATATCTTGAACCTAATGTAGATGATTGACACTTGGCTAAATCAAAGTTTTAGTTTCCGACACATTTCTGCGCACAGAATAGTGCTGTTAACTAGAGCGGTTTTTTTCTTCCTAATTTTAGCCTTTTTTATACACGCGTATCAACAATATTTTGCGTTGAAATTCATTAGTCTTACATGACTCTTTAACAATTTAGTTAATAGAATGATGTTGAATAAGTGAAAACATGAACTAAACTTTTAGAGGAACGGAATTTGTGTGCAGGCTATAAACGAAAATTTATTTTGTGTTTTAGTTTTTGTTTTATCAGCTGAGACATGCTGCAGTAGAATCAGCGGACAGCGGTGTGCTGATGCGGCGAGTGAAGGCACGGGAGCCACAGAAAGTGCAGGGCGCTTTCCCCGCAACTTTCAGCTGCCCGACACGTGCTGTGGTGTTCCGCAGCTTTCAGACGAATCTTTACGTACTCTCTGTTGGAATTAGAGATTCATCTCCGAATCCAGTTTTATAAAACAAGGTAGTGAGATAATTGCTTTAAGTAATAAAAAGAAGTCAGTTGGACTATTTCGAGGAAGCAATTAGGGCCTACTATTCATCCTCCACATGTGATTAACGTGAAAAATTCCAATTTTGAATTTTAAAGGATACTACTTTAAGCCAGTATGGCTTCTATTTGTGACAGTGTTTATGTATAACTATTTCCCCTCGACATGATAATCTGCGTTTTTAAAGACTTCTTTAGACTTTTACAGTAAGTTTCATTTTAAAGAGTATTGTCATTGATTCCTGGTTTATATATCACATTTTGAGAATCGTTAATTCAGTCAATTTTTTTGGTTCATTATCTCCAATCATTTTGCCAGGTGAAATCAGAAAAAGTTATGCGCATTGCTAAAAGTAGGAAGCCAGGTGAATGAAGTAAAGGCTGTCAGTTACGTCAATACGAAATATTATTACATTATTGCTAACAAACACACAGTCGATTCTGAATGCAGTAAAATTACCCGTTCCTGGGAAAGCAACTGCTGAGAAGTGCCAAGAAACTTTTGTTCGTCTTATACATACAAGGTTTGCGTTGTAGTAAGGGCCACAAATTATTAAATGCATTGAACCTTTGTTATAGCCCTCAACATTAAATACGGATGATACAGTTATTTAGTTTTCTTGTCTGGTTAGTGTTTCAGCAGATGCAGGAAGATATCTCCCTTTGTTTTTATTTTGTCAAGATAATAGCATTTTTACTTTACCCAAGTATAACTTTTTAAACAGGATGCTGTATTTTTTTCCCGTTTCTTTAAGTTCTTGAAATATTTTAACTGATGCAAGGAGAAAAAATTTAAATTAATCGAATAAATTGCTAATATTTTCTTAACAAACATGGGTCCGAAATTATTTAATTAACTTCTGTATTATGTAGTGCTATAGAAAGATACTGAAAATTAACTGGATAGGTTAAGATTAAGTGAAAGAGTTTAGAAATGATCGCTGAGAAAGGATGTTTGCGGAAAAGTCTCACTTTAAGACGGGTGAGAGTGGTTAACTTGTTAGTGGAGAGAATGATTGAAGGAAAAACCTGTAAAGGAAGACAAAGATTAGAATAAATAAAGCAGATAATTAAGGACGTGTTGAGATGAAGAAGCTACCTCAATGCAGGAAGAGATGGAAGAGCGATTCAAACCAAGCCAGAGACTTTTATTTATTTATTTATTTTGCGTATGATGCTATTTGACAGACTGATAACACAAAAGAAAAGTTGTTAGTGCGCTTCCGTTTGTTATCTCTTGAAGTTAACGAACACCTTCATTAGCTAACAATTTTTAATGATACTGAAGTATCCTTTTCATTTTTCTTAGAGAAATTATTTCCAAGCTATTGTAAAAAAAAGCTATTTTTAAAAAATCTTTCGAAATATAAATAAAAAAACATGCCTCTTTCGTTGGAATAAACTGAATTGCATACATTGCTCGGGTCTTATTTTACGGCTGGAAACAAATGACGTAAAGTTCAAGGTGGCAGATTTCTACGTGGGTTCGTTATCGCAGTTACATGAGCGACTCAACTGACTGAAAGTGGCCAAACCTCCGAGAAAGTGTGGCGATGCTGGAAAGCGGCTCTGCGAACGACGTGCGGTTAGCTGAGCTCGTCAAAAAAATATACACCACTTCCAAGAAGCTAAAACCATCAGCTTTTACATACATTAAACCTTCAAACTGTAACGGATCCGAGCGGCATTCGCTCCCGCCGTAGCTATATTGCACAAGTCCGTTAACAGTTCATTACCTGTCACTTTACCCGAAATTCAATTGAAGATTTCTTGATACAGCTACAATTAATAGGGGCAGGTTCACTTAATTACGAGAAATTATAAGTCAAGCTTTTTAAGAACTTGCGCTGATTTTACTCATGATCCGTGCTCACTTAAACTTCCATCCAAAGATTAAACAAAGCGCAATATAGTTAATTAAAATCTTAAATAAAACAGGTAGTGCATTAATGAGTTGTATTAACAATTACGTAATTGTAATCTGTTCGTGAAAGTTAAATATGAATAAACTTGCAGCAACAGGCGTCAGTATCGATCCAGATGAAGACCAAGGGATAGATGGCTGAGCGACGTGGAGAGAGGAAATGACTAGATCAATTTGGTGGGGAAAAAAAAGAAAATGGAGAGGTTTGTGCACAAAGCAGACCTAGACAGTAGCTGGAAACTATTGTCGATGATGATGATGATATATCGAGAAAGAGAATGTTAGAGAACTATCTCGCGTCTCTACAATGCTTAATTCTGGATTCTTAACAATTCAAACATTACGTAACATTAACTGATAAAAAATCCTTACAAACTTAATCAAATTCATTTAGATGAACCTTGAGTGAAATAAACAACTGGAAAACACCGTAAAAAAGATAAATAAATTTAGTTACTGCTATAATACTGTTAATTTTGACTGAGACGTAATTCAGGAACACTAAATGACTGTCGCGCCAGACGTGCTAAGTTGTCACGGAGAACACCAGCGCAATATGGAAAAAACGTTTAGAGGTACAATTCTGACAATTTTCCTCCATTTGGAAACGATTAAGAAAACTGTATTCATCGAAAACTTATCTGCACCCGACGGTAAGAATTGTATTCTGTGATGTGTCGAACTTTGAGGCGTCTTTGTGTCAACTTGTTTTCTGCCATGCGCTGCGCGGGAGGTCGGTGACCTTTACATCTGCCTGTCCAACCTGTTGAGCGACCAGACTAGCACTACGCGCGGAATCCTCGAAATTCCTCTCGACCTACAATGATTCTGTTTAATGACGTGTTTCTTTCTTTATTAGAATGAAATGAATCTTTAAACCAAAGGTCTTAAAAAAATGGGGCTGGCATTATCTTTGATCTTAGCGAATTGCGTATACCCCGAGTTACGTATGTTTTCACTACTGTTTATTGATGTGATTTTGGTCTGCATCATGTACTTTGCCTTACCGTAAAACGCTGTTTGAAAAGATAATAGGCATTAAAGAGAAAGCTCAGAAATCAGTTTTAAGTCGCTAGTAAAAACAAATAAACTCAAACCATCATAGTAATTTAGAAACTTCGGTATAACGTATTTTGGCAAGGTGGAAATCGTCAGGAACAGAGGTGAACCCTAATTTTGTAATCAAGTCTAATGATGTAAGTTTACAAGTTTTTCCACCATCAGAGTGTGCAGGACGAAAATTTTAGTCAACCGTGGCAGTGAACATTTTTCTTCTTAGATTGATTTTTCCAGTGTAACAATTATTATGTGTATCTTATACTAAACAGATTTAAATAAATAAATAAAGCAATTTGCACTACAGTGTTAGTCGTGAAGCTGTTTTAATTTACACAGTAGGTTACTGGAATTTTTTGTTCAGTGACATAAGCTGCACCAAATTCCTCCGCAGCAGGAAGCAGGAGCCGACGTGATTAGAAGCCACACACCTGTAGCTACTGCAGCACATCAGAAAGAGAAAGCCGGACTCGGATGAACATTCTACAGCGACGGTCAGTGGACATCCACGTGCAGAGATTGTACTTGGGTAAGGTAGTTGCTTGCATACGGTCAGAACTGGTTACAAGAAGCTGCACATGCGTGATTCCGGGTAGGCTATTGTTCAGTTTCACATTCTCCGGAAATACAACCGAATTTATGAAGTAAAGGTTTCTCCTCGACATACTTACAATTTTTTGATGTTGATACAGTTAATAGTTTGTGCTATTAAATGCTCTGACCTGATACAAGGGGAGTCATCTATCGACGATGGAGAAATATGTTACGTTCAGTTCATCGGGCGGGAATAGTACAGTATATGACGTTAATAGATGAGCATTTAAGATTTGTTTTAGCAGAATGTCTAACCTGAGAAACGTCAGAAGTAATAATCAACATGTTATCCACTGAAAGATTGGTTCATTGAGTTTCTAAACCTGTAAAGTTGCTCTCTTAGCTCGTTTTCAAACTTAAGATTCTTTAAAATCGGTTTCTAATTACATTCAAAGTACACGTGAATATATTTGCAGGAAATTTTGTAAGGAACTGAAAAAATTGGTCCTGTTACAGTATTAATAATTTACTAACTTCAATAATAATAATAGAAAATGAAAATTTCAGTACATTTTCATTCATATTTGCATTAGCATATAGGAGGCAGAGGAAAAGACTAAGTAAGGCGATGAGAGCTGAATGGATATCTGGAGGATTAGGAGAAGTACGTGGAAGGAGAGATGTCGCCATGGCCATAAAATCACAATTGATTTCAGGCATAAGGAAACGGGAAATTTTTCATTTGTAGGTAAGGGGATCGGAAACTGCAATAATATGTCGACGGATGTGCTGAACGAGTAACCTAAGACAAAAAATTTCAAAGTGAAAATTCGTGTAACACGAAAGTGTGTTGCAAAATCAGGGAATATGTTTCATCACAAATAATTAATAATAAGTGTCTGTCAAATCTCACGTAAATACATTTAGAAAAATTGAAAGTTAAAAAAATCTGGACCCTTAAATCAACTACTTTGAAACGTATTAACATCAGTCAGAATGTAGGTACAACAAAACTTTATATCTAACAACTAAATTTCCTTACTTTACGGGAGCACGAATTGCGGCTCTACTTTTTCGTTCCCGACTTATCGTCCATCCTGATTACGGTTATCTGTAGTCCTCTTGGGTGAAGGATATGGTGTCCTTATTTCTCAGTCCCAAAAAAGTAGAATAACAGAGAAACTCATTAGCGTAGTGCTTATTCTGTTTGCAGAAAGATGGCATCACTAATTTTTAATGGTAGTGTCAATCGACGGGACGTTCTGTGCTGTGTATCCTGGTACAATATTTACATTCTCCAGGCGAAAAAAATTTAAAATTTTCCTAAATTTTATGGCTAGAATTATGTGTTTTGGAAAATTTTGGTGCCTTGAAGCCACGTTCAAATGTGGATATAGTTCTCATTTCATGAGAATTAATTATTAATTACCTTCAGCGCTGCGTCTAAAACTATAGTATTTTCAACAGTACTGTACGCGTTTAAGTTTCAGATCTAAAAAATACTACTGCATAACGAATATCGATCTTCTAATTAGCTAACGCTGTTTGTAAAATTTGTGAAAAACTTGGTGGGACATGAACAGCAGCTGATGGAATACTGGAAGCCACACATTGTGTGTTGGAAACGCCAGTTCTCGGACGTTCACTGCGTGTACCCACACCGTATGGGACATCCATTGATCAGCCAGAACATTATGACCACCCACCTAATAGGTAGTCACCTAATTCCCGCAAATTCCGGAGGGGGGTCGTTGGGCTCTGACGCCACGTTCAATCACGTCCCAGATGTGTTCGATCGGGTTCAGATCTGGTGAGTTGGGGGGCCAGCATGTCAATTGCAACTCGCCACTGTGTTCCTCGAACCACTCCATTACACTTCTGGCCTTTTGACATCGGGCATTATCTTTTTGAAAAATGCCACTTCCGTTGGGAAACATGGGCGTCATGAAGGGGTGTACGTGCTCTTCAACCAGTGTACGATATTTGTTGGCCGTCGTGGTGCCTTACACGAGCTCCACTGGATCTATGAATGCCCACGTGAATGTTCCCCAGAACATAATTGTGTCGCCGCCAGTTTGTGTCCGTGCTGCAGTACAGATGTCAAGAAGCTGTTCCTCCGGACAACGACGGATTCGCACCGTCCCATCGGCATGATGAAGAAGGTTTCGGGATTCATCTGATCATGCAACGCTCTGTCACTGCGCCGACGTCCAGTGACGATGGTTCCGTGCCTATTTCAGTCGTATTTGTTGATGTCGTGGTATTAACATTGACACATGCATGGGTCGTCGGCTGAGGCGGCCCATCGTTAGGAGTATTCCGTGCACTGTGTGTTCAGACACATTTCTACTCTTCCCAGCATTAAATTCTGATGTTAGTTCCACCACAGTTCACCGCCACTCCTATTTTACCAGTCTGCCCAGCCTACGACATACGACATCTGTAATGAGGGGACCGAGCGTGGCGGTGTAACGGTTAGCGTTCTCGCATCTTATTCGGGAGGACGGCGGTTCGAATCCCCGTCTGCGCAACCAGATTTGGGTTTTCCATGGTTTCCCAAATCACTCCAGGCAAATGCCGGGATGCTTCCTTCAAAAGGTCATGGCCGAATTCCTTCCCATTCCTTGCCCCCCATTCTTTCCCGTCTCTAAAGACCTCGCTGTTGAGAGACGTAAAGCAGTTAAAAAAAATGTAATGAGGGGTGACCGCTCAACCCCTCGACGTTTGGACGTAGTTTCACCTGGGTTTCGCCACTTGAAGACACTTCCCACAGCACTCCTCGAACACCCGAAAAGTCGTGCAGTTTCCGAAATGCTTGTGCCGAGCTTGCGGGCCATCACAATCTGCCCTCTGTCAGACTCAGGTAGATCGCGCACCTTCCCCATTCTAAACACGGGTAGCACGCTCACTGATACTACATGCACCGTGCGTGTATCTGACTAGCAGTCATTCCTAGTCAGGTGATTTTGCTGTCGCCTGGACTGGTTTATATCGATAGTAGGTAGGTAGTCGTAATGTCGTGGTTCATCAGTGTATTGCCAAGTAAAGTCTTCGACATATTTATGTATCACTTCCATCTGTGATAGATAGTTATCCAGAGATTTAAAGCAAAAAACCTATGTGATTTCTATCAGAAAACTGACGACAGCTTTTAGGTGCTGAACTTACATAGCGTTCTATAACAGTAGTTTTAATACGACTAGTAATATTTGTGTGGTTTCTAAAACCAGGTGATAAATGTCCCAGTTGCCATTTTTACTTTTTCTGTCTTGGTTGGACATAAAATTTTACTCGGAATCCGAATACGGAGCGTTTAAAGAGTACTTCACATACATAAAGTTAGCTTTACCTCAGTTTAAGAGTCCATAAAAATTCCAGGTCGCATCTTTGTATCCCCTTAACTACACAGCGCAGTTGTTTGAAAGATAATGATCCTATGACACTGTGTTACACTAACTGCAACGAATATTACACATTCCTCTGTCCCGTGCTTATTACTGACTGTTTCTGATTCGCGGACATTGTTATATTCTGTGCATATTAAAAGAGTTTCAGTAGAGACCTAAAGACAGTACCCATGTTGATCATCGACTGTTTTACCTCGGCTTACGACACAAAAAGGTGAGTGTGAGTGGCAAAGTATTGTGCACCATTATTTGCTGCTTGTACACGGTGTTCCTTGGGCTTGGTTAGGGGTGCTACAAGCGGGGGTTGTCAGAGTTTTGCTGCTTGCACAGACGCCAGACGAATGTTCAGTGCGTGTGCCAGCAGCTGAAGGTTGCAAAACGTTGGTCTCTGACGAAACAGTGGGTCGGTATGCCGCAGTTGGCTCACCACTCCCAATGATCACTTTCCACAGCTGCGAGGGCTGCATTCCGTATGATGACGGCTGGTCACTCTCTAGGGACTGCAGCTCCGAGTGCACAGCGACGTGAAGTTAATGGCTACTCCCTGCTGTACTTCCTCAACAGCCATCTCACTGAGTGAACTTACCGCGCACCCAGCAATGTTATTGCTACGGATATCAATCAAGTTGAACCTGCTGAAGACGCTCCACCACAGAGAATTAAAGGTTTTACTGGCTGAATGAACAACATACTCAGTTACTTAGGAATAGAAGGTTACTATGTACTGAGTTACCTGTCCTTATGAACTCCTCGAAGAAATTTAATTGGTGTCGTTTCGGTATGTTTTCATCAGTGTTAGTGGTCTCGGCAGTTGTTAATGGATGTGTGAGTAGTTCTTATGATGTGTGTACGGCAGTGTTTCTTAGCCTGTGGTCCGCGAAGATGGAGCAGGGGGTCCGGGGACATACAACTATTATTTATTTGGTTAATAGGTATTAAGAGTTGTTTAATATGTAATTCAGTTTTAATGATTCAGTTATATCATAATTGTGTTTACATGGGAATTCAAAACATGCTTTTAGATTTATTATGTGATAATAGTAGATTAAAATATGTTGCAAGTGTTGATAATATACATATAGGTAAAAAAATATAACTATATAATTTAGTGGTCCGTGGGATTATTATTATTTGCATTTTACTGGTCCTCAGGTTGAAAAAGATTGAGAAACACTCGTGTAGAGAGTTTTTTGTTGTAAACGAAAGATGAAAACAGAATGAGAGGGGACAAACTGTCTTCCTATTCAACCCAAGTCATCCGAAAGAATACCAACAAGACAGCACAATTTTAGGTCGCCACCCAACAATCCAGAGAAGCACTGTAAAGTGGTTTGGGATTTTAACCCAGGACTTTGGTACGGTAAGTGGTAACCGGGAACTGTGCGCGACTTATCGTGCTGGCTAAGCTCTGAATGATGAAAATGCATGTATCAGCTGTGGTTCCAAACATAAATCACTGATAATTAATTTACTTACGTCGTTGCACATTTGCCTTAGTGAAAAGCCGCGGAGCTATAATAAATAAATAAAGAAGCAATGAAATTTCTTTTCTGGTTGTGTCATACTATTTCTTCAAACATTATTTTTTTAATGATTTTCATTGAAAGCCAATGAGACTTGGAAGTAAAACAGGAACTTCTGAATGGTAAATACCCTTGATTGCAATAATGAGGAAGTCTCATATACATATATAATTAAATTATATGCATCTATGGCAAAAAGACCAGGATAAGAGAACATTAGAAAATACTAGAGCGTTAAGGTGGGTGAGCGGTAGCGCTCTGGCCTCCCATTCCGAAGAACGTAGGTTGGAATTCCCACACGGCCATCCAGATTTCGGTTTTCCGTGGTTTAACAAGTTCACTCTAGGCGAATGTTGAGATGGTTCCTTCAAAAAAGCCATGGCCGAATTCCTTGTGCGGACCTTTCCCGCCTCTAACGACCTCGACGTCACACGGCGGGGCGTGCAGTGATTCGCAATCTGCTATTGTTTTCGGCGGTCAGATTGATTCGGTGTTTCGCAACCCAAGTAAACAAGGAAGGTACGGTGATTCGAAACCCAGAGAAGGTATTAAACACGTGTCATAGTTCTGGTCTCCTGTCTACTCTTCATCACATTATCACACAATGTAAGTTATCAGCTTTCACCATTCACAATTGTCGAGCAATGATCAATGGCGGTACTCGTGGAAAAGTGTCATTTTTTAAAACAAAAAAAAACTTTCGTAATAGTAACGTATTGCACGTGTGCAAGTCGTAGAAAAGAATGGTGTTAAGTGTAGGTGACGACTAACAGTGTAGCAAGTGACATAATGAAAATATCTGTATCCCACAACCATGATGTTCTAAGTGATTTTGAAATTGAGACATCACCCAACGTCCCTAAGTGTGTGGAATTCACCAACTACTTATTACAATTTTATATAATTTTGTGCCCCTTTCCTCCTGAAATGTAGGCTTCATGTGAACTGCAATCTCCCCACACAACCAATGGTCTTGAATCGTTTCATGAACATTATAATTCGCAATTTTATCACGTCCACCCGAATATTTGGCTGTGTACTGCGAGACATCCAGGTGGAAACAAGGTTAAAAATAAATCGCACAATGCGGTTACATCATCGCCCAAGCATGTTAGTAAAACCGTATGATTGACAACCTCATGTTCGTAAAAGAAATGGGAATTTCGATCAGAGTTAGGTTCAAGCTAAATCTGTATTTTATATGATTATGTTTTATTGACTGTTCGCGTAATTCTCGACAACGGAATTACTTTTTCAGGAAATCAAAAAAAGATAAAAAGAAAAAGAAAAGCGAAACACCGGATGTTTTAATCTTCGGTAATAGCACTAGGTTGCGAATCACCGAACACCGAATACTTTCTTGTTCATATCATTAAACACGCAGATACGTTTAATGCTGGACATGACGTCATTTTGAGTTTTTTTGTTGGTACTGTATATTCAGACAGATGATCGTCAGAAAATTATATGAAACAAATTCGCCAAAGTGTAGTTTAAATCCAATAGACGCGGCGACAGAAACACTACTAAGTTCACGAAAATAAGATTTATAGTAACAGTTTATCACCCATTTGATTCTAGAGAATTATTAGGCTCAGAAGTATTTTCGGAAACGTTGCAGCAATTTTATGAAAAGGAGTTTTCTTGGTTTTGTAGTCAATATTACAAGCAAGGTGCTGGCCGAGCTGAACAAGTTTTACCTACCTGAGGTATAAACTAAACAGTGAGCTTTTAACTGTCGTTTAAACAAACATCCGTCTTAAATCTAAATGCATTAGTATCTGGATAACAAACCTTTCTGCAATGAACGAGATATTAAATGTGCCAGCGTTACTTTTAGTCCCCATTTTCACCTGCCGATGAAAAATACTCCTCATTTTGCTCTAAGTGTTTTCCGTCTTTAATGTGTCCCATTAGCATCAGTTGTATAATGAGTGTAAAAACAATTACAAATATGCCCACGTGGGACTGTGGATACTTTCGTTTTCAAGATCCTTAGCTCTTACAGAATTGAAAAGGCTGGCACAGTACAACTACGACAAGCTGCAGATTTAGCGATCCACTAAGTATGTCTCATTTACTCACGGCCTTCTCTAAGTCATCAAATGCGCTGAAAGCATCTTTATAAAGCATGGACTAACCACAATATGATATACACATCACCATTACGGAAAAGTGGTGGATTGAATAATGAGATACTTAAGTAATGCTTTACTAAACAAATTCATTTTTCAAACACTCTTCGGTGAATTACAAAAATGATCTGAATAAAATCAAATTAGTTGAGGTTTGTCCTTAAGTGTAACATAAAGGCTGGAAAACTGGATTATTTATTTGTCATGTGGCTACAACTAATAACAACCAAAATGAAAATCTGTGAGAATAACTTATAATAGAACAAACCACAACTAACCTCGGTTGGTTTGTATGGCCTGGTGATATATAGTCGGGCCACTCTGTATGTTGATTCTTTGTAATCATATTTTACCTTAGAGAGGGTTTTTTAATGATTTTGATAGCTCTTCTTAGGCGGCTAACACTGCTATAGTGATGAGAAATGTAGGATAATTGATAGAGAATAATTCACTTCTATCATCAAAATTGTAGTTAAGTTTTTGTGTGAAGCCGATATCGAAAATTTAGAGTGCTAGTTTG
Organism: Vandiemenella viatica; assembly: GCA_031002005.1. Lineage (NCBI taxonomy): Eukaryota > Metazoa > Arthropoda > Insecta > Orthoptera > Morabidae > Vandiemenella > Vandiemenella viatica. Next base: position 103,070,532 of record JARYHS010008075.1, on the reverse strand, counting down.
ATTTAAATTAATACTATGACGAACTGCCAAAAGCAGTTGTTCCATTGATTATGTCAGTCGACCAGTTATGCGATTTTCTGTGAACGTGTGCTAAATAAAACTAGAAATTTCGATGCTAGTATTCTAAATGACAACATAGAAGTAGAAATTTGAACTTTTAGCCTTCTGAAGCCGTTCAGTGTCACTTTCAAGGTCGCGACATTGCTGCTACAAAATAATGCAGTTTGTCATTCATGCAAAACATGAAGCGCGATTTTATACTTAACGTGCAACATTAAGATCGTATGTTGACTTTTGATGTACTGCTATTAAACTGTTAAAAATAATGTTCACACTTTCTGGACCCTTTCCAGGCTTTTTGATGGCAGATAGGGAGCGTCCATAAACCACTTAGCTCCATTTTGACCTCCTGTGAACCCTCCCTCCCCACACGTAGTCCGACGTTGCTTTTGTCTCTACCCCCCTTTCCCACGCGTAGTACGTAGCTTTTTTCGGTATTGATGCCAGAAGACATTTTGTACTGTTTTCTCTTGTCAGACTATCGTGAAATACATACGGCGATAATTAAATGACGGAAATAAATATTTATATGCTATTGTGTGTTCCGTACCTCATTTTAACTGTGACAAATAATATGGATGAAAAGCTACGTGGCCTGGCTCGGAAACACCCCCCCCCCCTTTTTTTCTCTCACTTAGCCCAGCGTAGCTTTCCAGCCAACTCATCCCTCCCCTAAACCAAGCCACATAGTTTATAACGCTCCCATTGTAAAAGGTGGATGAAACTGGGAAGATGCATTTCAAATTTATCACAATAACACTAGGTGGAAAATTCAAGTGATGGGAACTGCTTTTTTTAGTTTATTATTACTTATTTTTTAACAGAAAATCCAACAACTCAACTGTCAGATGCTTATAAAATTGAAAGATGTGTATACTTTAAAAAATCCTGGTAAAATGAAATGTGCCTTCTTTGGAATATTAAAATGCAGATGAAAACTGTGTTCAACAGCAGTGATTCTGTCTGTAATATTTACTAAAAAATAACTATTGGTGGTGTTTACGTCTCGTTTCGTGAATTTGAGTTGCCTCAGTTCACGGTTTTAATTGTTTTCCGGACGCAGCCAAGATCATTATTTGGCTTTCCGCAGATATTCCTTGTTGTTAATTTTGCTATTTTTTGTCAGGTTTAGAATTGTTTTGGGGGACAGTACTTATTGTTTACTTTTTGGGAAAAAACCAGGGCTATGATCATCTAGGATGACTTTAATGGCGGAAAAAGAAACCTCTTTGATTCGTGTTTTGTTTACACTGAGTTATATATCGTGCTTAGGAGCACCTTGTGTTTGTGCCACGTTCTTGGCATTACTGTTCGCCGGTTGCCAGTCGTTCTGTATTGTGTCTTTTAGATTCTATATTCTTTATGAATTTGCTTGTTAGGTTGAAAATTTGTGTGTCAATGTTTTCTATATTCGCTTCACGATGTAGTCGGTCTATTGATGTGTATGGTGACACATTTAATACCATTCTTAAGCATCTGTTCTGGATTCTCTGTATGTTCAATATATTTGATGGTATTGCCAACTCCCATATTTCGCATCAATACAGTAGAATGGTTGAATTACGGATTTGTGCATGAGTATCTGTGATTTGGTCCCGAGGTTGTGGCTACGAGACACTGGGGAAAGATTTTGTTTTACTGCCAGGCTTTGTCTTCACCTGTCCATTATGTTATTTGAAGAGCAACCTTTTGTCAGTTCTTATGCCCAAGTATCGGTGTTTATTTACTCATTCTATGTTCTTTCCCATTACCTTCAGCTGTCCTGGTAGATATGTCTCTTGTTGGTGAAATTCATTCAGGCGCATTTGTCGGTTTTGATTTTTATCGTATTCTTGCGGCACCAATCAGTGAATGCATCTATTCCTCTTCGGAGGTGGAGTATGTTTAAGTCGTGCCCGATTTCGGTAGTATATATGGTAGTGTCATCTGCAAATTATGCCTTCTTCACGTATTGTGGTATGCGGGAGTCATTCGCTTGGTGGCGCTGTTGCGGCCGGGTGAATGAGCCGCGCCGAGTAGAGCCGGGTGCGGCAACAGGTTGTGTGGAATGCGTTGCTCCCCGCACAGGGTCACTGGGTCCCCCCTCCCCACCCACCACCCGACACACACTTTTTCTCAAGGTCCGGGTCCAGGGCTGGCCATTGCGTCACAACACAGGAGAGCGTTTCCATAGCACCCCTACCAATTCATGAAATAATTTGCAACACGTAGGAATTTATATTCCGCAAATAAGAATTAATGCCAGTGAATACAGTGCGTAACGTGTATCACTGTAGACCCAGAGATGTCCGTTGCTACTTCAACATCACGCTAGTTTTCCAAATTCGTTTTCTGTTGTTTTTCCAATTCATTCCAATTGGGTTGTTCGAGGATTTCACGTCAGCAAACACATTCTTGAATAAAAGTATATTACAGATATTTGCAGATTAACTTTTCATGCATTGCTCACCCCTCCTGTCAGGAATCAGTACATGGGAAAGGCTCTTATTCGCATGGCTTTTAGCTTATTTTCAAATTTTTACAATGTACATAATTAGTTACTTGAAACGGATGTTTTCGCTATTATGTTTGCAGAGACACATTCCAATATTTGTCAGTGTGATTTCGATCATATTTATGTATAATATCTATTTAATAGATAAATCCAACAAGCAAGAGTTAAGAAAAGATATTAGCGCGATGAGATTAAATTTAAATGACTCAGTAATATTGTTATTAGAGCAGAGGAGGGCAGTTGGATTCATCTGCAGAAATTATCCTGGAACACAATCAGTACCCCAGATGAAAAATGGGTTTGGAGCAACTGAAATGCAAGGTATTTGTGAAGAGATTGCTGGTACTTATAAAGCATACGTTTACAATGAGGCGTGGGTAGATATAGAGAAGAGAAATGGAAGTGGTATGTAGGAAGTAAGAGACGATTATAAACATTCATTAACACTTGATTTCAGGCAGAGGAGTGGAGAAGGTTTCATTTGAAGGTAAGAGAGTCGATGACTGGAATAAATTATCAAGGAATGTAATGAACAATTTATCTCGAACCGTGAAAGAATTTAAATTGAAAATTTATGTAATGTAGTGTGTAGTGAAAGAGTCATGGGGTATGCCCCTTCTCAGGTAATAATTAATTTAAATTTAAAACTTATTTTATCTTAATAATTTCGCATTGGAGTTGTTATAAGCAAATCATTTTCAGCTTCTGAAGTTTGACTTAGGTATGATGTTTTGTATTTTGTGCTCAGACAATACCGAGCCTGCGTTTCGGGACGACGCGGATTCGATTCACGGTCCGGACATTCAGATTTCAATTTTACCTGGTTTCCTGAAATCACTGTAGCCAAATGCTGGGATGGTTCCTTCAAAAAGACTATGGTTCAACTCTTCCCCGATTCTTGACACCCATTCTATTCCTTGGCTCGAATGCCCTTAACATCAACGAGTTATAAGTCCTTAGTAAAAAGAAAAGCAGAAAAGACGAGTTAACAGATTTAAATTATTGATAGCGGTAGTATTACCTTATCTTAGGTTAATGCAGAAACTATTAGCACATAAGACACTAATTATCAGATTGAAAGTTCGTTTCTATAAATGAAATTTATTTCTGAACTTACCGTAAGCAGTGTAGTTATAAGCATAAAAGATGCTATAATCTGTTCTTTTTACTACTCAGTTATTTTGTTATGCTGCTATACGCTTAAAATATGTGACTTACCGACTGTGTAGATGTGTGAAATTTCGATGAGTTTTGGCCTCCATCCCCTCAAGGTAATCCTGTCATTGGACAATCCTGTCAGCGCTGAAAGTTCTGTGACCTTGCTCCATTCCACAGTCCTCAGAACATCAGTAAGGGAATTCCCACGGGACAGAAATCCACCTAACATCGCAATTTTCACTCCCTGTTCATTGATATCATGAGCAGAAACTGAATTAAATTTTACATGTTAGAGAATCTCCCCCATAAAATTTATTACTCGAGAAAGAATATTTTGTGGAAAAGCTAATATTTCTGAAAAACATCTGTTGAAGTTAGAGGTAGGTGACAGTGGAGTATACAACCAAATGATCACCTTACACCGATTTCCTTGACCCAGTGCGCTCAATGCCCATGCTGTCCTCGCATCCTTGTAGTGTATTCAGACGACAGTACCTGGTTTACATAGACACACTTCGCATACCTTATAGCCAGTAGCATGCAGTATTCCATTCATGTGATATCTGTGTGTCGACAAAGATTAAATAGATTCGTTCTTGTGGTAATGAAAAGCACAAGACGATTGTAATAATTCTTCTGTCATTGTTAGTATTTCGGAAATTTCAGTTTTGTGGAAAGTAAGATTACTCATTATTAGAGACTGGATTATATGCAACACAAAAATCTAGAAATATGCATAAAAGGGTCAAAATATGCAACATTATAAAATAGTAATTTTTAGATTTTTTATTTCAAAATCAGCATGCAATTAGTAAGTAGCTGAATAACATGTTTATAAATTCGATAATCAACAATTATTTAACGATTTAAAATGTGAACAATCGGCTACTGTTCAAAATATCCATTATAAGATTGTTTCTTCGATGTCTCAAAAAAAACAATATTTGAAATTTGTTATTGTCGTTTCTGGAAAACTATCAATTTGACACAAAGGTTCAAAACTCGGGTTATTGTTCAAAATATTTTTAAACTTAAAGTTTACACAGGAATACCTTAGGCAATGCGGATTTTATTCATTAGCTGAATCGATTCAGTCAACGTCAAACCTTGGGTTTCAACCTTTTTAATACTCGAATGTATGTGGGAAAAACGAATGCTAATCACAGCTGTGGTACTAATACTAGAATTGTTAAATGCTTCCTTGTACTGACAAACCTCTCCACAATCAAAGTCTTTACTACACCTTTAATTGCCTCGAAATGTTCATTGTAAAACAGTACAGCTTCAAGATACGTCGCGCATCGAATTACCACTGGTTCCGGAGGTAAAAGGAAATTTGGAAATTTTTGACAGACGTTATTACGAGAACATGCCTTTGTTGATGAAATCAGTTTATTTACATTCACAAACATGGGTCGTAGTTCTTCAGAGAGTCGTCGTAGAGTTAGAGCTGTGGGTTTTGCCGGCTACATTGTAAGATTTTATTTATTTACAAGGTACACTACCGAAAAATATTGTAAATATAGCGAAAATATGCACCATCGCTAGGTTTTAGGTAAAATATGCAATAACCGGTGAAAATGGGCTTAATATGCAAATGCACATGCAAACATGCAAATGTATATAATCCGGTCTCTACTCATTACCATGGTAAGTCTGCAACTGCTAAATGATCTTTAGTGGTCGTTCTTTGTATTATCAGATTCTCTTCTTCTGCAGAGAAGAGCTTCTTTGGTAACGGTGTTTTCTAATTCGTCCACGCAGAATTTGAGATTAGTACTACTGATTCACAGAAAAAATATCAAATGTTGGTTGGCTAGGAAAAAGCAGAAAAGCAGTCCAGTTTTTGACTCTTTCTTGGAGATCCTCCTCTCCTTCTGAATTTATCATATACTAGTGTAAGTCTGTGACTGTTTTTTTTGCGTATGATCACGTGTCTAGAATAGTTCCGGTTTTTACGATGAAAGTTTATGACAGGTTGATCTGATTTGGCCAAATATAAGCTTGACCTGTGTTTCACTCTTAGGATGAATAAAAGCTCTTGAGCTTGAAGAACTCAGAAACATTATTAGAGGTAGGTATTAAACACGGACAGGAAAGATCACCCTATCGTGTAACTGTTTCAAAGGTCATTCACTCGAACTTGCTTAAATGTGAACCTGACTTGTATTTTACCCTTAAAGTTAATTCTGCAAAATTAAAAAAAAAAAAAAATCCTGTTTGCTTCGAAAGCATCACGTTGTTTATTATTGAAACTGGGCAAACACTCACACTGTAAACATTGGTCATAGTATCTGTGATGGCCAGAGAACTTAATACACATTCCATATTATGAAACAGTTGAGCAACTCCGCAGAAATAAGTTGCCAGAATAGTCGATTCGGTGACACATTTGGTCTGATGTCCACTTAAAATAACCTAATAACTCACATACAGCGAACATGAATAAAGACCAATAACGAAAGTGGTTAGTAAAATGCCTAAAAAGCAAATAAACCGTCATGCACAAATTTTGGTCAATCAACAACATTAGTGAAAGCTGTAATAAAACTGAAATTTATCCTAAAGCCGAAATTACAGTTGGCATTCGTGGTTACAGCAGACACTATGAGTAATTTAACTTTTTTACGGTTTTTAGGTTGCTTTAACTATAGTGGCAGTCACGAAATTAGTCTTGTGAAGGTCACGGAGTATCCGAACAGTGTTGCAAATCAGCAAAAAAATCAACTTTTAGTAATGAGTGCGAAAAAATTTCTAAAACATAATACTTAACAGACGGAACAAGGTGATGTGCTTTATAATTCCAAACATTTGTGTGACTGTTTTTAAAAAAAATAGTAATTTGTTTCCATGAAAATTATAAATCAAAATACTTTTTCACTTCAACCGACAGAAAAAGCAATAAAAACAATAATAAATAACTCAAAAAAAATTATGCGCCTTCCTGAAAGTTAACAGACTCATACCGAATACATTCTATTCATTAAATAGGGAAGCATGTGAAAAAAAAAAAAAAAAATACCGAGCGTGGTGGTGTAACGGCTAGCGTTCTGGCCTCGCATTCGGGAGGACGACGGTTCGAATCCCCGTCCGGGCATCCAGATTTGGGTTTTCCATGGTTTCCCCAAATCACTCCAGGTGAATGCCGGGATGCTTCATTCAAAAGGCCATGGCCGAATTCCTTCCCATTCCTTGCCCCCATCCTTTCCCGTCTCTAAAGACCTAGTTGTTATAGGAGACGTTAAGCAGTTAAAAAAAAAAAAAAAAAAAAAAAAAAAAAATGTTACACGAAGCGCTTAGTTGTTTCGGCTGTGTAATGTAAAATGTTGTCTCTGACTAAGTTCCGTTTTATTTGTTTACGTAAAAACTTCCAGCGAGAAAGTTTCTAAGAAAATACTGAAATTAATTCTGGTAGCAGGCAAAGCCTCTTCAGACAACCCCTTTTGGATCGTTTCACAGTTTATATTTGCGCGAATGATTGCGCGCAGCGCATGCTCCAGTGCCGGCTGGTTGGTCGGTTCGTTTACGACTGAGAAACATATTTCCTCTCCTCCACAGAAAAGCTATTTTCAGCTTCTGTAAGAATTATTATTGTCATTTTACACAATGGACCATACATGACAAATTTCGCGAGAAAACTTCAAAACGAAAATTATTTTATCAAATATAAGGGACTGATTATACATAGAAATGACTGCTACAAATACCTCCAAGTCAGTGTTTGTAATTTATGGAAGTATTTTTTTTTTTTTGCGTATTAGTTGTTGGTAATATTCCTTAAAAATACTTTAAAATATCTGTTACAATGAATTTAATTAGGTTTCCAATGCCCAGGTTCGCGAATATTATTTCTGTCTGTTAATACACTAATTGCATGATTATGTTCCTGAACATCACCATTAACATTAACATTACTCGAACAGGCCTTAAACTAAGGAAATAAAGCGACCGCGTGTAAAGATACACATGGTCCACCGGCAAAAGCTAATGTGGCAATGTCGCCGGCCCAACCAAGGGACAGAGGGTTGGTGCGGGCAGGGGAGGCAGTGGAAACTACGTGACCTTGGCAGGCCTAATTTCATGACGCCGACTATAGTAACATGGTACTGAAAAGCAGATCCACGTTTTTTCATCCACAAAATTTATTAATTTTTTTTTTAAACTATGAAACGCTATGAAAAGCAAACTTAATGAATGTATTATGCCAATTAATTTGGTAGCAGTTGCTTGATTATTAAA
>JARYHS010008075.1:102982057-103061581 GCA_031002005.1 Vandiemenella viatica | reverse complement strand
TTGATAGCATATGGCATTGTTTAATATAAGACAACATAGTAGATTTTGGTATTTTTTTCCAGTTTGTTCACTTATCCAGCTAAAACCAACAAGCGGATACCAACGAAACCACACATGGTGGTAGTTGATGTCATAGATTAAGGTGCAGCATATTTTCTATCCGATAAATTTCATTGCTACCCATGAAAAGTCACAAAATCCGCATACCACAAAACAGTGTGTGTGTTTCAATGAACCGTAGCACATCGAGAATTTATGTACAGTCCATGTTAGCAAGTATACATCGTAATCATTCTAAAGCTTATGCGTATCTATACAATATACGAAGATAAGTCAATTATTTGCCGGCATTTGGGAGCATTAGAAAGCCCTATATACGGGAGAATGATGCATTTAATGCATATAAACCAGTGTTTCTCAACTGCGGTCTGCGAAGATGGTTCAGCTGGTCCGCAGGCAGAATATTATAAGTTTAGATACCGTATTCGTAATATAGAAGCCTATAAGCGGGTTTAAACTGTAAGCCCAACTTTTTAAAAGCCACGAATATTTTAACGACCAGGCAAAAATCTGGCACTTCCGGGATGAGGTGTTCCTACAGTAGCCTATTTACTTCCAGCTGGCTTCAAAAAGAGCGCCGTTCGTCTAAGGAATATATAAATGATCGTTTTCTGAGAGTCTTGTAGGTGGCAGGGACCGCGAAATCTGGTAGCATTCATAAGTAAAGTGAATTAAACAGAAACAATATGTGTAAGGTCCAGTGTGTTGTATTTTATTTTGTTCATGCAGGTCGATGTTACAGAGTAGCAACCAGATTATAGTATCATTAGTATTCATTTGGTTACCAAATATTAAGAGTCTGGTCAATATGTAATTAACTTTTAACAGCGCACTTCTAGTTTTATAACTGTGTTTCGGTAGAAACTCAGAACATGCTGTTAGATATATATATACTACTAGCTGACCCGGCAATGCTTCCCTATTGCTAGACTTGGTTTAGGAAAACCAAATGCAGACAGTATTTTTCAGTTTATTTTAAAGTATACGTATACAAAGATCCTTAAAAATCGGGAATAAAACTGGCTTTATATAAGGTATATTGGCAAAAATTAAGGGGGTTTAAAGGGGAAAAGGGGTTGCATTTTTGGATACCATGTGTTGCAAATTTGGGTGGAAATCTGATTAATTCTATGGGTTTGTTTAAATTAAGGGGTGGAGGGGGTTGTTTTTTTATTATTATTTTTTTTCAGGAACCATCCCAGACGTGCTCTCTACAACTCAACAGAGTTTCATAATAATCAGATAAAAATTTTGGGGTATTGATAAATATCATTGGGAATTAAGAAGGAAGGGGGTAAAAGGGAAGAGGGGTGGGATTAGGCTAACCAAATTTACATAGTATTTTTCTGCTTGTTTTAAAGTATAAGTGTGTTAAAGTTCCTTCAAAATCGGGTAAAAACTGTACCTTTATATATGACACAATGGCAAAAAATTAAGGGGATGTAAACGGGACGAAGGGGTTGCCTTTTTGGAATCCATATGTAGACAGTATTTTTCTGTTTGTTTTAAAGTATACGTGTGCAAATTTCCATAAAAATAGGATAAATTCTGTGTATTTGTTTAAATTAGGGGGTTGTGAAGGGGTATGAGGGATGGAGTTTTTGGAAACCATACGTAAACAATATTATTCAATTTGTTTTAAAGTATATGTGTGCTAATTTCCATCAAAATTGGATAAAATATGTAGGTTTTCTTAATTTATGGGGAGTAGGAGGGAAGAGGGGGTGGTTTCGGGGTGGAAAAGGGGAGAGGGATTAAGTTTTGGTAAAACTAATGGTTACAGTATTTTTCTATTTTTTTAAAAGTATATGTGTACAAAGTTCCATCGAAATCGGATAAAAAGTGAGGGTTTATGTAGAAATTAAGTGGTGGGAAGGGGGAGATGGGATGCATTTTTAGAAACCAAATATGGATGGTATTTGTCTGTTTCTTTTACAGTACACATGTGCAAATTTCCATAGAGATCGGATAAAATTTGTTGGGTTGTTTAAATTATGGGGTGTTATGGGGAAGAGAGGTTGTATTTTTTGAAACCATATGTAGGCAGTATTTTTCTGTTTGTCTTAAAGTATGTGTGTGCCAATTTCCATCAAAATCAGATAAAATCTGTGGGTTTTTTAAATTATGGGGTGTTATGGGGAAGAGGAGGTAGTTTTTTGGAAATTTTATTTCTTAGGAACCACCCCGGACGCGCAATCGACAACTCACCATAGTTTCATCGTAATCAGACGAACGGTTTAGGAGCGCATAGAGGCCAGACAGACAGACATTGATTTTTATATAATAAAATTATAAATCTAATCAAGCTGCGCATATCTACTTATTTGATTGGGAACTGCGCAAAAACAACCGTAGTGATTTATATGGTGTTTTGAAATTTTTTTAGAGCTGATGGCCAGAATTAAAATATCCGGAAATAGTTAATGATTTATATGTACCGAGGGACAAAGGAAATAATTAAATACATTTCTATGCAGCACATTATGGGCCACGGATAACTCTTTAATTAAGATGATTCTTGGCTGTCTTCTGCCCTGGAAGAAGACCACAGAAGGATGGTCAAAACGTCGCCTTTACACATCATGACGCGGCGTCACCACGACAGCCAAAATCAACTGACTCTCAGAGACTCTGGCCTCGAAAGCCAACGATTACACTGTAATTGAGATGTTCACTCCTTGTACAAAAAATATCACACAGCTTTTCTGTTTAATATTTAGTTTTTAAGTTTTGTTGAATGCAGTAAATAAACGGAATACCTGAATAAGATATAATAAGCTTTACTAATATTTAATTTACTGCAGAAGTAATGCGTTTGAAGATTTTGACCAAAGTCGAACATACTGATCTATGATTTGTTTATATTATATTATGGTTATATTTTCCCGGTTTTATGAATTTTGATTTATTAAACGGAATTACTGAAACCACTACATAATTCATTAAGTCTTCAATAACTGTAACAGAACTGTAATATTTACGGTAAGTAATTTTGTGTTTAGTAACGACAGTAAAGGGTTTTCACAATACCGTGTCGCTGCAGTTCGATAGTGAATAGTGATAGACAAATCGGAAGTAAAGAATAAAATTTTGTGATAAATCACTTACCGGTAGTTCTCGAGATATCGGAAGTAAAAAATCAGTGATATGTATAGTTAATTGTGCCTTTGGTGAAATTTTAAATCTGGTCCAGGCCACATTTCAACCCAACCACAACCGCTAGGAAAAAAACAAGAATAAACATTACATCGCTCTACAGTCAACCGTGTATTATTGCGTGTGTTTTAGTTCTCTTGTGGTGGAAGGGGTATTCTCCAGCGGCCCAAAACTGGTATTGACCTGTTGAAATATGTTTTGATTGCTTCATTACAATGTTCTCAAAATGTATTTAGCGATGCAGTTCATGTGTTTAGGTGTATCTGCATCGTTTGATTTTGAAGCTGCAAAATCAGTATAAATCTAGGCTAGGTCGAAATGCAGCATGGACCAGAATGTTGTTGCAACAACATAAGGCATGAGGAATTCAGTTATTGTTAGTAGTTAATAAGCTGCTTTAATTAGTGCCATGCTAGAGATAAAGTGTACTCCCGAAAAAAGAAACAACCGCTGTGCACGTCCAGCCTATATTTCCGTGTGGCTTACTTGAATTATCTTTCATGTGGCTTTGGCGACATGTTTTGCTCGAAATTTGGATAGATGCATAGAAGTTATTAAGAAAGAAATACATGTTATTACCCACGGCATAAGAAAGTATATATATGATATTAAGAAAACTTGTCAGTGTTTGCAGATTCGTTTTTGCAAATGCTGTCGTCGACGGCAAAGATATTTTTAACCGACTTCAAAAAAAGGAGGAAATTCTCAACTTATTATTTTTTTAATTTTATTTTAAATTTATGTTCAGCGATATCTTCGCCAATTTTGAACCATTTTAAATGAAATTTTATTTAGTGGATAGGGTGTACCTCCATATGAATTTAATTAAGAAACCACTCCTTCTACCCCTTTACACCCCTTAATTTTATACAAACCCACATTTTTTATCCAATTTCGATGGAACTTTGGACATGTATAGTCAAAAATAAAGAGAAAAATACTGTCAACTTTTGGTATGAAAAAACTGAACCCTTCTCCTCCTAACAACTTCCTTAATTTTTGTCAATGTTCTTTATACAAAGCTACAGTTGACACCATTTAACTGATCTCCTTTAAAGTTGGCAATTACATCTAATTTTTCATGGAGAAGGTTTCTGACCAAAAAATAAATAAACAAAAAACCACCCCTTAATTTTATACAAACCTAAATTTCTTTTCTGATTTTGATTGAACTTTGCACATGTATATTTAAAAATAAAGAGAAAAATCCTGTCTTCATTTGGTCTGCCAAAGCTCAACCCTTCTACCTGCTTCCACCCCCTTAATTTTTGTTAATATTCTGTATAAAAAGCTACAGTCGACACCGTTTGATCGTTTGATGAAAGTTGGCGCTTATATGTATTTTTTCTCAAAGAAGGTTTCTGACCAAAAAATCCAAAAACCACCCCGTCAACCCATTAAACCGCTTAATTTTTATTTAAACCCACAGTTTTATATGGTTTAGATAGAACTTAGCACACTTTTACTATAAAACAACAAGAAAAATAATGTCAAGTTTTGGTTTGCAAAAACTGAACCTCTCTCCCCGTTTCCATCCCCTTGATCCGACATCATTTTACCGATCTTTATGAAAGTTGGCACATATATGCAATTTTTTTTATGGAGAAGATTTCTGACCAAAAAATCCAAAAACTACCCTAGCTTCCTTTTTATACTCCTTAATTTTTGTACAAGGGGTATGTTGAAAGGAAGGGATGGAGGATTGCATCAAACGAGTCGAAAGATTGACGACATCAACAAAAAAAAAAAGTACAAACCTCATTTTAATCCAACTTCACATGCTTATGCTTTAAAACAAAGAGAAAAATAAAAATACTGTCCACATTTTCACAAAATCGCAAACCCTATCCCCCTTTCTAGCTCTTTTGTTACTGTCAATGTTCTTATATGAAGTTATGGTTTCTATCTGATATGTACTATATTTATACTTCAAAACAAACAGAAAAATACTGTACATTTGGTTTAGAGAAGCCAAACCCCTCTCCTCCTTTCCATCCCCTTAATCTACACAAAGCTACAGTTTCTATACGATTCTGAAGGAAATTTTCACAAGTATACTTTAAAATAAATAGAACAATCGTGTTTAAATTTGGTTGCAGAAGCACAACCCCTCTTCCCTTCTACCCCATCCCTCCTAATTTCCAATGTTCTTTATAGATTTCCACAGTTTTTAAAAGATGGAACACTGCACACATATACTTAAAAACAAAGAGAAACTTAGTGTCTACATTCTGTTTACAAAATTCAACCGCTTACTCCCTTACCCAATTTAATTTTTGCAAACGTTCTTTACACAAAGCTACAGTTTTTATCCGGTTTCGATGGAACTTTGCATATGTATGCTTCAAAACAAAGAGAAAAATACTGTCCACACTAGTTTTACAAATACCAAACTACTTTTCACCTCTACATCCCTTAATTATTATTTTTTAATACATACCTTCAGTTTTTATCTGATATCAATAGCAATTTACACACGTACACTTTAAATCACAAAAGCCCAATCCCTCTTCCCCTTTACCTCCATTCATTTTCATTTTCAATACTCTTTACAAAAATCCACAGTTTTAAATCCCATCGAAATCAATTAAGCTATTTTTAAGTCATGGCAGAATATTCTTACAATAAATGTGTCTCAACATGTACCTCAGAATTCAACTTGGACTCCAAGCTTTCACGTTGTGAAAACCGATTAAAAATCTATATTTTCTGTGATGCTGGAACAAACAGGTACATTCCAGAGACAGATTTGTGTATGTGGTATGTATTATTGTTTCGATTATTGAGCGGCAGCTTAAACTGATGTTATGATTAGGTCGAAACACAATCTGGACCAAAATGTAACCTGACATTCCTTAACACAGCATCCAATTCACCTCGATCTGGAAGTTGTTGGGCTATATAAAGGCAGATTTTTTTTTGGAGGCAGTGCCAGCCAAAAAAAAAGAAAAACAAAAAGATAAAACAATAATTAATAACAATAATACATAAAAATCAAGTTGCTACTTACCTACAATTAAAATTAGAAACATGTTTCAACAAAAATTAAATATTCATATGATACGCCGATATTATACTAACTGTAAAGCATTTACTGCATGATACAGCCTATCAACTGAAACTGTAACATCAGAGATATGACTGGACGACCAACGAGGCCGAGCCACAGATTAAAATACTGTCTCATTTGTTTCCCTAAACTATCTTCCGCAATAACAATATTTGCCTCACAACATGCTGTAAAATATTCGGAATTTTTGTTCGCATCCTCCGTTTCGCCTCGAACATCAAATAAATTTCAGTAATTCGATCTTCGCGATGTGACAGCTGGCACCGACTCCAAAAATAACCAATTAATGAAAAAATTTCAATAACAGCAATGTAAAATATTGACCATTTAGATTTACTTTCTTCTAAGCAAGGTATAAAATTATTTTAAATTTTTTATTCTTTTTTTTTAAGGTGGTTTTTTATGTTTTTAAACATTTATTCAATTAGAAATGGCCGTCGACTTTACTGCTCTACTATCGCAGACGGTAACTTATGTCTAAGGTACATTTATTTTTGTTTTAATATCACTTATTATCCTCAGGAAATTGTGTTCCAAATTTCTGACAAATAAAACAACTGATTCTCGGTACACCCTTAGGGGGCATCCATAAATTACGTGAGGTGAAATAGGGGAGGGGGGGGGTCCGGCGAAATCTCACCAAGGGGGAGGGGGGGGTCTACGAAAATCTCACGTGAGATTTTGCGAAAAATTTGGTTAGAGTAGAGCAAGAAAAAAAAGTCTACAATTTGCGGCGAAGTCGATTTTAGGAGGGTATTTCGTCAAAAAAGTTAGGGTGTGACCTAAAAAAAAAGTTTCCAGGGCGATTTCTAGGGGGGGTTCTCACGGACCAGACACCGAGCGTGGTGGTGTAACGGATAGCGTTCTGGCCTCGCATTCGGGAGGACGGCGGTTCGAATCCCCGTCCGGGCATCCAGATTTGGGTTTTCCATGGTTTCCCCAAATCACTCCAGGTGAATGCCGGGATGCTTCCTTCAAAAGGCCATGGCCGAATTCCTTCCCATTCCTTGCCCCCATCCTTTCCCGTCTCTAAAGACCACGTTGTTAAAAAGGGACGTTAAACTGTTACAAAAAAAAAAAAAAACCGGACCAGATCTCACCAGAGGGGGGGGGGGTCCGGCCAGATCTCACGAAATCTCACCAGGTCGGAGGGGGGGGTCCAGAAATCCGGAAAAACACCTCACGTAATTTGTGGATGCCCCCTTACTGCACAGTGGGCCAGAATCGCAAAAAGCTGGCCAAAATATAAAAAGTTGTTCAATTTGTAAATTAGTATGTAAAGGTTATCGAAGTTGCTGATTAAGAATATGATATCAAAAAGTGAAAAAAGCAAATGGCGGATCCAAGATGGCGGACAAATATTGCTAAAAGTCGTTTTATTCATATAAAAGTAATTTTTATGGAATTATCGAGGTTGCTAGAGTTGTTCAATTTGTACCAAAGTTAGTCCGTAAAGGTTATCGAAGTTGGTAATTAAGAATATGGTATAAAAAAGTGAAAAAAGAAAATGGCGGATCCAATATGGCGGACAAATATTGATAAAAGTCTTTTGATTCACATAAAAGTAATTTTTTGCGATTTATCGAGATTGATGATGAAGATTACGACTTCAAATATTTAAAAAAATGGTGGATCCAAGATGGCGGACAAAAATTGGTAAAATTCTTTTATATATATATATATATAAAAGTCAATATTTAGAGGTCGTTGTAGTTAATGGTTAAAAACATAAGCTCAAAAAATGGAAAGCTCGAAAAAAGTACCAAAAAGAGGATAAAAGATAGTATAAAATATTACAAAAAAAGAATTTTATTTCAATTACAGTTATTCAGTTAGTAAACTGCTTGTGACTATAATTAAATGTTGTCATTTTCTTCTTCTTTTTTATCTTCATATCTTCTTCTGCATATTCAGCTGAATCGTCAACATCTTCAAAGACTGTTTCCTCATCATATACTTCGGAATCTTCATAATCTTCCGGCACAGGAACTAAGAGGGCAACGGCTTCTGACGACAAAATCTTCAGTTTGTTTGATGATTTGCGCAGAGATGAAATGTGGAAATCTGTGGTTGCCAACAATCTCGTGAACACGTCTGATATACTCTTAAGTCCGAAAAACTTTCGAGAAAAAACTTATGCGATATTGCTTTATCAACTTATTGGTTGAGTCTTGAGCATCCTCCGACAGTTCATATTATTTTTAATTTATTTAATCCTTATTTCTTAACACGTGTTTGAAAGCGTTAAAAAGTAACTCCACAAAGTATGTAGAATATTTGTGTTTCAAAAAATGTACTTTTTCATAATTATTCATGAAAAAATTAACGTAATATTAATCATTTCATTTTAAAAAAATAACCAAAACTTTTGCAAGCGTCGCTTAAAACGTGGTTCAAAGCCGGAGTTGGTACTAGTAGGTGGATTTGAAGGTTGATTTACTAAGGTAATAATATATACTTGTGGACACAGTGCAAAAGAAAGCGGAATATCGTGGAATTCGTAACTTATCTCTATTTTCTTAAGCACATTTTAAAATTTTCTCGCGCCTTTTCCGGTATTAAGTTAATTAAAAAAATATGTGTAATTAATGATTTAATAATGATATAAATGTATTTTAATTAGTACATACTGCCTGGAACACCGTCCATATTTAAAATATTCATTTCACTTACACAGAACACAAATATTTATCTTTAACGACAAGACTTTGTAGCCTGGTCGGCTGCATGCACCTCTAGCAATGAAGTGCCGACTTTGACATGAAATATAAAGGAGGAAATGAACAATTGATAGTCCAAACAATCGGTATTCAGTAGTTCCAACATTACTGTAGTCAGCCTGATAGTCGAAAATTCCCATCCAGAAACTTTTTTTTTTTTCCTTTTTGGCCACGTTTTCAAGATTCTGGCCCACTTAGCCGTAATGTTTCACGTAGCTTTAATTTTTTGTATTTCATATATTGTAGGCCTATTGTGTTAAAATATAAGTATAACAAAAAATTTCGAACAATAGTATAAAAATCGAATCTAAGGTAATAACTAAAAGAAAGGAAATTTTTTAAATGAATTTTAATTTTTTGTTTATCAAAGTTAATACTAGCTACTGAAATAAAAAAGAGTAGACGCCAAGACCCGCGCGTAATGTTATATAATGGTACAGTAAAATATGTTCCAGATGTTAGTAATATCACACATAGGTAAAAAGCTAGACCCATGTACGTTAGTGGTCCGCAGCATTGTTTTTGACAATTTACTGGTTCTCGGGTTCAAAAAGATTGAGAAACGCTGGTATAAAATATATTGACTTTGTGATTCAGTTAAGGATTTTTTGTCTTTTATCTATACAAATAAAGAAATCTGTTCGTACAGATATCAGACAGCTCCACTTCAATTATTGCTTACATAGAAACTATAAGAAAAATGAAGTTTGTCTTTGAATCATCCACAACTATAAAATCTTTCGAATTAGTGGCAGTTTGGGGGGGAAGGTGGGTTTGGAACAAATGATGCGCATAAATGTCTTTAAAATATTTACACACAATCTGAATTAAGAAGAAATGGACAAGAACCAAGAAAGAGAAAAATCTAGGCGCTGTTCCTCTACTTTTCCGTACCCAGCCAACATTTCTGTGATAATTTATCTGTGAATCAGCAGCACTAATCTCAAATTACAAAATCGGAGAGACAGATAGCCCCATTAGTTAATTGTTACTTTGAAATACAACTACTTCCCTTTAAGTGATATTCATTTATACATAAACCATTAATTGAATCTACAAATGAAAATCATAAATAACAATGGAGGAGGTGGCAAACAAAATGTAGTAATTACACAAATTCAGTTCTTACAGGAACAGCTCTTCTAAATGACGTACATGAAGTTGGATTTTTATGTAGTTCTTTATTTCTTATATGGTGTTTTGACTCTATCTGATATAATGTAAAATCCAAATTCCTATCTCTAATAAAACGGAAGATATTCAAATTTGAAAAATTCAGTCATACCATTTTTTTCCACCGATACAATTATTACGTTTTGATTGCCACCATGATGAAATTAAGCCATTTTGATTGCAAACGCTAAGTTCTTTATGAGTTATGTTATGTTAATTAAAGCATAAGTAGTTTAGAAAACCTTTATTTAGTTTAATCTAACAGTACTTTTACTTATTAATTATTAAAAATTAAGATTCATCTAAAAAAAAGTCACTTCTCTCTCTCAAAAAAAAAAAAAAAATATATATATATATATATAAATCTTCAATGCTTTCATTTTATGCTGAGCTCAATGTCAATTTCCTCGCAATCACAACCTCCGTCATGTACATCTTCCTGACATCCTTCTTCATTATCTTCCCTCTCACCCTCATTGCTTTTCTACCGGTTTCCTAAAATGTTTCAGTACCAACTTAGTTCTCCATACATTTCCCAGTTACTTCCGAGATGCTTTTGCAACAATACTATTATACTATACTCATTATCACAATACTTATTAGATTTCTACTAATAAAAACACTATTAAATACAGCATGGAAAATTAAAAGAATAAAAAAATGCGTCACTTATTTCGTTTCGATTGACATCTGACGAATTTGTATGGACATTATTCCATTTTGAATGAAATCGGTCTCATGTCTTCAAAGTTGTTGAAAATTTACTATAGTTATACCGTTTTGATCGAAATTACAAAGTATGGGCTCATTTTTAGTACTGTTTTATGCCGTTTTGCTTTCAAATGAGCTTAGATTCAAATTTTGCGGACCAAAAACTATCAGATTTTTTTAAAACTTGTTTTGACCAGAAGTGTAATTATTATGCTTTGTTCGCCAGCCCCTAATTCAGTCTCCTTGTTTACCAGTAATTTAGCGTTTTCCGCATTTCCAAATTTGATTAAATTTGAACAGCTTGATTACATAGTTAGAAAATATTTGGGATAAAATTGGGTAGATAGAAGTTACACTGTAACATCTGAATCATATGTGAGGCCAAAGTATTGGTCAATAATTTATTTTTGTTACCTCGTTCTTTTCACTTGTTGCGTTATTTTAGAAAGAATTATGTGTTAGTGGTTGCATCTCATTCAGATCTGAATCTGAAATTTTATGTCTAATTCTGAAAACGTTTTTGCCACTCCTGCGAGAGCCTATAATTGCGTTATGGTCTTACAACTGTTTTGCATCTTTACCTCATCCGACTTAATGGATACGCTGCGTCATTGAAGTTTCCATAAGATAAGATTTTTGATTTTTAACAGCAGGAAACCAATTCCAGCTTCACTGTCTCTCATTTAACATTATGAGTAATTTATGGCATATTAAAACATAATTAACAATCAAACTACCGATAATTCTACTGCAGAAATGACATTACTGTATTTATCTTCTTCTATCTAAGCGTGAAGCCTGTTGCTTCGAACTGTTTGACGTTTCTACAATCTTTCATATAGTACTTCAGTAGAGACGATCTTAGCTAGCCTAATGCAGTAACTAGCATAAGTCTTGCACTAATCTCAAAAAAAATCTTTGATGATACTTTCCACACTGGCAATATTCCACAAGCTTCAGCTTACTACTAGGATTGGAAAGTAACTGATGAAATGACTGCTGGGTGCCTCACTTAGTATGCAGGGGGAGAGGCCACAGGCTGGCGCGTGAGTTAATGCTGTAACGGGACATAGTGCTCGAGCAGCAAGAAACTCGACTGTCGCGTCGCCTCGAATGCAGATTAGGAAGTCCGACGGTACCGTCAATATTCCTCACTGTCACACACCCAATGTACGAAAATTTTATTCTTTCGTGAAGAATCACGGGTTATCTACAGCCGAATCCTCTGCTGAAAGCAGTTCCAACATAAGCCAAATTGAAATACTCATCTCACACCCTACGAATCTATTCAACTTCTGTCTCATTGTTTCAGTTTTGTAGAATATAAAATTATTATTTGTACGGAGGCGAAATTACGGGATCAACGTCATTATGAAAAAGTATAAAATTCTTAATCCAACTTCAGTAATTTCGTGTTATCCCTCAAATGGGATACACTTTTCGAGCCTTGCAGCTGATAACTTCTAACGTCGCAGCGTAAGAGAAATACCATTTAAATATACCAACAGATGTTTCATATCTCCTAGACCGTCTTCTAGAGTTATCCACCTTCCGTATTTGTGTTAAATGGTCTAATTAGATCCGTACAAATTAGCAGAACTCTTCACTTTTAAGTGAAGAATTTTAAACACGTCTAAAATAGTTTTTCGTAAATGCTCCATGTGAAGCAGTAAATAAATTCTGTGTTATTTATACATGTATGCCTTTGAAATAAAAACTTCCGAAACAGAGCAAAATTTGGGAAAGCAGCTATATAAATAATTTTTAAGAGGTTGCTTCCTAAGCTGTCTGGAAATTGAAGGGTGATAGGAGTGAAACAGTGGCTTCGAACAGAAGGATTACAATTATGAGGCCTGTTCATAAAATAAAGAACTTTTGAATTATGCGGCAGCGTGCTTCTCATAATTTCCCGGGTAACCTATTTTTTCGTATTATTGATATCCATGTAACCACTTTTTGAGTGCATGGTGTTCCAATGTTTGGGGAGAATTTTGTAATGTGCGATGCACGGGAGCAACGATGCAACATGAAGATTTGCGAGAAATTAGGAAAAATTTTGAAAGAAACATTTCAACTTTTGAAGCGCGCTTTATGGATGCAATGCTCTTGACATCTATGTCGTACGCAGTGTTACGAACTGTTTACCAGATTCAAAAGTTGTCGTCAATCAACTGAAGTTGACCCTCAATCATAAAGGCCATTAACCTCATCTGACAACAACTCACTTTCAGGAAATCAAGGTGCAAACCGTCGTCTAATCGTCAAAGAACTTTAAGATGAAGTTGGGATCTCGATTGGGTCGTTCCATGACAATTTGATCCAATAATAAGTAATGCTATCTTTTTTTCAATTTAAAAGGAGCTGCGCACTTTGAATTCTTAACTGAAGTTTAAATAGTCAACATAACAAATATTAAGAAATAAAGTTCGTTTATTTTCTGAACAGACCTCGTAGGAAAGCTCGCAAGCGATTTCAAACTGATGGATTTACGAGGCAAACAACCCTATTCGATTCGTCAGGAAAGCAGATGATTTGGCAAATAGTCGCATACGCTTACCTGTTTTTTATCATTTCTCCAACACAGAACACGAGGAAAAGAAGAAGTCCCTTAGATATAAACTTTTTCTTGAAGAGAGTGAGTAATAAACCGATGGTAAATTTGTGATAAATGTGTGACTTCACGCGCAGAAGGTTTTAGGATCAAAATGACTAAATAACGATGAGCAATGTTTTCTTGAATTTATTACAGTTGATGGCTAAGATGGGTCCTTGCATATGTCGACAGATTTCGCAAATGCACTCTTAGTCAGCGAGCTGTGATCCATTCCACTATCCGTCAACGTCTGAAATAAAGTTTCAGGATCTGGATCGGTTCCGAAATCCACAGATGGGTATCATCTGAGAGAAAGGCTTTTAGTATGGCATGCGGATACATCAACCGAACGACAAAGTTTCCAAGCTTGTACGAAAATCACACCTCGGAACTTTAGATAAGTTCTGAGTGATAGCACAACATGTGACAGAACCTCTAATGGAGAGAAAAATTATTTGAAACCTAAAAGTCCAACAGTCTGCGATGAAAGAAATGCCGTTGGCCATTTGATTCACATTTTTTCCTTTTGTAAGGAACCAGGCTGATACCGGGGTGAAGTATAGCCTAAGTGCCTCAACTTACACTCATGATGAAGACTCACAGTTCTCTGGATAACTTATAAAATAATTTTGGTTTGACCATGTAGCCTGGATAGTTCAACTTGAATGCTTCAGGTCGCCACAATATTTGTTGACCCACAAATATTGAAAAGGGTTATCAGCTAACTACGAAATGATAACAATTCACTTTTCCAAAGTTCTTCAAATTTATTCAAATGAAAACCAAAAGTTCAAAATAGCATTCTAAAAGTTGATTTTGGCTAATCGAACACTCTTTTCCAAAAGTTACAGGTTGTGGAGAGAAACTTAACCGACCAAACCCCTTTAGTAAATTTAAAAGTTCATGTTAGTTATTAAAGTTAAAATATGACACGACACCCAACATGGTCGCAAACAGTTCACTGACGAGCATAGCCAGTCACGAGTCACGACACTACGACGAAACCGAAGTAAAGTTCCTTCACATACTTTTACCGAAGCACAGGCCAGACGAAACCGAAAGTAAGAAACGACAGACTACATTTTCTAAGTTCTGATTGTACAAATCACTGGTCAAGTCATGCGCGTAGTTGCTCGATCACTTCCCGGCGTACGAATGAGACAACGTGTGCTAACCGCACGAACTATTATAGCCAGGCGCGCGCCTATGACCTTGGCAAATCTTTCTTTAATTAATATCTTTAAAAGTATTCGATAGTTTAATCTGAAATTTTTACAGGGACTTTCTATCATCCTGTTCTATCGATTTTAATTTAATTTATCATTCCAAAAGGTTTCTATCGTCTTAACACTGAATTCATCACGTGACCAATCTTGGCGGAATTTGTGGATTTTCCCGAACTTCTCACCCGACAATCAACGGCAATCAATTTTCAAAAACTTAATTACCGGTCAAATGCTTAAACTTTTTATGAAAACCCATATATGTATGAACTCGTCTTAATTAGGGCCATCTGCTGATGTAAATTTTAATTTAATATCTCTTTTAATAAAAAAGCTTATTTTTTTCTCTTAATTAAAATCACTAATTAGACTTTACCAAATTATTTAATTTTATTGCCAAAATATCAGGGATGGTGCAGACTACAGCTGGTGATAAAAGATTGGTTGTCGCTTTCCTCGATTTAAAGATATTACAAATCTTAGAATTTCTACTTTCCCGATCGCGTGTTTCAAAACTTGAACAAACCTAAATATCTCGTAAGTTAAACGTTTTTCGATATGATGAATACACTTTAAAATGATTTTTATGACAAATTATAACTGTGAGCAAAATTACAGGAAAATTACTTAAAGTTGAAAACTGCACTTCTCGAAATTTCTAAGTCCCGCCTAAGCAAAACTAGAATTTGCCAAAATTCTAAGGTGCTTACACTTTGTATTGTTAAAGCTACTGATGCGTTGATATGGGTGACCATTATTTTACTTCGAGAAGTAACAATAATCATTGTGTATACCGTAGGTTCCCTACATCCCCCCCCCCCCAGTTTTAAAAAGAAAATTACTCATCGCTCCTTTTTCAGAAAAAAATATTGATTCCACTCCTTGTAATTAATGATGTAACTCATAATGCGCCAACTTTTTTGTCTCATAACGCACTCCTCTAAGGTGAAGTGTATTATATTATACGGCCCGGATTTTTCAAAAAAGCATATGCGCATATGCAAATGCATATTTTGAGGGTTAGTGCATATTTTATGGATATGTGCATATTTTAGCTTTTATTTCATCTCATAACTGAATATCCGATACTTCTGAAGAAACTGTAAAGCCTAATGTACCTGTATGTTGGACATCCTTGGCAACCGCAACAAGTAAGTTAAATTCTTGGAGTAAACAGGATTTTTTTGTACTGGCATTCACATGTAGAGAATTTTCTACCTTATCCAAACTCACACAGTGACATGTTTGGAGGTGCTGCAAATGGAAAATTTGTGTGGCGGCGACCTTCTCTACTGCCCTGAGCGGTAACATTTACGGGAAGGGCGGGTGGGGTCGGCAAAATCAAAGAATAGCTCTATTCTCCCTCAGGCGGAAATTCTTGTTTGAGGAGACGACAGTCACAAGTATTTACCCCCACTTGGAATATTCGTTATCTACCAGTGTGTTTATTCGTGCGACAACTACCGGGAAGGCCAGCGGTTTTCTTTAATCTTTTCGGGAATATTCCCCTAATTGCGGTACGAGCCAGTTTTCCTGAGAACAGATTCCTGGCTTCCAGACCTGAGGGATTCGTACTTTTAAAGGGACGTGTACATTCCTTTCCAAAAACAGTAGCCTCTCAAAGTTTGTGTTGACAGGAGTGTTCGTGTGCTAAGATTAAGTTTCTTTAATCTGACTCCAAAAATGCCTAAAGAAAAATGCACAAGATCAGTTTTAATTAAGCAGTGGATTTCAGGCAACAGTGACTATTCTAGTGACGGTGAAGTTGTGTACTGTCAAGTATGTGAGAAGAATATAAAATGTGAGAAAAAATTTCAACTTGAACAGCATTCTAAAACAGCTGTACATCTCAGGTCAAAAGAAAAGAATAGGAACACGCAACAGCTACTTTTAACTCAGGTATCACGGTCTGTTAATACATTCTCTGCTGACCTGTGTAAGGCTTTTGTATGCAGCAATATCCCGCTGCATAAATTGAATAATCCAGATCTACGAGCATTTCTTCAAAAGTATTGTGTTAATCAAAGGATACCGGATGAATCCACCCTCAGGAAAAATTATTTGCTCTCTCTACACGATTCTGTCCTGGATTCAATTCGGTCTGACATAGGAGGGAACTGTGTCTGGATATCGGTAGATGAAACAACCGATTCATGTGGCCGATACGTAGCGAACTTTATAGTGGGCAAACTATGTCAAGAAGAACCCGGAAAACCACATTTACTTTCAACCAAAGTGTTAGAGAAAACCAACCACAGTACAATTGCAAGATTTATAAACGATTCCCTGCGACTTCTGTGGCCTACTGAATCGGAGAGTGATTGTTACAAGGTGCGTGTTTTAATCACAGACGCAGCTTCATATATGTTAAAAGCTGGTCAGTCGCTTCGAGTGTTTTTCCCCAATCTGATCCATGTTACATGTTTGGCGCATGGATTACATCGCATTGCAGAAGAGATACGTTCTCTATTTCCTTCAGTTAACAAAGTAATTTCAAGTGGAAAAAAAGTGTTCCTAAAAGCACCAGCGCGTGTACAGTTTTATAAGGATCGTCTGCCTGAGGTTCCTCTTCCACCGGAACCTGTTCTCACTAGATGGGGAACTTGGTTGTCTGCAGTGCTGTTCTACCAGGAGAACTTTCATCAAGTGAAAGATGTGGTTACAAGTATTGGTCATGACGATCGTGCTGCGTGTGTTCGTGAAGCAAAGTGCGCATTTGATTGTGATACTGTATATCGAGATATCAATTTCATCCATGTACACTATTCGTCACTTTCTAATGCTATTAAGGGTCTAGAAACTAGCGGTGCACCCCTTCACGAGTCTATTCAGTTGCTTCACAAAACAATTTCTTCTTTAAATGCCGTCCCTGGTGAAATTGGAGAAAAAGTTAAATCTAAACTCAGCAGGGTGTTAGACTCAAAACCCAGGTCTGCAAAAGATTCAATCAATTAATACGTATTTAAGTGGAACCACACAATCTTTGCCAGATGAATGTTCCGAACAGTCAGCACCATCGTACAAGTATTGCCCAATAACGTCCGTTGACGTGGAACGATCATTTTCGGCTTATAAACTAATTTTGTCTGACAACAGAAAATCTTTGACCCCTGAAAACATTGAAAAACTGTTGGTAACATATTGTGATTCATCATTTTGTAAGGAATGAAACGTGTATATCAGTGAGTTGACATAAAATAAATCATTTGATAACTGTATATTCTTTAATAGTTAGTCCATGTTCGTTAATTGTTAGTGTATATTCGTTAATTGTTAGTGTAGATTCGTTAATTGTTAGTGCATATTCTTTAATTGTTAGTGCATATTTTAGGACTTTTTTGTGCATATTTGCATGCATATATTAGATGTTTTACGTGCATATATATCCGGGCCCTAATTATTTATATAACATCTTGAAAAAAATAACCTATTTTTAAAATTACTTTATTGAAAGATATTAGCAATATCTGTGCATTTTTGAAGTTTGATTAAGAATATTACTTTAAAAAAAAATATATTAGTCTTGGTGTAATGAGCCTAATTTTTCAATGTTTGATGCCTTATTTGTCTTTAGCATCTATAAATTGCCGTGTTCTACTGTTTCTTCTCTGTGGTAGTATATTGCTGACTACGCTAAATCCTCTTTCATCTTTATATAATGATGGGAATGCAATTAAAACTTCTCTGAAGCAGACTGTAAAGCCGGATATACGGTAATACTGAAAGTAGGGGGTGGCGGTTGGTTGAACCCCCCTATGATCTCTTCAACGTCCACGGGTGGGCCAGCCCCCCCCCGGGAGGGCCCCCCCCCCCTCAACGGTTGGGAACTACCGGTGTAGATTATAAAAACTAACTACACTTGATTCATCTTCATTCGCCATTTTTACACTGTTTTCCAATAAAATTTTACAAAATAAAAAATCCGAAATAAGAAAATAAAGAGAATATTATGATCTTGGCACCAAAATATAAACTCTTTTTGTAGATGCGGTTGCGTCAGAGTGAGATGACGTTTGTTTGTATGTAATGTAAAGAGCTTTCAACTCAAATGACAGTTCTTTCCATCTTGTCAATTACACTTTTGAAATTACCATTTTGCACAAATAATTTTTATTCGCGTGTTTCCGTTTAATAAAATAGTCAAAAAATTGTTTTCTGTTTGTTAGCCAAAATATAATTCTTCTAATAGTAGATACCATAACAAAGGAAAATATAGTTCAATACTATAAACCGAGCGTGGTGGTGTAACGGGTAGCGTTCTGGCCTCGCATTCGGGAGGACGGCGGTTCGAATCCCCGTCCGGGCATCCAGATTTAGGTTTTCCATGGTTTCCCCCAAATCACTCCAGGCGAATGCCGGGATGCTTCCTTCAAAAAAAGGCCATGGCCGAATTCCTTCCCATTCCTTGCCCCCATCCTTTCCCGTCTCTAAAGACCACGTTGTTAAAAAGGGACGTTAAACTGTTACAAAAAAAAAAAAAAAAAAAAAAAAAAAATCAATACTATAAAATATAGTAGGTTTGGCAACCCTATCTGTAAGTGTGGAATCTGAACACGTTGTGTTTTATTCCTGCATCTTGTCCGTTATTTATTTAGTCGGATGTTTTTCTCAGAATACTGACTAATCCGTTCTGTCCGGTATTTCCGGTTTTGAGCGACTTCTCTTAGTTTGTTTACGGTCATTCTCTCCTCCTTTAACTGTTTTATCTAAACTACTCTTTCTTCAGCAATCTCGAAGTATCTTTTCGTTTACGGTTTTCTTCACTGTTGCTGTACTTATTGCAGAATGTAACTACGACGCTTATCGCCTCGTTTTCCCGTGTTCTTGCACAATGTTTCAATTTTGTAAGGCAAGAATAAGAACACATAGATACTAAAAGTAAGAATGTGTTACAAATTCTTGATGGTTCTAACTATCGCACTTAACTTCTTCTGAAGTATAAAAGTAACGTTAATATTTGTCTGACAGTAATATAGAATCCATAATGTCGTATCTTCTTAAGTTTATTTTTTAATGAATCCAATTTTTCTTTTGTTTTAGTTACAACCTACCTGAGTCCTGTTGAGACACACTGCCATAACATTGACTACTACATACATGGCGGAGAGAACACAACAAAGACATTTTCTGAGGATGCAATGGCTAGAATACGTAAGTTATCATGTGGTTATGATTTCAGTTTAGCATTATATTTACTCCATAAGCTTGCAGTAGAGCAATATGCCTGGTTGTATTAATCATCAAAATCAAATAAAGTTTAGAGGACATTCAAGATAATTGTAAATGAAATTGACTCTTTTTTTATCCATTATAAAAGCCAAACTAACTGTTAATTACATTTGCATCGTTGCTTTGATAAACTGTGGGAGTATGGTACTGCTGACTGAAAATAAAAATCCAAACCGACTGCTATTGCTGTATTTAAACTATACTAGCTGACCCGGTCACGCGTTGCTGTGACTCAGTAGTTATAGTACCTACGTTGGCTCAATGTTATTCTAAACTTCCTAATGTAGTCAAATTAATATTCACTAATACAGACAAAAACGTTTTAGTCGATTTAAAATTTCAAATGTAATTGGTAAAGAGTTTCGGAGAGTTGAAATTAAGGACAAACGAACATAAAATTTACATTTTATTAAAAATTACTTAACTGAAAATATATAAAAAATTGATATTTATGAAGAAAAAAATATTTATTTATATATTTAAATTTCAGTTTTATAAGTGAGGTAGACGAAGTTGAGTTTTAAACATTTTTAACAATTATTTTCATTATTTTAAATTATTACAATTTATGAGTTTAATTTATCAAATCACTAATTGGTGCACAATATTTTTGGTTAACCTGTCTTTTTCTAAAACAAATAGATTTGATGGTTTCTCCACACATGAGCAGGTATAGCTGCCCATGGGAGAAACACGTATTTTCCACGTCCAAGCCGCAAACGGACATTGTTTGGCCTTGAGACAATTTATGGTCATAGCGAAAGCCAAACGACTAGGAAATTGAAGCCTTTTAAATGGTATTGGAGATTCTGACGGTATCATTGGAATACGTGGCACTTCCAGTCAAAATAGTTGCTTCAAGAACATTTCCGGTGATCCTTTTGATGACCAAACGTGTACCGTTGCATGATCTAGGTGGATTCAAATTACGAAGAAGAATAATCGGTTAATCAATCTTTAACCGAAGATTGTGTGGTTTTAAAAAGTCAGTTGGAAAATTTACGGCTTAATTTTCATCTACAATAGTGTCTATTGATTTAAAAGACATCAGATCACCTGGCAACAGTGGCGTAGCTAGGGGCGGTGGGGGCGGCCCGCCCCGGGTGTCACCCGTTTGGGGGTGACACCCGCATTTGGAAAATAGTAATCGAAATTAGTGTGACACAAAAAAAATAATAATAATCTTTTTTTATCCTTTGGTGCCGAAACACATCTGCTTTTATTGTTATGAATATTTGTTTTTAGGTTGATCTAGCACTTTTTCAAATGCGAACCAGAGGGCTGTGCTCATTTGTTATAGAAGAGTATAATTGTTGGCAATACCGTGCGCTTAAACAAAGAGAGTATCACTCTGTAGCTCCAATAATCACAAGAAACCGTTGATTGTTGTGCTTGCCATATGTCACTGTTGTTTGGTTTGTTAGAAGCGGCGGTGGATATAATGTAAGTTTTCTTGTATAAAAAGAGGAAGTTTTAAAATTAAAGTTTATATATAATTGCTAAAATCATAGTAATTAGACAGTTAAATTGTAAATCCTCGAAAATATTTAGAGAAAAATGTTAGATTTTCCTTTGGAAATGAAAACCAAGCGTATGTCGGAATACGCGTAGTCTGGGTTTCAAAATTGTTTTGCTTATTTAGAATTCCATTAGCTTTTAAGCTAAGATTTACAAGTACTTCGAAGTTTTTTCTAGTAATTTTTTAATTTATTATCTGACAGATTCGTGATGTACAAACTGACTACATTTCGCGTTATCCGATTTACACTCTGCGTACCTGCCTATTATCGACAGTGCACCTATTCGACATGAAATCGTATCAAGTTCGAATTTATGCTAATAAAAACTGTGCATTAAACTAGCAATACTGTCAGGTTTGAAATCAAACCGAATGGGTCCAAGTGTTCGCTGATGGTATAGTCCGTCGTTGGTAATCAGTTTTTGTAGAGCATGTGTTTAAAACAATCGGAACCGTAACTCAGAGCTGCCGATCATACGGATTTATCCGTAGATCTACGGATTTTTATTAAAAGTTAGGATTTTCGGATTTTGTTAAAATATGTACGGATTTTTGCTACTTTTTTATTATTTGTTGATTTTTCCTTGTATTCGTGTTTTGTTAAACTTTGAGGGTATAGTGTTTAAAGTTTTACAGAATTGTCAATAATTGTGAATCCTTTCTTTGCAACCGCTCGTGTGAACCAACAATTGACATGAAATAAGCTCATATTTTGTTTGATTATACTTTTATAGATCTTAAAATACGGAAGTACAGAATTATCGGCGCACTCTTTATTAGGGATGTTGATATTTTTAAAAATATCGGATTTTCGATATATCGCTTTTTTAAAAAGGTATCAATATCGGCTGTCGATATATCGGAAAAAAAGTATCGATGTATCGATATATCGATAGTTTCATAAATGCAATTTCATAAAATCAAACCTTGTAAAAATAAGGTTGTCCACTGATAAATAGACATGTGATTTTGTTTTTAATCAGGTTTTCACTTTCTAATGGTTTCTCTAGGTGATGATGATTGTTGATATTTTTAAAAAAAATTTGACCATTACGTGTGTCATAATTTTCATAAAAATTAGTTAAATTTATAAAACTCCAAAGAAGTTCGAGGCAAATCTTATTTTGTGTATTTTTAAGATTGATAAGCAATATAGATGTGCCATTTAATTAGGTAGAGGTTTAGCTAACATAGCATGGGCTGTAGCCAAGTTATATAACTTTTTTCATAAGATTTCTTTGTGGCATTTCATTTAGTTTTGTATGTTTATAGCTTATTCTGAGTTGTCTTACATTTCTTACTCTCTAATTAGCAACTATTTGCTTTTTATACTTGCCACTATTTCTACTAACACACTAGAGTTCCTTGGACAGTGGTCACACTCATTTCAAACAATGGTCTCGCGTTCGATTCGTGCTGGGCGAGCGACGCCTTGCCTTCACTGTTGTCATCAGCTGAGTAAACTTAGTACTTAAAACTTCCAAATTAATTATAGAAACGTAGTATGGTTTACTAAGGTTGCTGATCTCTATGTGTAACAGAAATTTGAGGGACAAAGTGTCATTCAGAGCAAACTAAAAATAATAACTTATTTAAAAAAAATTCGAAGCCGATATCCAGATTTCAGTATCGAAATATCGATATATCGTCCTAAAAAATATCACTCATAAATATCGATATTTTCAAAAAATAATATCGATATTTCGATATATCGATATATTATCAACACTTCTACTCTTTATGCACGGTGACACGCTCGTTGCCACGGCTTTTTAACATTTCGTGTTACAGAGCATATGCTAAAATTAATGTCATCAATGAAAATGTATGGTCCCTTTTCTTAAAAAAAAAAAAGAGTAGGCACAGAAGCAGCAGTGATGAAATTTCTTACTTGTAAAATACTATTTTGTATTTCCAATTTTTAAGACCTGGAAATAAAAAGAATTCTTAATTTTGTCTCTCTCTTCAATAATTATTATTTCAGTCTTTTAGTTAGCGAGTCTCCGGATTTTTGTACCCAATCTACCAGTGGCGGATCCAGGGGGAGGGGGGTCAGGGGGTTGGAGTCCCCCCCCCCCAAAAGCACCAAGGTCACCCCCGACGACATGGATTTTTGGGACTTTTTTTTTTTTTTTTTGCTCTACTGTTTGTATGAGGGCACCAATCTGGAATAATGAGAAAATGAAATGTAAATTGTTAAACTATGAAAATAGAACTGTAAAGTAATGAAATGTGAATTGTCATAAAACGCAAAGAACTTGGCTGTGTGGCTGATAAGGCCGAAAGCCATTTAAATGAATAAATAAAAAAAAGTCGGAAACGCGTATCTTGCTAACGAAATCGTAACATTAGTAAGCACTTAAATTCTAGGTTCATGTAAGTTTGCTACGGCTTTCTGCTGATCGAGAATATGCGAATATGATCGCGATGAAATAAATAAGCGTATGATTCTCTATGAATTTTCTATAATAAATTTAGAGAAGAAGAAAATTTGTATTATGGGTAACCTCTCTGTCGAATACAGGTGTATTCCTTAAATCGACAAGGATGTCGAACTTTTTTTCTTGATCAAACTGAACGAACATTCAAGCCGTTTACATTTTTATTTATATGCTACAGAGCGGTGCGAGAAATGTAAAATTTACACGTGAAGACGGTCTTCAGTACCTACAACGTCATATTTAGAAGTCTGTAGCTACGTGTATCTTAGGCGGATAGTAAAATACTTCACTTGTGAAGTACTTCATGTTAAGACGGCAGATATCGCAAAGGCATGTTCATTATATTACCTAAGCCATTTTTTTAAAATTGCGTTGTTTTTATATTGCATTTATTGTTCTGTTTTTCTGTAGGAACTTAATGTGGAGTTGCTTCTTTGACTATACAGTCTCTCCCAGGGTCTCACGACTTGTGAGACCCGGATTCTGGGTTTGCACCGATGGAACCCCATCTGGGTCTGGATTTGCTTCTACTTGGATCAAGCCACTTCTGTTAACTTTCCTCTCGATATCCCTTGCGAAGTCATTTAAATACAACCTATGATAACGTTTCAACAACAAATGATTGGGTAGTTTTCGATTTTTTAAATTTTATAGCGAAATTTTATGGTCGCCCCATAGTTAAACTGGCAAAAATTAGAATCTCAACATGCATACAGGAATGGTAGAATTTTAGGAAACTTTGAAGATATATCCAGGGCTATACCTAAAAGAAATGATAACAAATGGAAATGAATCAGGCTGTTATTACCTCTAGATACAGTTTTCAGTAAGAAATGCGTTCAACTTGAGCACCAATACATTCGTGGATCCTTGCCGACATTGAATCAACAAGTGTTTTGAATGTCTTCTTGGGGTATTTCTCTTTACGGCTGCATGTCTTTTGTAGTCAGTTGTTGCGCAGTTTGTGCTGGGTCACCATGTGATCAAATGTGTCTACTCCTGGTATCCCAGACATGCTTTATTGGGAACAAATCTGGGGACTGTGCTGTTCAAATTGTGATCGAAACTCCTTGCAAGTCTTGTGTAACGATGGCCGCAGTATGAGGACGGACATTATCTTGTTGTAAGATGCGATTTGAATGGTGAACATGAAGGGTATCACAATAAGATGCAGTACCCCGTCAACATAGTGGTGGGCTGTCATTGTGCCATCAACAACAGCCGACGCAGTCATGCATTCGAAACTGATTGCCGCAAAAAAAAAAAATGACACCGGCGACTGCACTTGTGTGATGTTCTGAAATCACAGCAGGTAAGCCGTTTTCCAATATGCCTGCGAACATTTCGTGAATTATCACTTTGCCACAGACAGAATCGAGACTCGTCTCTAAACACAAATATACGCCATTCACCTGTCCTTTTGTGTTTTGCATTACACCAGGTTAGATGATGCTGGCAATGAAATCAGATTAATGGGACACATATCATAGGGGTCAGAGAGTGTACTCCAGCTTCAAGCAATTGGTTTTCAATCGTCCGAGGAGGGGCGGTGACTCTCTCCGTAACCACTGCTTGGATCTGGCCTGTAGTCAACCATTTACCAGCAGCAGCCACCTACACAATTTGGCGGTCTTCACGGGCTGTTATCCATCTGTAGAGACCTGGAGTATTAGAGCTTTCTTTTATCACTGCGTAACAAGTCTGTCTACTGACAATGCACTACGGTCAATCCTTTGGGAGATTTCACGATATGATGCACCTTTTTAAAACACGTCAATTCTCCGACCTCTCTCACAGTTAGACATTTTGGTGTAGAGAGTTGTCACTCTTCGCCTGAGCATACTTAGCCAACAATAACTCGTGGACAACAAAGTGTCATGTTACACCACACTGTACGCCACCAGTACGTTAAAAAAATATAAAAAATAGCAATTTACATAATAGATAGCACCGTAATTCTCGTATTATTACATGTAAAACTTTCAATTTTAAATCATGTGGGCAAACTTGGGGCCAAATTTCATTCATTTATCACAACACCGTCTGGGTGTTGGGATTTTAATTTGCGCCAGTGTGTGTATCAGTTGCCAGGTGTAAAGGTCGAGCTCCTACTTTGACAATACTGGTCTGTACCGTCACCGCAACTACACAGTCGGCCGATTGGCAGCTCGCCCCTCGCGTCCACAATTTTCTATAGCTCGGCCGTGTTCCTACCCGGTCTTTAGTCTCCTTTAACGTTTTCAAGTGATTGTTACAGGGAATCAGTGTTGGGGATGACAGGGTAGGTTTGACACCCTACTTTATTATACTGTACTTTATTTTGTACAAGTTTTGGTACGAAAGTACATTAAAATACTTTTTTATCTGACTCACGTAATCACCTATCTGGTTGATCTTTTATGTACAAAAATAGTATCCCAGCGCAGTATTAAAAAATCATTATCACACTGTACCGGAATGAAAGATTCTCGCATATTTCAACGCAATCGCAATGAAATGTCAATCACTTCGCACTTGACGTGTTTGTTTTGCTTGAGTATATTTTTTTTTTTTTTTTTTTTTTTAGTAAAGAACGAGGTTATAATAACATATTTTAATTTTAATTTAGGTCGTAAAGATTTTGTATAATAAATATAATAATTTCATGTTATCTCACAGTTCTAGTCACAGAGTTTCTTATTAGGAAACTCGCAGTGCACCTATATCGTAGTCACCTAACTTCGAAAGGAGACCTACAGATTAACGTGAAATTCGAACACGGAGCGTCCTAGAATCCTCGTATTAACAGATAAAAGCATTGCCAGAGGTAAATGTTAATTTTTAGGCCCGCAAAAATTACAGTCGAGTCCGAGATTTGAACCGGGACCTTCAGTATCCAAATCACACGCAGTCATTTGAGTCACCAGTCCGAATGTAGGTGTAATGAAAAAATAAGTTTGCAAACATGATACAATGAACTATACTTCTTTCTATACCATCTATTTTTGCTATAAAAAACACGAATCAACATTATATGTGTTTGAATACATATTTTTCAGTACTTCTAGATTAGTCTGGCGTATGGTTACAGCGTGCGATTCGGGTGTGGAAGGTCCCCGTTACAAATGAAGATCTCGGCTGCAATTTTTGTGGGTCTTAAAATTGATCTTCAACTCTGGCAGCGTTTTGATTTTTTAATGCGAAGATGCTAGAACAATTCCTACATGTTAAGAACAGCTTATGAACATGGATGAAAAAAAAACACTTGTTTTAAGACCAACAATAACATGAAAACAACATTTGGTCGTAAGGGAAGGGAAATTTCTGAACTCTCTCTATGCGCTTCTCCACATCCAGCAGACCGACACTGGTCCACACCGTAAAAACATAAACCAATTCAATGATGGCCGGGTGTCGGACGACATGCCGTTTCCTTTCGACAAACTTCGATCGAGTGAGCGCCAATAGTAAGAAACGTGTCGGTGCGGTGACGGTGCGGAACAGTATCAGGCAAGTGAGGCCCGATCTTCATAGGAGTTAAAATTAATCTAAAACCACTTTCGATCACCAGTGATCAACACGTGGCTAAAATCTTGCCATATTGATTATTGAACACGAAGTATATCAAATTTTTAATTTTGAAAATGTGATTTACGGGTTTGCAGCTGTTAAAGCTAGAAAGAGGGGATTGTGAAAGCAATTGTTTTTATTTTATTTGTATATCTTTTAAATGTTGTTAATCTTACAATTTTATTAACTATTATTTTTAAATAACAATAAATTTTTATTAAATTATGCTTTATTAATATCATATTTTACACTTACAAGATGATATATTATACTCAATTTTGGATTTAAGTTTTCAAGTGGTGACACCATCGATATCCGCCCAGGGTGTCACCCACGCTAGCTACGCCACTGCCTGGCAACAGTTAATTTCGTCGATGTCAACATTTTTTATGCCAAAATAGCACGATTACTGAGCCAATTATGATCTAAGTAATAATTTGATATATCCGGGAACACACTCTTCCGGTGACGCGCTGCTGTACGAAATAATATCAGTGAACAGTATGGAAAAAAATAAAAAATGCGAAATCAGATTTCGAATATGGCAGGATTCCAAGGTAGAGAGGAGAGAAAGAGATAACACAGTACAGTAATGAAGGAGTACTGGAGAACTGGCCATAACGAAAAGAAGAAAAATGATAAGCAAGCAAGAAATACTTACACGTTTTTGAATTTATAGTAACGTTTTATTCAACGTTATATTCATGTGTGTAACTACTTTGTCGTTATTATAATAACACACAAACGATGCACAACAATATAGTATAATTATAAAACAATACACAGCACAATTAAAATTCAAGAAACACACATATGGCGTGGAACAGACTGTCGCATAAATAAATCGAAACACAGCGTCATCTACTGGATGGTTACCCAGCCTGTGACGATAAATCAACACACCGCCATCTGTTATAAACTAATGGAATTTACAAACCTTGTCCTATACAAACGTTTAATTCGTAATAATTAATATTAAGGTCAATAATCGAAATAAAAACTATCCTATATTTTAAGTTGGACCAAATTACACACATTAAGCCCAATTTAATTAAAATCGGTTAAGTAGTTTCGGAGTTCATCCCAGACAAACATCGTGACACGAGATTTTTATATACATACGAGATTTTTATATGTATAAGAAAATTATGATTGTGCGCTTGAACTTGTACGAACAAATTAGGCGATTGTGAGACCAAGAAATTTTATACCACGTTTTGAAAAAGCACCATCTAATATACAGTAATGCTATGACTGGAATAAAAAAAGGCTGTGTTGTAAAGCGCTGGGAGGGAGCGCGTATCAGGGGAACAAGTGAATGTGTTCGTACTACCCTCAGTTCTCGAAAGTCGATATGGGCGAGTTTGGAATTATAAATTTCACAGCAAACTGTCAAGTTAGCTTTTCACAAACCACTAAAAGTGTATCATCCTAGGTTACAATCTGTGCTTCATCTACGTCAAAAGCCACGCGGAAATGCTCCAAATGTTACAATGACGGGTCAACACTAGTTGTGTCATGTGTGAATAAATACAATGTTCGTATACGGGAACTGAACTGTCTACGGTAAGAGTGAAGTATTTGTGGGATTCTCCATACCGTAAGTTAATGTGTTATGTCCCACACAAAGATAGTTGAGGAAAAACGTACTAACAAGAGCAACATATCTGGTTGATGGTTCAACTGCTTGAAAGCGTGGAAAACATTATCTTCCAGCAAGATAGAGCATCAGTCCATTAGGGTGTATTAGAAATTATCTGGATGAAACGCTTTCACAGCGCTGGATAGGCGTCGTAACAGACGACTATAACCCACTGTGACCCTTTACTATCATGGAGGAATGGGGTTGGTCAATGAGAAGGTTTTCATCTATCCATTACTATTTACTTAGTTCACATGAAACTAGCAACGCAAGAACTGCCGCAAAAATCGACACAGATTTGTTACGCGGTGTTTGAGATGAATTAGACTATCGCCTTGGTTGTCGCTGTGTGACAAATGATGCTGATATTGAACAGTAGTGAGTTATCAGAACTACACTTCCTCGGTTTCTCAGCCCAACAGTAGAAATTTCATGATTAAATTAGAAGAAAAGTATTTTTTTGGTTCTAAACAAGACTGGAATTTTAAATTTCATTTTTAGTAATTCTATACCTACTTACTAAACTTTTCTTTATCAGCTAGTTTAAGAATCGAAATAAAAACAAAATTTATGGTTGTAATTTAATCAGCATTGTCACTGTTGCCTATAAATTTTATTTAACATCGAATTTAAAGAATTACAATAAACCACAAACCAGTCGCTACAACACTGTCTCTCACTGAATGGTATTTGTCAAGCAAAAAAGTTTCTCAACTTTATTATTTTTAATGAGTGGAAAAAAGAGATCATAATTTAATATTCAACATAGATAATTTGTTCCCTATCAACACTTGTGCAGATGTTTCCAATGTGTGTCTTATTTACAGTTAATATATAAACCATTTAGTTTCTCAGTAAGTATTTAAAAAATATTTGTTTTCATCTGTGTCATAAGCATGTAATCAAAAATTTAGTAACACTAACAGTGAAATTCAAAATATGACACTCGAATCAAAACTAATTTACATATCAAAAGATATAACTACAAGGCAGCAGATAAAAAGTGCATTTGAAATGGAAGCAAGACAACATGGGCGCCGGGAGGGGGGTGCAAGGGGGTGCACTTGCACCCCCCTGGCATCCCGGGTCGCCCGTAAATTTGGGCCGATAGGGGGTGGGGAGCACCAATTACGGCCCTGGTGCACCCCCCTGGATCCCGGGTGCACCCCCCTACATCCCGCATCCCGGGTCGCCGTGTGGTCAGTAGTAGACCTAAAAAAAAAAAAGAAAAAAAAGGTCGCCCGGAAATTTTTGTGCCGACAGGGGGGGGGGCACCAACGCAGCCCTGGTGCACCCCCCTAGAAACAATCCTGCCGGCGCCCATGCAAGACAATATAATAAGCTACCAACACATTTAAAGTCATTGACTGGAAATGAATTTAAAATTGTTCAAGTAAAACATTATCTATGTAATAAGGCTTTATATAATCTTAATGATTTGTGAACTGTATGTAATAGCATTTCTGTATTGAATCATTGTAACTCAATGTTAATTTACTTACTCAAAGTTCCTGGCCTTGGTATGGAATTCATTTATATTGGAATTCATTATACTGTAAGGTACGGTATTCTTGTTGTGTAAGATGGATTGGGCCTTGCTAGAAACTTGTCTACACAAGTATATTGATAATAAACAATAAACAACATTAATGGTTTCATAATTGAGAATAATGTTTGGTTGAAATGTCAGTGCCAATTAGGAGTAGATAGTTAAACTCTGCTGTTAAATCCCAGATGTACAAGGGTTTCTTTTTTTTTATTTTTACTTTTTTATTAAGTCCCTCTTCAATTTAAGATTTTTTTGCGACTACAAAGTTTCTTTAAACATCGCCTTTCAAAAGTAATGAACCTAAAAAAAAAATATTTAAAAAATCAGCAATTAAAATGAGATAAATTATTATTAATAATGTTGTACAAGAGGATGAACAAACTTAGAGAAAAATAACCCAGAAATATGTTAGTGGGGTGACAGATGAAAGAGAGAAGGAAGAGTGCTTAATATGCAATGTACCTTTTGTTATGGGACTATTGTTGATTCCAGAAAATAGATATAAAGTCATTTGATTCATGTTTATTTGCATACTTTTCTTCTGTTCATGATTTAATGCAATGATTCTGAATAACTTTAAGCTTGAAACTTTCTTAAATGTTCAATTTCCAACCAATAAAAATAAAGAAGGAAAGGGAAAGTAAACCTGCTATTCACCACAGACGTAGCGGGAGAGCCACAACAAACACAAAAACACACTTTATACAGAATTGACAAATATTTTATCGCAGCAATAATTGAGTAGGAAGAAATTCTAATAAGGTGATATTTATAAGGAAAGAAAAGAGAAAATATGGCCACCTCTCACCAAAGTTGAAGGAAGGAGGCAGTAATACAAATGAAACAATTTTTGCTATCACAGATTTTAATTTTAAATTCTTTCAGTGTTTCTGTTCATAATGTACCTTGGAATTTGTTCCTGTCGTAATTCCCTTACCTACGATAGAAAAATTTCCCTCTTTCTTATGTCTGAAATCAAGTGCCAGCTTATGGTAATGGTCATCTCTTCCCTTTCATGTACTATTACTGATATTTCTGACAATATCCATCCAAAACTGATCATGCCT
This sequence comes from Vandiemenella viatica, assembly GCA_031002005.1. Lineage (NCBI taxonomy): Eukaryota > Metazoa > Arthropoda > Insecta > Orthoptera > Morabidae > Vandiemenella > Vandiemenella viatica. The sequence continues at coordinate 103,029,879 of JARYHS010008075.1, read as the reverse complement.
TTCCAGTGTTCTCTTCACTTGTCGCTTGTCTTCCAATTATTCCACATCCCAGACCTATATCATGTCAGTTACCAACTGTTTGGCAGTAATTTCCATAAACAATTTTAGCTTTACACCTTTTCCAACTACCAAATTTGGTACACAAAATGTTAGTCCCGAACAACACCACCATATAATAGCAATTCTGTGACCAAAGTTTTGCAACCCAGTTCCGTCACATCTCTATTACGTCTTTTCATCACACTCTCCAGTAAATGAAAAATTTTGAACCCACTTCATACCACCTGCCCAATGAGGCCTGCTGAGTTGAGTTTACTAGCAAATGCTATGCCAAGATATTTACATTTTAGCTACTCAACAAGTAATTATTTCCCCACTCTGTAATCATAGATAACCTGTGGCTTTAAATCTGTAAACCTAATACGCTCACTCTTTTGGCATTTATCTTCATTCCATGTTGACCCACCCAGGCATATATTCTGTCCAGGTCACCCTCCAGGTATTCACAATATTTTCTCATTTCAATTGCTGCCCCCCTTTATCATAAATTGGTTACCCAGTTTTGCGCCTCCCCCTAAATCCGGCACTCATTGGATGAATTTGCCATGGGTGTCAACAGTATAGTTACACGTGTGCCGTAAATCATTAACACAATCTTTCACTGAAATAATGAATATCAATGACCCCAATACTCTACCTTCTGACATTCCCTTTTTACTTCCCCACTTTTTTACCCTCTTTGCTTTCTAGTTTTTAAGAATTCCTCTTCACTGCAACTCCAACTGAATTTACCTTATTCCGGTGATGACTGTCCAATTGAACTCTTGCTACTGTTTTCCAGATGAGTTTGTTTCCCCACACACATTTCTAATGAGTTTCATACTGCATGGAGCCAAGTCTTTTTTTCCACTGAGGTGGGGTCAGAATAATTTACAGTACATTAAGGTTACTGAAGAGAACACTTCAGATTATGTAGTGACTCATGAGATCTGATGATCTTTTTTGTTAGCTGGTGATGATGCTAGAGGTCACTATTGAAATTTATTTTTATAATTAAATCTGCAAATATTTCATTATAAAAAACACTTGTTTGATTCCATCTTGCTTCCCTTAGAGTAATTTTTTTTAACTTCTACCTGTTCATTCCACCATGCTGATAGTGTTCTCAAAGTCAATTTTACAGTGATATTCAAATCATACCATGACAGGTTTTCCTTTTACCTGTTACAATTTCTGATTTCTTAACTCAATTTTTCCTTAGAATAGCATCTCAATTTATTACCTCCCATGTTTCATTAATTCTGTGGGATTTTTTTCTTTATGAAGGGAATTTTCTATTTCTTTTTTTGTGGATAGTTCCTTATATTTTTCAGACTATCTCCAAAGTTTGTTTCATCTTTTATATCTCCAGCCTTCTAGAGCTAAATTCTAGTCCTGTTTTCTTTCCAATTCCTTAGAAATACATTTTTGGTTGAAACAGAATCGTTTATCTTTTCCTTGACATTTTGATGTTTGTGTGTTTGACTATAGACAAGGCTTAGTTGTGTATTCCTAGCTACTAAATTTTTCTCTTTCCTGCCAAATAAATTTCATACGTTTTACTGCTTTTACTTATAACTGTATGAATCACACAATTTAAACCCATTGTGATTTAAATGTATTTGATATGCACTATTGATGTATATAATACAGATAAGTAAACAGAAGGAATAAATACTTCTCAAGAAAAACAACACAATGGAATGGATATGAAAAAGCAAATATGCTGAATAGTGATTGAGTAGTTTAGATAAGAACCCAGATTAGCAGCAAAAATGAAAAAGAATGGGAAGAAGAAGAGATCAAGTGAAGCATAAAAGTGAATACAGAACAGTGAAATAACTATTAGAAGTTATTTAATATTTCTTTTTCCAACATTCCACTAATAAATAAGACATATTGGCCATCTTGACCATGGTTTTTAGGTGGTTCTGTGCAATCACCCAGGTGAATACATAGACAGTTTCCCATTTCTGCCACATATACTACACAGTTTATAAACACAAGTAACACGTTTCACAGAAACAAGGCAACATATCCACTCCCTCATCAAAACTATGACAAGCCTAGCAAGCCAGTAGTCAAACTGAGCCTTGCTTTCAAGTAAGCACAGCCTCAGAAAGAGGGTATGTGGACAACCTTAAATGAAAGCTGAAATGTTCAGTGAAGGTAATGAGGATGACTACTTAAGGGGGCATCCACTAATGACATGAGGTGTTTTTCTGGAATTCCGGACTCCTCCCCCATCTGACGATAGTTCATGAGATCTGGTCACCCCCCCCCCCTCTAAAATGACATGGGGTTTTGACAGAAACCCCTCCCCCTTACTAATCGACCTCGCAACTTTTTGAGACCTTTTTTTTTGGTATTTCAAAACCTCACGTGAGATTTCCGTTGACCGCCCCCCTCCCCCTTGGTGAGGTTTTGTAAGATTTCACCAGACCCCTCCTCCCCTATTTCACCTCATGTCATTAATGAACGTCCCCTAAGTAGTTGATAACTATTGGCAATTATTATTGCTGGAAGTGTGAGAATAAAAACAGTAATTAAAATAAAAGGAAAAAAAAGGAAAATAAAAATATATAGAGAAAATAGGGGGTAGTAGACAGTGGTTGCCAGAAGCATCAGACAAGTTTTACAGTGAGGTCTTTTACGTGGAAAGGATCCATGTGGCAGTTTGGGAGTTTTACAATGTGAACATTTTTGTACCTAGATGTGCTTGAGATTGAGTGATCAGCTAAAACATACGTAGAAGGCAGTGAGCAGGATTTTGTGAAAGAAGACATGAAGGTATGTAACTAGTGCCCCAATAAGGCATTGGTTGATGGATTCAAGATCAGGAGAGAACTGGATAATGAATATAGCACTACGGTTTCAAAGGTGTAGGCTGGAGGTTATTTGTGAAGAGTGGGTTATATCATGAGAGATTTTTTTAAATACAAAATCAAGGAGTTATTAATGAATAGCACTGTTATCAAGTGATTATATGTGGGTATATTTCATAATATGTTTTATACAGATAAAGTGTGAATTCCATAGAAAAAATTCATGTTAATAATTCCCATTAAGTCTTGTATTATTGAATATATATTTTCCATGAAATTCATCAATAAATTTTAAATTTATTTACCATATCTAATGTCAAATTACAAATATGAAGTAAAATAAAGGGTTCTTTAGCAGTTGAAATAATACATATTTTATAATTGGGAGGCTAGAATTTAACACTACAAATCAATTTTTGTAGTGTAGTGTAGTGTATACATATTTTATAATTTAAATATTACTTTGAAGAATACTTTTTAATATAGAACATAAACATTTAACTTTCTTGTAAGTGTACATTTTTATACAACAGTGTTGATTTAATTAAGTCACTCAAATAATTTCTTCATTAAGTGTTCAATTAAAATAAATTTTTATTGTATACATGATAAGATGGGTTGGATTGTTTTCACTGAATCAGATTAATATTTGAACAGCAATTGATTTTTTTAATAACATGCATGCCTTTCTACAGACATGGGGCGTGCAATGATAGCACTCTTCATTGTGGCATTTATTGCCATTTTTGTTGCCTTTTGGACTGGAGTTGCTGGATGCTGGAGGAGGTCTCCTGGAAATGTCACAGCTACAGCTATCCTCATGTTGCTTGCATGTAAGTTGGAAAAAATTAGGAAATTAGCATCTTTAGATAGCTAAATGTTTAACAAGAATAAGTGTTTAATCAATATAAATTTGATATAATTGTTACCAACTTTGTTTCAATTTAATATAACTTAAAAATTTAAATTAGTTATTGCACCATTGAAAGTACTTATCATGCTTGCTAAAAGTAGTGACATTGGGTTGCCATTTTGGATTTGTTACTGAATATAACATTACATACATCTGGCATGATGTCTATGATCATGTTAATTACTGTGGACACCATTTTTGGTTGTGTTATGCCAGGCACGGCTTGCATGTAAACAGATGAGGAAGGAGGTTTCTTATTGCCAAAGTTGTAAAGAAGCTTGCAGTTGTTGTGGGGTTAGGGCAGTATTGTATTGGGGCTGTTGATGTAGGGGTAGTATCAGTTGTACTAAGGGATATTGATTAAAAAACAGAGAAGGCAAAACTGAGAAAATAATAAAACAGGGAGTTGCTATACAAATGGTGAGGTATAAATATTAAAATATACCAAAGCCAGATGTTAGACAGTTACTGGTAAAATGTAGTAATAGATTTTGGTAGATTAGTTGAGATTAGGGTTGTAATGGAGGTTCATCTTTGTGGATGCAGATATGGATGCGGATATTCAGTTTTTGACATCTGCAGATGCTGATGTTTTGCGGAAGCTGATGAGGAGGTGGAGAAATAAATTTATGATTATTTAGTTTTTAATATTTTATTAAAAATAAATTTTAAAAAATATATTTTTTATGTCAAATTCTACATTTTTTCATAAGTAAAGTCTATTTCCATATAATACTGCCTTATTGATTTATTTTTTTACTCATCTTTCATCAATAAAAAATGTGGAATGATAAATTAAATTATTTACATAACTACACACACTTCTAAAAACAATATTTGTCATATGAACTTTGTGGAGTTTGCGGCTCAACTAATTCAAGCATCACACACAAGGCTATGGCACTGCAATTCTCCGCACCAGCCAGCCGTGATTCCACCACTATAGTGGCCCATTCACAGTCCAACTTGTAGGACGTACGATGATCCAATTTTCTGATAAATTACTCTTGTTGGGCTGTGAAAAGCATTACAGGACTACACGTATTATGTGTTGGATGTTGTTGGACTCCCAAAAAATGAGCCTGGGTCCTTGCCATCCAAAAAACTACAGCATTGGCCATGATTGGAGGAAACATCCTGCGAATGTGTAATAAGGACACTAGTGTGCAGCGATAAAGTACGAGTGGAAAGGATTGCTTGGAACATTTTTGGACCCCTTCAAGTAGCGTGAATGGGCGAGTAGTTCTATGTGGATGTCCTATAAGTTGGACCATGAATAGGATGCTTTACTTTACATGCAAGTTCAAACTTGTAAATTCATCACATAGGTAATTCAGGTCATTGTTAATGGGCAGAATCTCATATAAAAAGAAAAGATACTGTACATTGCAATGTAAACAAAACATCTGTTATACATCCACATTAAAAATTTCAGATGCATAGGTAGGATTTCACATAAATGTTCTGCACTTGCAGATGAGGATGTGGATATCCGTTACATTCATAGTTGAGATGCACAATTCATGGGTTGTTACAAGTGTAGTGTCATGGTTAAAAGGAGTGGGATGTTCTGGATAGTGAAGTGTTCCCCCAGACTCTACCACTTTGGTAGAGGAGCTGGTGGAGGAGTATTCATACTGGTTAGTAGTGACTACTATGATATGCTGCTATTCATGACTGGCAGGACTTGGGATACTAATGACTTATTTCTTGGGAAACACAAAGCAAAAGATAATGTTCTTGAGTGTTTATTGTAGAAGGAGAGAACATAAACTATATGAATATCTGGGAAACTGAATGCATGTTTGGAGTTCAGAGAGAGGAGTAAAATTGTCATAGTAGTTGAAGACTTAAATATACCTGATATGGTCTCTGGAGGAAAAAAATAGGAGCAAAGACTTGTAAACAGTTTAGTGCAAAAATACAGCTTTAATCACATTGCAGATCAATGCACAATGGCACAAAACATGTTGGAGGCCAGTCGTTCAATGGATTCAAATTTTGTCTGAATCGTATTTGTCCAAGTAACATCCAATTTTATGGCTGACCAGGGTCATTCTATTAATCTCATGCACTGCAACCAAATTACATCTGACACACATTGTCAATTCATCATTGTTGCTTCAACAGCAAGTGAACGGGGTGTTTTTATAAAATTTATAGTGACTTAATTTCATAAAAACAGACTTTACCTGGTACGATGGTACACCCTCGGACTAAACATGTGATGTGCACCCACCCCTGCCTCTTTGATGTTGAGGTCATTAGTAGTGGGATGGGACTGGGGAACAAGAAATGGTAAGAAATTTGGCCAAGGCCTTTTGAAGGAAGCAACCCGGCATTCACCTGGTTAATTTGAGAAAGCCATGGAAACCCCAAATTTGGATGCCTGGACAGGGGTTCAAACCGGCATTCTCCCCAATGCAAGGAGAGAGCATTAACCGTTTACCCACCATACTTGGTATAAACATTTGAAATTTATTATTAAATTGTAGAATATTTTACTATATCTAATATATTAGAATATAGAATTGCTGAGATAAAAATGAAAACAATTGAAAATCATTAAGTTATTCAGTATAATTTATTAACATCATTATGAACAATTATAAAAGAAAAACCAGATTTGCAAAAATCAATATTTTAATTTTACAAACAAACGAACATATCAGAAAGAAAACAAGATACAAAAGGACTATAAGAAACAAGTAAATTTTGTTTTTGCGGTGCGGGCTCATAGGCTGCAGTCGTGAGAAGGGTGATATCTCAATCATTTGATAATATTCCAGTACGAAATTCAAATAATTGTCTTTACAAATTTTTAATAAAATAATTATTATAACTGCTCAGACACACTTCCAATGATTGTCCTTTCTGCTGATAATTTTTATTAAAATATTTGCAGTGACTGTGTCCCACAACATAGAGTTTGAAAAAATACAAATCAATATCAAATGAAATGAAGATTTTTTAAATTAGGAGAGCAACAAGTGTTTGCCATTCAACCGAATGCATCAGACCGATCCCTTTTCAACGGGATTCGTCCAATTGACCCCATTTCAATGAGATTCATCGGGCAATTTGGCAATCAGGTATATATGGCCATATATGCAAAACGAGAGAGGTTTGTGAACAGCTACAGAAGGATTCGACAGCTTATTTGCTTGTTTAGGTGATGGATATAAATACAAAAAATAGTAAATGTTGGTTACTCAGATAAAAAAGTAACAGTTTTGTATGATTATGCAGAGGAGGTCATAAAATTTAAATTTCTTTACATATTTGATAGTAAGCTCAGACAGGCCAAGTAGTAAGAAGATGTTTTAGAGTTCTGTTTCTGTTAGAGTGATGAGGGGCTATAAAACATTGGTCAGGCCCTTACTTGTGAATGGTGGGTTCATATGCGTATCATATAGAGGGGCTGGAGAGGGGTTTGAAGGTGACAATGTAGTCCATATACAAGAAGCACACAATTTACCGCAACAATGGTAGGCATTCCTGGGAGGCACAGCCAAGATCCAGTGAATTTTCCTCATCTGTTCAATTTATTTCCTGTGCTGTCTCTTCCTATTTGCTGATTATCGGTGATTTTTTTTAAAAAAAATTACTAAGCAGGGCCGCCGTAAGCGGGCGTGCAAGGCGTGCACCGCACGCGGGCGGCAGGTCGAGGGGGGCGGCAAATCGAGTGATCGACAGTCGCTGCGACGAAATTTGCAGCCTATTATGGAGCGGGCGACCTTTTTTAGCTCAACAGCTGCTTCAGGCGGCCGTCAACAATGGGGGCGGCAAATAATGTTTGAAGGGGCGGCAATCTCACATTCTTTTGACCCGGTTCGGAAAATTCCTAGATCCACCACTGGCTGTAGTTAGATAGGGGTAGCATAATCGGTATTGCACGCGGGCGCTCAAACAGCTAGCGGCGGGCCTGATACTAAGTACCATGAAGAACAAGCAACCACCAGGATGAATGGTTGAGGAAAGAAGTTTCACAGTTTGTAAGCACCTTATAATTTTGGTAAATTCTAGTTTTCATAGTTTAAAGCATAGGGGAGGAAGTAAGCTTTCCAGTAAACATATAATTTTCATTGCAAGTACTGGAAGTGAGAATGTATCATGCAGAAGCTGATACCACAAGCCACTTCAATAAATAAACCATTTTAAAAACAGTAAAGTCACTCAACATATAATAACATAAATAAACATTTTGTAATAGTGAAGAACTTTTAAACTAACCTGTAATAGGGTAATCCATTATTATCCAACTTGTAAACAATAGATTTTGGTTGCGTAATAATTCCACTAATTCTTAACACTTTTTGAAGCAATAAAGCAATTTCATAATAATAATAATTCAAAAGAAAGTTAAATTCACTAAAATTCCGCAGTTTCAGGCCGTGTAAATAGCTTAAATAAATTTTAAACACCTTGTGGAGAACACTTTCACTTCTAACATTCTTATCATAGGTTTTCAGTAATTTCTTGGACTAAAAAGTAGATTTTCTAAAAGAACTAAAAATCTAGTATAACATATTAAAATTTCAAAACATTCCATGCAGTAGAACAGATTTTATATACATTTTAAAGTTATTTCGTCATCTATCACAAAGTGGTTTCATTTAAGAATTATTTGTGGTTAAACCAAGCCACTTCTGTAAATAAAACAACTGTTAAAACACGTAATTAAATTCAAAGAAAATTCCGATAACTTCACTTTTTTGATATAAGCAACACTTGAATAATTACAACTAAAAACCAAGTATCTGCTAAACAGATTTCAAACCCGATTTTTGACAAGCTAATAACTTTGCTATTTCACCACCGATCATAATAAAATTTACACCACTGGAATCAGGAATTAACATAGAACACGGTGACACTAATTTTATCATGATAATTCGTAGTTTAGCAGGGTCGCCTAAAAATTACCAGAAATAAATTGGGGAATAACGAATTAATTTGTGGAAACTTCTTATCAGTGCGCCCGAAAAATAAATTCAATTACAAGAAAGCTAATCATTTGAGAATTTTTGCTAAATACTTTTCATAATCCTTGATGGTCAGGCTACACACGAGTAAAGTTAGAACACATTCTATAATTTCACCTTTTTATATTATTTTTGGGAAAGCGTTAGTATACATCAATCACGCGGATGAGGGTATATAGGTGGTGGCCCAGGAGAGGAGGTTGTCTGTATCCTGGGAACGTTTTCCAAATTGATCTGCGCTCGGTATGGTGCGTGTGTCGGGTGAAACTAGGTAGTAGCCGGAAATAGTCGACTTGCATCATGGATGTGTCTCGGCCATATTGGGTTTTCATCGTCAGTAACAGATAGGTGTAGGGACTATGAACTTGTAAAATTTTCGATGGGGCTCGGTCGGTGATATTTTCTCTCTTCATAATCTACAATCTTTTGGAAACGTTTGATTCGATAGCCTATTTGACTGTAAATGCTGTTTTTCCAAATGTGGTTTTGAATAAACTTTAAATTTTTCAACAAGTGGACTTTTCAAATGTTTTAACCTTGAACAGTAACCTTTTATAAGCTTTTGGTTCAAATAAAACTTAGTGGCAGCCAGTAAACTTTACAGTTAAATATTCCAAGCAGGCACATGGTCATTTAAAATTATTTAGTCAAATTCAACAGAACTTTCTACAAGGTAACATTCAGCTAAGGTATCTAAGCCTATACTCCATCCCGGTATAGTAGCTTTTTTTCCTTACAAGTTGATATGGTCACTGTTGCACATCTCCATACTAGCCTTGATAACATCTTTAAATTGCTTCCTCTGACCATGAACACAATGTTTACAAACCATTAGATGTTAGCAGAACACTTGTTTAGGTGTTTGATTATTTTGCATTTTGACCACATGTCTGGCCCATTGCAGCTGTGATTTTACATTCAAGGATTCTATACCGGAGGACTGAGCTTGTTCAAGGATACCTATTGATATTGGTATGCATCTCTCCTACCATGCTATATGTAGGATTCTTTTCAGGCATATTTGGTGGTATTGTTACAGCATTAAGATGTTGCCAGTAGCATGTCTGGCATTTAGATCCATAAAGTAAGATGGGAATAACAACAGATGTCTACACAAGAATTCTAGTTGCAGTGCTGATGTGATGATTGTGAAGACTCCTCATCTCAACCCGGTAAAGGGTGTTCCAGCACAACTGGTTCTGAATTTGATTTCTGATTCAATGTTTGCAGTTGATGAGACGGTACTGCGAAGATAGGGAAAGGTGTTTACAACTTACTCTCTCTGTCAGTGGTGACGCTGTTGTTTCTTTGTCCCTCCACAGCATTTTGTTGGTGAAGAATCTTGGCTTTACTGGTATCTAAGGCATATCTTTTTGTACGCAATAGCAAAGGCATTTAAGATGGTACTAAGTCCATCCTCTGTCTGTGTAACAACTGAATTATCATCTGTATACTGTATCTCAACTACTGATGTTCTAATCTTAGTTCTAGTCCAGATTAAAAAGTTTCCCAACCATTCTGTAATTAACCTGTATTCAGGAGGAAGATTGTCATTGGGGAGCTGCATTAAAGGGGGACCAACATGAGAGAAATCACACAGCCCTGCTTAACATCAGTATTGATATGGAGTTGCTCTCAAACAGAACCATTACTAATTACTGCAGATGTCACATTAATGTAGAGCAATTTCAATAAATTTAGGTGGAAACTGTACCAGAGCTAAAATTTTCCACATTGCTTCACATTTCACTGAATCAAAGACCTTGGTGCGGTCAATGAAAGCAATATAAAGGAGTGTATTTAATCTTGTTCCCTACATTTCTCTTGAAGCTGACTAGCAGTGAATAACATATCTGTGTTGCTTCTCGTTGATCTGAAGCAATACTGACTCTTTTGGAGTATTTCTTCCACTAAATTTTTATTGGAAAATGAAGTGAATCTTCAGATTGACAAAAAGTTTGATCATCAATGCTAATTACCAAAGGAATAAATTTTAATATTATAACTGATAGGGAAGAATTTTTACATTCAGTAAACAATAGAACTTGAATTGAAACTTATGACATCCACACAGTTTGAATGATTTCAGAAAAATTGCAAAAAAAAAACAAACAAACAATTGTTTCTTATTAGGAAATTGTTTTATAATGTGGTAGATTTTATTAATTTGTAGGGTACTTGAAGTGAAACAAATTATTGGGAACATAATAGAATGTAAAATTTCTGACTTTACAACAAATTTAACTGAAAAAAAGTAAACTAAATGGAAAATTTTGTTTTAATGAAAGATCTCTACTCTTTACTCCATGAGATTAGAATCCTTTACTTGAACAAAACAATAGAAAAAAGTACAACTGAAATAGCAGATGAAGACCATGAATGGAGTAGAAAATATTTTCAAAACAGTTGTTACAGAGTAAGATTATTTGGTTTATTTATCTGGGACCTTCATTAATAGTTTCCATGCAGTGTGTAATTTTTGTGAAATTGCATAATGTAGAACAATGTGTTTCAGTCTACCTGAATGCGTCACCCCTTTTACAAGTGAAAATATTCTGGCAACCTCCTCCCCTTTTCCCACGTCTGTAATAAAACTATACTAATTATTTAAAAAATGGTGGCTTTAATTTTGTTTGTATTGAGACTATACCTATTGACATTTTATTAAAAAATAAACACACACAGTATTCTCATTAAAAATATTATATTTTTACTGTAGTGTAAGACCTACTACCCTTTGTTTTTCCTTTTGCCTGTCTTGTGACTATGACCGCCCCCTCTCCTACTTTTTCCCCGAGCAAGACTTGGTGGAGACTTCCCTGGAGGTCGCGACCCTCAGGCTGAAAAACACTGATGTAAAATATACTTAAATGATAAGTATTAAAATGCTAATTACTGCTTTTCAATCCCAAGTAATTGTTAATGTTAGAAGAATATTTTTCATGTCATGTAATTTTCTATTCCGTCACTCCAGTGGATATACTATCGTAATTTTATCTACATTTTATCAGGTTTGTTGAGTGCTGGTGGAATGGGTCTTTGGCATGGAGTAGAATACTATGAAAAAGAGAAATCTGTTGGAGAAGAATTTTATCATGATTGGAATTCTGTAAGTAACTTATGAACTAGAAATACTTATGTATTCACATGTATTTAAAACGATTTTACTCAATACTAAGAATTTTATTGGTGTTTAACTGATAAATATAATTTTATTTGGCTGTAGCAAATCTAAGAAAAACCAACAAAGATTAGTAATGAGGAAAAAGTATGCAGCTACTTCAAGCAGTTAGATCTGATTAAGAAGGGACATATTTTGCACCTCCATGAAGCTGATCATACTAATCTTATCATAGCAAGTAGATAAAACCAGTAGATACAAAATGTACTTGTAGTTGGAATTAGAATTCTGGCAGACATAGAGATAGTATGCATAAAAAGGAGAAATTTGAAAAGTAATTATTATTATTTTAACTCTGAGGGATTATTCAAAAGTTAGCAGAAATTGTCAATATTTTTTTTTATCTTTACTGAGATTTATTTACTCCATCAACTTCAAAGTACCAGACAGTTTGACAATGTCCACTGAAATGAGCAGATGTTCATACCTTGGATCTGATATAGTGGTCATCCTGACCACTGTTTTCGATGTTTGTCAGTAATTACCCATGTTAACATTGACTGGTACAGTCTCCAGTTTTGCCTCAAACATTTTATATTCAACATAAACAATTTGACACTATTATACAGAGCACAGCTTATTGTATACATGATTCCCACATAGAATGCACCCTTCACACCTCTAATTTAGGCTAGCAAATGTGACAGAGGCAAAAGAATGAATTACAGCATAGTACTTATTTTACATATAGAATGTGTTGTCTATAATTTTTAGCATGTTTAGCACTGTGTACAATTCAGATTGTCTCCTCAATGGTGTAAAATATTGTACTAATCTATTTCATTTCCATTTTGAGAAAAAAAATTGCATTAAGTTAAATTGCATGAGTATAATGAATTAGGAACAAGCACCATTTTGGTTTTCATCAAAAATTTCTTTAGCAGTATAGTGATGTATAGCCTAGCATTTTCTTGGAGAATGGCCCAACTGTTTTTATGTCTCATTTTTCAGAACTTTTCTCCTCATATTTTCCTTGAGTTGCATTAGGACATCACCAGAGAAAACTTTTTTATATGACCAGTATGAAACAACTCTTTCTGAGTAATCCTCATATACAAACTGGTCAGATTTTTAACATTATTCATGATTTGTTATGTTTTCTTGGGTCAGGAAATTGATGACAACTTTAATGTAGAAAGTATGTCTGGCTTATCCTTATCTTGGTGCTTAAGTTCCTTGCAAATCTCCCTGAGAAACTGCTTCTACTCTTCACACCAAAGCTGGGGCATAAACTTTGCTCTAGCCCTTCTGCTTTCGAATTCTTCTTACAAAATGTGCTAACTTATGCTTTAAGAAAATGCAGCTAAATTATAGGTGTCACCTACAATCTTTCAGCATCACTTTCCACACATTAATCAGGTTCTTTCAGATAAAGCTTGTTAATAGATGTACTGAATGACTATTACTATCATTTTCCTGATCATCAAAAGTGATGCTTGCACATTTTTAAGTACTTGCATTAGACATATGTTCGTGAGTGATCTAATGCACTATCGCCAAACATTTGCTTCAACATTTTTTGTATGGCACCAGTAGTTTACAGCACAATAAAAATCTGGTTGTAGGTCATATTCCACAATTACTGGTCAATAGATTCATATAATAAAAATGCCATCTATGAATAACTGTTGTGGTTAATCTTATTTATTCCCTAGGCATGTCTCACCCTTTTGGTGTGGGGCATCTGCAGTGGCTCTCACTTATAAAACTATAGACTTACAGCCACCTATGGTACCCCACACCATAAGGCGAAACATGTCTGTGGAATAAGTAACATTCACCACAACAGTTATTTGTAGATGACATTTTTATAATAAAAATCTATTATGGTTCAACACAAAATTTTGAGGTTTGAGGGAGATTCAGGGAAACAACACAAAAAAATAAGATATTTCAACTTGTTGCACACAATGACAAAATATTTCTTTAGACAATGCTAGAAGTTACCATTTGAAAAATATGATACTGTAAACAAAGGAAAGAAAGGAAATGCTTTTCTTTGGGTCTTTTGGAGATGCCAACATAACAAAACAACATTTCAAGAACATTATTTCTAAATGAATGGGGCTAAACTGATAAAATTATTCATGTCATTCCTCATTAGCAGCTATACTACTTAAACAATTGTGCTTGAACAATAAAAAAAGATATAAGATGCAAGGAAAATACAATGCATTATTTTCCTAAATAATTATTGTAAAAATTAATATAGTGTGCAACTCATAAAGGACGTACACTGAGCCAGTATATCAGTGGTAGAACAGCCAGTTTATTTCAACCAGAGCCTATAATATAATATGGAATCTGAACCATGGAGCATTCAGACATAGCTCATACAAACAAAGCAAAGCCTAGGATTTCAAAAGAGGACATTGAATTGTGAAGGAGTGTCATATCCAATGAGTTTTCAGACCAATATATCATAATGTTGCAACATGTAAAAGTAATATGAAAGTAACTAATTCAAATCAGTACATAGTTAGAACTTCAATTTTTAAGGTTAATGTATTCTTCCATTTTTATACTGATCGGATTAAAATACGATTTGTTATTTAATTAGTTCTGGATCAGTAATAGTAAATAATAAAAAATAATTGTTCCTAAATAGCATTGATTTGTTCACAGTAGATTATACAGTATCGTTATCTTAAATTCCACTATCGATATTTAAAATATCACAGAAAAACAAAAGCATACGTTAAAGTAATTAACCTGTTCTGCCTGTAAATATAATTATCTTTAATTACTATCTAATACATTAAAATAAAAACTTCCTAGCTTTAAATAATAATCAACCTTCAATCTTAAGTTTATTTTGAAATTTATTAACGTAAGTTCTGTTCATTGGTTCTTAAGTACTTTTGTTACCTAGTTGTTACTTATAAGTTTCAAACTAATTATATATATATATATATATATAAAATTAACAGTCAGTTGAGTTAAGGAATCTACAAGAATAAGTTAATTTTTGGTGAAGTGAGCACTGGTTTGGGGGTGTGAACTGCTGTGCACGAAGCCTGAAATAACTTCGTCATCAGCTAAGTTTTACCATCTAAATTAATTTAAAGCTTTGGATTATAAAATAAATAGTTAGGATTATTGTTAGTGCAGTGAAATAAAAACATTTTTTCACTCAGTAATAGAGCTTCAAATAGCAACTTCTTAGTAAAAACAATTTAAGTATTTTTATGTACCTATTAATTACAATAACTTGATTGAGGAGTAAAGCGCCCATCCAATTTTATTAAAAACGTTAAAAATGTAGTATACACTTTATTAGGTTACTTCACCTAATATATTTAAGGTTTGGTTAGAAGGTGCTTGAAGTATTTGGGAGAAATCATGATTGGAAAGTGTGGTACCTGTCGCAGGTACTTGTGAAGGGGTTGGGCTGTAGTTGTGTAAGAAGTGGTTTCATTGGGCATGTGGGGAAGAGGAAACGTGGAAAGTAAATGAGGCTCTTCCATGGTTTTGTTCACTCTGTCTTAGGGATGATACGATGAGGAAGATGGGCGAAACGATGAGAGAGTTGCGTGAAAGGATCAGGGTTCTTGAGGCTCAGCCTGTGGAGGCATGTCCTGTGGTGGCTCCACCTGTGGAGGCTCCGCCTGTGGGCACTCAACCTGTGGAGGTCCAGCCTGCAGAGGCCCAGCCTGCAATGGCAAAGCCCATAGGGGCTGAGCAAGTTGTAGCTCATGTTATAGAGGCAGAAAGTAGAGATAGTGGGTCGGAGGAAGTTGAGAAGGATGAGTGGGAGCTGGTGACAGGTCATAGGAAAAATCTGGTTAATAGGATGAAGAAGACAGACACTTCAGAAATTGTAGGGAAAAATAGGTTTGACCTGTCACCAGAGACAGGAGGAGAAGTGATGTAGGAGTAGGTAAGATGCAGCAGGCCTTTAGGAATAAGGGCATGCAAGGCAAGAATAGGGAAAAAATGGTTCTGCTGCTAGGTAGTAGCCTTGGGTAGAATCTTCTGCAGGGTCAGTTAGGTACAGGTTACCAGGTCACAAGTTTTTTCAAACCTAGTGCAACATTAGGTCAAGTAATAGAGGATATTGGTTCACTTTGTAGGAGTTTCACTAAGGACGATAGAGTACTGATAATGGGGGGTGAAGGAAATGCGAGTTATAGTATAGAGAGTGACCTGAGGAAGGTGGTGAAGGAGGCACACCAGGGTGGAGCTCATGCAGGTCCTAAGTCACCATGACCGGCTGCGATTGAACTATGCTCTAAGGCGGATAAATGTGGAAATGGAAGTGCTACTTGTGAAAAGCATTAGTTCTGTGTTGGAGGTTATGCCTGTGAACACCATTGGTAGGTGGGGTTTCACTAGTCATGGCCTACTCCTAAATAGTAGGGGCAAGGGGGTACTTTCTGAGTTGTTAGCTAAAGCAGTAAGGGAGCCCATTTCCATTGATCATGGGGTCAGGACTGTGCCTTTTTTAGGTTAGGGGTTGCTGGTGAAGGGATTGAAATAGATGATCAAAGTGATACTGATTGCAGATCCACAATGGGAAAAATCACAGATGTTAAAGTAATAGATGAAGTTGCTGAAACAATAACTGACTGGGGTAAAACTGCGAAAGAGTAGGTAAATGCTGAAAATATAAAGCCAGTAATAAGGGTGTTAATGGTGAACTGTAGAAGAATAATAAACATAGTAATCGAATTTGCAAACTTAATAGGGATGCATGAAGCATAAGTAATAATTGGGGTAGAGAGTTGGTTAAAAGAAGAAGTACCAGACAGTGAGGTTTTTCCTGATGGTTACAGAGTGTACCACAAAGATATTTCAGGAAATGTTTCAGCAAATGGAAGGAAGCCACAAGGTGGGAAGAGTTCAAGGAGATAATAAGAAAGGGTGAAGAAAAATATATACCCAAAACTGAAAATAAAGAGAAGTAGAGAACCTGTGTATTACAAAAGGGAAGTAAGGAGGTCAAAGAGGTTGGTAAGAAGAGAACATGACAGAATTAAGAGACATCAGGATAGAAGGAAAAATTTAAAACAACTAAACAAGGACTTAATAACAGCAAAGAAATGGGCTAAAGATGGGTTTATGAAGAGTATTTTCAGTGCAGGAGGACCATTGACTGATGCATCTAGAAATTTCTATGGCTATGTTAGCAAACTGAGTGGTATGGGGGGTGTTGAGACGCTTATAGATAAGGATGGAGAAGAAGTTACTGAGGATTTGTAAAAGGCAGAGATTTTAAGTAACTGGTTTAGTGAGAGCAATAGGGACAATGAATCAGAAATGGGAGGGTCTAATTCGGAGAATGAGCTTAACAACACAATTAGAAATGAAGATACCAAAATATTTGAAACACATAGTGAGGAAATCATGAAGCAAATAAGAAAGCTGTAAAAATGTAAAGGGGCTGGTGTAGATAATATTACTACAGATATCTTAAAGATAGCCGGATGTAACATTGTACCTTATCTTGAAATATTATTTAAATTAAGTCTGGATATTTGCTGCTTACCAGAGGACTGGAAAAGTGCGATAGTAGTGCCGGTACATAAAGGAGGCTTGAGAAATAGATTTGAAAATTATAGGCCTATTATTTTGACATCAGTGGTAGGTGAATTAATGGAAAGATGGATATGCAACCAGATCAGAAATATATGTGTGTGGTTTTCTAGTAGGCAATATGGGTTTTGGCAATGTTATTCCTGTGAATCTCAGTTGGTGGGATACATGCAAGATATTTCAGATGAAATGGACAAGGGAGGTCAAACTGATAGTGTAGCACTAGATCTGTCAAAGGATTTTGACAGAGAGAGCCATAAAATGGTAGTAAATAGGGTAAAAACTATTGGAGTGATGAGAAATTGATTTGCTGGGCAGAAGAATTTTTAAAAGGTACAAAACAGAAAGTTAGGATAGGAAACACAGAATCAAAAGAATTGGAAGTAAAAATGGGAGTGCCACAGGGTAGCATATTGGGACCATTGCTATTCATTATTCTAATGAATAATTGTGTTGATTGCTTACTATCTGAAATTAGATTGTTTGCAAATGGCATAATGCTATATAAAAGGATTGAAATGGTAGAGGACTGTAAACAGTTGCAGGGTAATCTGGATAGGATATCTAGTTGTGATGGTAAACATGGGATGAAGATAAATTCAAAGAAGTGTCAGCTAATTAGATACACAAATAAAAAACAAAAGGTTGATTATGATTATAAGGTGGGGAAAGAATTGCTTGCTGAAGATTTAAAATGTAAATATCTGGGCATTACATGTGAAGGCAAGCTTAACTGGGCAGGACACATTTGACAGGTGGTAGGAAAAGTTTCAAAATTTGCACTTATGGGAGAGAGTGATGAGGGTATGTACGAGAGAATTAAAGGAATTGGGTTACAAAACTTTGGTCAGACCATTGCTCGAATATGGTAGTGTATTATGGGACCCACATTTTGAGTATCAAATACAGGATTTGGAAAGGGTGCAAAAAGGGCTGCTAGATTTATTTCTGGAAATTATCGCAGAATGCAATCAGTAATAGATATGATAAAAGAGTTGGAATGGGATTCATTGCAAGGCAGGAGGAGGTTGAAGAGGGTCATGGGAGTGTACAAGGCGTATACTGACATTGAGGCATGGAAAGATATTGGTGTAGGTATGAAAAGTAGTGTATGGAAGGGAAAAGATGACCAAGGTGGCACTTGATTTCAGAGACAAGGTTGTGGGAAAATTCTCTTTTTTAGGTAAGGGTGTCAGGGATTGGAATAAGTTACCAAGGGAAATGATGAATAATTTACCAAAAACGTTGAAAGATTTTAAAGTTAAAATTTGTAGTGGACAAATGTAGGTGGGTGCAGGAAAGGGGGAAGATGGGTGTGTAGGGAAATTGTCTTTTTTTTTTTTAACTGCTTAACGTCTCCTATAACAACTAGGTCTTTAGAGATGGGAAAGGATGGGGGGCAAGGAATGGGAAGGAATTCGGCCATGGCCTTTTGAAGGAAGCATCCCGGCATTCAACTGGAGTGATTTGGGGAAACCATGGAAAACCCAAATCTGGATGCCCGGACGGGGATTCGAACCGCCGTCCTCCCGAATGCGAGGGCAGAACGCTAGCCGTTACACCACCACGTTCGGGAAATTGTCACCGGAGCATGTGCTCCATTGCAATTAAATTAAATGGGTCTAAATTTTATCTCAGATCTTTTCTATTAAATTTGTTCATATATTTTTATCTCTCTACAACAATTACCATTTATGTTGTACCGTTCATTTGGTTTTTATATGATGATTTGTCTTATTTGATCTAATGTCTTAACATATGAAAAATAGTCTGCTATGTAGTGAAAACTCTATGAGAACTCTAATGAAAATATCCTTTCAGCATGTCAACATTTTTAACTCAAATTGTATATTTCAATATTGATTTTTTGGCTGCTGTGAACTGTTTTTTTACATTCACTTTTTTATTATCCATGACTGTATTAGGCTCTTCAAGGTGCAACTTCAATCTGGTATGACTGGTCCTACATATTAGCGTGGATCAGTGTTGGATTCTCGCTTGTTTCTTCTTCATTGTTCTTCAGTGCTGCTGTCTGCCTACGATCTGAGAAAGATGCAGAAAAGGCGAAGAATGTCCAGTACATCATGCCAGGTATAGCTGCTTGAGGTATCTGGAAGCTTGGTCCTATCTAACCCATAAAAAATTTATCTTGCTTTTGAAATAAACCTTTATTTACATTTGCAGGTTTTATTAGGTATAACTGGTTATGGTGCTAATTGTCATTGTTCTCTCCACAGATAGATGAAGAATTAAAAAGAATTATGTTTATATATTCACAATATTATTATCAGTAGTGGATTTCCTTCTCCTCCTTTTTCTTCTTCGTCTTCTTTCTCTTTCAAATTTATGTGACATACACACAATTTTTGTTATGGAACCAGCATTGCATATAAGATTATAGTTATGTAAACATTTTTTTTAATGTATTCTGTGACTTGAGATTCATGAAGTACACTCATTTCATATGTGATTTTTGTTTGACCCATCGCACATTCTACTGCAACTGTGACACTGGACAATCCTGTGAAACAGTGGCACAACAATAGCTAAAAAGGGCCCCTGGACCCCACCTTGAGGGGCCGTGTCCTGAGAGGGCCTATTACTTCCTTCAAAGCCACCGCCCAGGGCGGTAGTAGAGCTTAAAAAGAAAGGTCATCCATTAATTGGGTTGCCCGGTTTGCCCTCTCCCTCCTGGCCCGCTCTAGATCTGGCACTATTTGGTGAAGTTAGGCCACTGCTATGCGGTAAACAAGAACTGCCGATTCCTTTAAATTTGAACCGTGGATTGTTGATCCATTACTTTGCGTAATTAAAGAATATTTTGCATTGGGTTGATGATTAGGTCAGAGACATTTTAAAAGGCGGTACTTTAAGCTTGGATTAGCTAACTCTTGATATTCTGCCAACTAGATCATTAGTTAGTTTCTACTTGTTGTTTGTTACTAAAAGGGAAATACAATCCTTATTCATTCTTAGAACAGGTTCATCAACTTTTTAAAAGTAACATTCATAAAAATTATTTTGAAAGTTTAGTTTTAGATCTCATTGCTGTTGGGATAGTCAATACATAATTTCATATCATCCATAGGAAAAGGATATGCAATTTTCTGATATTGATCAGTTTACATATTTTATAATATTGATTTTTTTTTAAAAAAAAGGCTTAACGTCAATATAAACACATTTTAATTTAGAATTATTGCTCCGGAACATACAATGTCAGTAATACCAGCAGTTTCACTAGCTTGAACAATAAAATTGATGCTACCGGACTGTTGTAGAGCATTCATTTTATTTTCTAATTATTAGAACTGCAGAATTAAACTGCATTCGGTAAATTGGATATGCTAGGATTCATGGTTCCTTAACTGTATTGAGTATATAGTAACTCTTTGTTATCACTTTGAATTTTTAATGGACCAAGCTTTCAGATCTTCTGGTACCAGCTATACTTAACACTAGTTGCTTCTAGCTGTTAACATAACTGCAACTAACATTTAGTAACTGCTTTATTTAATGCTTGATACAGGTCCTGAGGGATAACTCACAAATATCTTATGACTGGTCATATATTGTTGCTTGGATCGGTGTTGGATGGTCCCTGGTCTCAGCAATACTCTTCTCAGCTGCTGCCATTTGTCTTCGAGGTGAAAAAGAAAAAGAGGAGGCCATGAATATGCAATATTTAATGCCTGGTAAGCAAATGTGGGAAGGCATTTATATGGAAGGTATACATGTGTAATTTGTGGTACTGCAGACTGAACTTCTAGCAAATGTTCACAACTAACATGTACATATTTATATAGCATTATTTTCTTCTAATATAACTTGAAGATATTTATAGAACAAAGTATTTCAGAGAGCAACTGATGAATCTGAATTACTGACAAATAACAACATTGATATTTTATGTATTTAGGAACAATCATAGTACTATTGAAACTGATATCTCATATGAGGTACAAAACTTTCCTAAAGATTAAATGTTAGTGTTACCTTCAAGAGAGTTAGCTAGAGGTTAATATGCTTTTCATACACCTTATCTTTTTTAAAAAAATATGTAAAATGTTTTTAATTTTACCTGCATTGTGTTCACAAAGCAGTAGGTATCTAAAAATTTTATTTATACTAGTCACTCATTTAAATATTACTCTGAGTGTACAAAGCATATAATGGAGTGATATTTATGGATTGAAATAAACTAACAAATGAGATGCTGAACAATAATCTCATTTTGAAAGAATTTAAAATATAAAATATTGTATAATGCAAAAATACATTTGTAGCAAAATTGCAACAGGAAAAGCAAGTAATATTCCACTTTGCTTGCATTAGTACTCTTGATCAGGGTATAATTTATCTATTTTGATCAGTGAATTCTTTGAAAGGATGTCAGAAGAATATCATCAAAAGTCATTTAACCCAAACAAAAACAAAAAAAATTTCTGAAGAGTTGTATCTGAAAATTAAGCTTCACAAAACATATCCGTTTTATAGCAGGTCTGGAAACAAAACTGAGATTTGTTGAAAATGTATCTGAAATTGGATTTGGAAATCATTTCTGTAAATTATTTTGAGAAGTACATAATACCATCCAATGAAGCCCCCTTGTGATTCCACACATTTATTGCAGCAATATTCCTTTCACTGGAAGCAGCTCTAAAATGTTTTTCTTGGGATGGCTTACAGTTATGCTCAGGGGCGTAGCTACCATGGGGCTAGGCGGTGCAGTGCACCGGGGCCCCTACCGCTCTGGGGGCCCCCTAGCATACCTCTGGGGGCCCCAAGCATACCTCTGGGGGCCCCAAGCATACCTCTGGGGGCCCCAAAGCGCACTTCTGGGGGCCCCAAAGAGCGCAGTTCAGAGGCCCATGAGCCTTCATGGCAAACTGGCGACCTTTTTTAACTCTACAGTCGTCTAAGGGGGCCCCAGAGACACAGGGAGCCCCTCACTAAGGGCCCTCTCACTGTTCAGGGGGCCCCCAACCACTGATCAGGGGGCCCCTAAGCACAACTCAAGGGCATCATCCTCAACTCAGGACGCCCTTACCAGCAACACCAAGCAAAATAAAAAGGTCGCCCATCTGGCCTGAGGCCCAAAATAAATTTTTTGCACCGGGGCCCTTGTTGACCTAGCTACGCCACTGGTTATGCTGTCACCTTTTTCAATTATGTACTCACTGTTTTTGAAATGTTTGTATTGATTATCTTTAAGCTTCATAGTTTCAAAGCATCCAGAATCCCTGTTGACACAGTCCTGCATAGTTTGTGAAAATGCAAAATAAACTTATTCCTCCAATATTTGCAAGCATAGATTCTTGAAGATGCTGAATGTGGTTCCAACATGATTCCAACCTTGTTAGCAATGACCTATACTATCAGATAACAGCTGTCCATGATCTGAATATCAATTTGTTGGCAACACCAGTATTTCAGCATGTTGTTGGTTTTACAGATTACTGGCTCCACCTGTACACATATCTGCGGTCACTTAAGCTCATGTAAGATACTCTTCCTGTTGATACTCCTGTTTTTATGCAGTATTTTACCCACTTCATAAACAATTTGAGATTATGATTATTATTTATGTTTTAATTTTTGTTGTTGATATTTCTATAATTTTCCCAGTAATATGATGGAAAGAGTAAGTAGCATTTGTGCACAACTTGCTTATCATCTGTAATATGTATCATTTATGTGTAGTACACTTCCAAACCATTGCACAATGTATTGCAAATCCCATTCAGGACCATCAGCAGAATCATGTTGCATGCTTGTGCTTGTGAATATCTA
Organism: Vandiemenella viatica; assembly: GCA_031002005.1. Classification (NCBI taxonomy): domain Eukaryota; kingdom Metazoa; phylum Arthropoda; class Insecta; order Orthoptera; family Morabidae; genus Vandiemenella; species Vandiemenella viatica. Next base: position 103,006,608 of record JARYHS010008075.1, on the reverse strand, counting down.
ATTTCTGACAGAATTTGATAATAGCACTGCTCTCTAAGTGTTAGGTTATTTGAATAAAAGTTAGAATGGAATGAATACTTGTAACTCCTTGTCACTTTCTGGCATCTGCTGATTATACTAATGATCTTGCAATGAAATGAGAAGTTTCTTGTACAGCTATGCATAGTTGTCTCAATAGATATGACAATACCGCTGATGAAAGTGATCTCCATTAAAATCACTTTTTATGATTTTATCTTTAGCATCACCATAACCACCACTAAAATATGAAAATAAAGAAGGACAGGGAAATTAAACACGTCTTTGTCCACTGATTAAGGCAGGAGGGCCAAAATTAACAAATAAAAATAAACACACTTTATTATATTTCAGTGTGAGCTTGTTTGTTGTTGCCCTTCTGTCTTCATCTGTGATGAAGTGATGGGTTTACATTCCCTGGCCTTCCTTATTTTCTACCTTGGACACAGTACAAACAATCGAACAGGTTGGCTTTAGGTCAGGATACAGCACGGTAGATCACATCCAAGTCATCAACGAAGTATTAAGTCGAGCAAATTAATGCCAGATGCCTCTCTGTTTGGCATTTATCAATTCTAAATAAGCTTTTGATTCATTCCATCACTTAGCAATCATGCAAGCCCTTCTAGAACATGGAATGAATCCAGGCTATATCAACAAACTGTACAACATCTACAGCATTTCCACTGCCTTTGTCAATGTTGCTGATGCCACCAAAGAGTTCCCAGTAGAAAGAAGGGTAAAACAAGGAGACTCTATATCCCCCAAGCTATTCACATCAGTCCTGGAGTTGGCAATGTTAAAAATCCAATGTCAAAACAGAGGGTTGAGAATAAATGGAAGAAGTCTCAACAACTTAAAGATTCGCTGATGATATGCTTTTGCTCTCAAACAGCCTGGAAGAGCTAAAAGAACTGATAAATGAACTAGAGGCAGCTTGCAGCAAAGCCTTAAAATAAATGTGTCAAAAAGCAAAATTATGCAAAACAAATGGGCAGAAAAAGACAAGGTAGACACGAAAGATGTTGGTATTGAATCCATAGAACAGTACATCTATCTTGGCTAACTGATCAACATGAATGGCGACTCAAAGCCTGAGATCTACAGATTCATAAAGCTGGGCTGGAGAGGATATGGAAGAAATTCCATAGTTTTTAAATCTAACATGCCAGTAAATAAATAATAATAATAAAAAAACAGGTATTTGAACAATGTGTTTTATCAATCCTCACATATGCCTGCCAGACTTGGACACTAAATAGTCACACAAAACAAAAACTGAGAACTGCCCAGTGAAGTATGGAAAGAGCAATGCTAGGCTTTACAAGAAGAAACTGGAAAAGGACCGTGCACATACGTTCAATAACCAAAGTGACAGACATCTTAAAAAGAGTCATGACCCAAAAATGGCAATGGGATGGTCATATTGCTCACAAAAGAGATGACAAATGGACTACAGCAGTACTGGATTGGTTACCAAGGAATCTGAAAAGAGCAAGAGGAAGACCCCCGGATCGCTGGGATAAAGACATACGTCGAGTTACAGGCATGAACTGGAAGAGTGTTGCTCAAGATTGATCAGCCTGGAGAGAACTGCAACAAAACTACTTAGAACTAAATTGCATTATATAGCTCATTGGCTTAAAGAGGTTGCATCCTTAAATAGGGATTGATAAAGCTGTAATAAAAAAGAAAAGAAAAAAATGACATTTTCATTGACACTAATACTAAATAGTGTTTAAATGAAAGAAAGAATGAAACTGCCCAGTTTGCATCCTTAGAGGTTTGCAAATGGATATCTATATTCCCTGAGCACACTAAAATCAAAAGAAAAATTTTCAACATTTGAGTAATAGTATGATATCTGCCACACTTTATTGAAATTTTTTAATGATTCATTTACTGGTTCAATGAATTTTAGATATTGTATGGATTCTGAAAATTTACATTAATTCTAAGCAGATTCATTTATTCTTGTTCCTAATTCCTTTTTCACCAGCATACCAAAATATCCTAGATACCAGACACCCACCTGGCCTCAACCACTGATAAAGTTCCTATCTTTGATGCATCACTCAATATTATCAGTATTAGCATTATTGTCATTTAACTAACTAAAATTTTTTTCTCTATTTCAAAATTTATATATCTATATTTATTTCTCTAATTTTTGTTTTCATCTCTACATTCCATACCTTTTTGGTATATTACTACTTCCATCACCTTCTGCGATATACATATTTATATATAACATCTTAGTCCCATCGCGATATTGATAATCCATTCAGTCATGTAGGAAAGTTCGGCGTGTGCACACCTCCCGAACCACAGGACTCATTCTCTTTAACATGAAGAAGGTTTAAGACCGAAATATTGTGTATTTTTGTGTTCATGATATGTTTTCTCCCGTCACTGCCTTCAACTTTTGTGAGTGATTAGTCATTTTCCCTTTCCTTGTAATTTATATTGCCTAAAGCCGTTTCCTTTTTCCTTTGTTTAATCACTTTCATAAGCATTAGACATGAAATATGTCACTGTTTCAGTGTATGATGCATTATGATTTTTAGTTAATTAATGTTAGGGGCTGAGAAACTTGATCTTCTTCAGTCTTCCAATCAGGTTTTTCTACCCTTTTTTTATCTAAGTTTAAATCCCCATAAGGTTTGGTGGACCATGGAGAAGGTTTTGTCCTAGGTAAAATAAAGCAAAAATAAAAGTAACATTCAATGTATCACATTGTAATATTCAAGACCAAATAAATATGATACAATATTACATCATTGGTAACTTTCCGATTCTGCCAGAGGTTTTTATAAATAAGATTTTTAATATTCATACCAATAAATTTCAAATGGAACTTTTTTTTAATTTTTGAAGTTTTATATATGTATATATATATATAGATTGTTAGGAAACAAAGGTGCTAAAAGCGGATATATTGAACATTGGATAGATCTTTCTTGCTCACCTTGGCGGAACTAATACTAAACAACAACTTTTTCTCATTTGAGGGGAAAATCTATCACCAAGTGAGTGGCACTGTCATGGGCACTCGTATGGCTCCCTCATACGCTAACCTCTATCTAGGCCGCCTAGAAGAATCATTCATAACTTCAGCCCATCTGAAACCCCTCTTGTGGGTCAGATTCATTGATGATATTTTCATAATCTGGACCCACTCAGTTTCCTCAATAAACTGAACACTGTCAGCTCCTTGAAATTTACATGGACTTACTCCCATACACAGGCCACTTTCCTGGATGTCGACCTTTCCCTCACAAATGGCTATATACACACAGCTGTCCATATCAAACCCACCAACCTACAACAGTACCTTCATTATGATAGCTGCCACCCTCATCACATCAAACGTTCCCTCCCCTACAGCCTAGGCATTCGAGGCAGTCACATTTGTTCCAATCAACAAGCCCTTCAACAATATGCCAGCAATATCTCTGAAGCCCTGATTTCCCGCAATTACCCGCCAATTTTAGTTCACAAACAGGTTTCTCGTGCCACATAACAACCTATCAACAATCCACAATCCTCTAAAACCCACCATAGCCCTGTTTTGATCACCCGTTACTTCCCAGGCTTGGAATCCGTTAACCGAGTCTTGAGACAAGGTTACGACTTCCTTCGAGCCTGCCCGGAGATGAGAAACCTCCTTCCTAAAATCCTCCCTCACCCACCCAGAGCCTGCTTCAGCAGACCTCCAAACCTCAACCAACTCTTGGTCTATAAGCACGGGATCCCCCAGCCTGCAAGACAGCCTCAAGGTTCATTTCCTTGCAACAGATCCCATTGCAAATTATGCAGTATGCACCCGCCTTCCACCACCTTTACCAACCCCGTAACTGGGGAAAGCTTTCCCATCACTGGATTTGCCACTTGTACATCCTCCCACCTCATATACCAACTCACTTGTAACCATTGCCCAGCCTCCTACATCGGACTCTCAACCAATCCACTAGCCATCAGAATGAATGGACACAGACAATCAGTACATACCAAGAACCTTGACCACCCTGTATCTCATCATGCCACTATACATGGCACCAACGATTTTAATACCTGTTTCTCGGTTCGCGCAATCAGAGTCCTCCCAGATAAAAGCAGTATTTCAGAACTTAGGAGGTGGGAACTGGCCTATCAGTACCAACTGGGGACCAGACAATCTCCAGGTCTAAATTTAAGATAGCACCAATTTTCCTCCCACCCATCCCCCTCAGTTCCACCTTCCCTCACAGAACCACCGCTCACCAGAGCTTATCTTTATAGATTGTGTTTTCGAATTTTAGTTTCAGTTTCAACTAAAAAAATATTATTATTATTATTATTTTCCACATTTGTGTCCATTACTTGATTACTTCCGCGTCAGGACCTTGTACAGTTTTGCTTTATACTTGCCATTCATCTCCGTTTTCCAGCCTGTACTCCTCTACCCCCTCCCTCACTTCCTGCCATGATGTATTTCCCCCACCATTAGCCACCAAAATTGTGGCTCACGCAGTTGGCTGCCAGCAGCGCTTGCGTGCAGCCATCTCACTTCTACTGAGGAAGAGCCATGCTCGAAAATTTTATTCTTTGTGTGTTCGTGTTTTTTTCGTGTACCAACGCCGCTGGAATCCCCTTCTTTGGTAAGCGGTGGTTTTTTATCCTATCCAATGTTCAATATATATATATATATAGTTATATATATATAGTTAGTTGTGAGCAAAAATCAATTTGATGGTGATTAAGCTATCATCTTAAAAGTAAATGAAATTTTTCCATTGTTAATAAATCAGTTATATCATAGTAGCTTCAAACAGTTATCCAAAACGCAAAATAGAATTAAAAAGTGACAACATTTTGTTAATTGTTTGTTGCTAAATGCCATAACATATTTAGTTAACAATTTTTAGGTATTAGCCATTGTTTTCTGAGCTTTCATGTTTACCAAAAGAATTCTAGCATGTACTCTTCAGTAACAATAACATTCTTTCACTTGTCAGTTTTATTTTACAATCCTGATTATGGGGAAACATACTGAAACTAGTTGAAAATTTTTTGTTTTTGTTGTTTTTTTGTAAGTTAAATTACTAAAAGAATCTTTTGTTTGTTTGCAGTATACCCACAAAAGCAGCAATATGCATATGCAACAGGATATCCAGCACCAACAGCATATCCAGGGCCATACTACCATGGTTCACAGTATGGACCATATAATTACTAAGATTGTTACAGTTACTTTGAGGGAGACTGCTCATCTTTATACTTTCTGGCTGGACTGGGAATTTATATTTTGGAAATTCTTTCTTCAGCCAGACTAAACACATTCAGATAATGCTTTCTTGTTATCTAAGAAAGCAGCCTTTGTGACATGTATGTAATTCATGACCCTTGAATTCCTCTCTATTGCAGTAAGAATCTTGCTGAAACATTTCCAAATGAATCATCATCACCAATGAAAGTGGTGCAGCAACATATTGTTTTGTTGTGAAGTCCAGAAGTTATTTTAATGTTACATTCCATTTTATTTTAGCAATAACAATAAAGGTGCTTTTACAAATGAAAGTTCTACCTTGCAACAGAACAATATGATCTATTTGTCTGATATCTCTAAGGCCAAGCATATAAAACATATCCACAAATTACACACTTATATGTTACTGTGAATGCCTTGAAATGATAATAGTATAATGTTAAAAGTAATTCATTCTGATGAAAGTACAAGTGACAATGGCTCTAGAGTCTACCAGCAATAAAATGAAACATTTCATGATTTACCAAAGAAATCATAGACATGTTTCATTCACACTAGTTTAAAAGTAATGCAGAATGCCTTTTCAAGCTAAGCTGTAATGTAATAAATTGGTGTAAACAAATTACACACAGTTGTTTATATTTTTTGGTAAATGATTGAAATGTCTGCTTCCAAATATACTCTAAAGACTAACAGAAACTAAGGAAAAAAATGTTATCATCTAAGGAATTAAGTCCATACAATAGTTTATGTCAAAAAATGATTGTGATTTAATGATTTTCTTCCCAGTTTAAGTGTTGTAATGTGAATGATTCAATGAGTGATGGATGTATATGCTTAGAAGTCAGAAATATGTACATAATATAATAACTGATAATTCAGATATACCTGTATGTTAGCTTGTGTGTCATGTACAATTGTGAGGAAGGAATGTGGAATTACAGTGTTTAATGCTGTATCAGGTTTGACTATTTCTATATCATTGCAACATGCAACTAAGCAATGTATAAAATGACATTTTATACAAATTTTCTAGGAATTCTACTCTACAGTATGTAAAATATAATAAACATTTCCTTTTTAATTGTTTTTAACTTTTGTTTATTAATAATTAATCACAGAAGAATGGAATGGAAGAAATGTCATGAGCCAATATTTATATGAAAATTTGAAGGAGAAGGCTGCAGCAATATCAGTTGTTGCTCAGTTTTATGAGTGATGGGTGTACAAATGAATATAATTATAGTTAATAATAATCATGATGTTAGAATTGAAAATCCCAGCATACATAAGTAATAATAATGGTAAAAATACTGTTGTAATTTGTTCAACTCATTTGAAATGTTAAAACCCAACTGGATTTCTCATTGCACTTGAGACAATCTTGAGTATGTGCTTCAACCTTGAGCAGTTTACAGCTAACCTAAAGCTTGTTGCAGACATCAATCAGCTGATGATCTTGACTTGATCCATCTACTCCATTGATTTCCTTTCGTGCAGTCTTCTGCCCTCAACTTTCCCTTCCAAGATCTATTTCTCTAAATTCTCTCTAAATCTTCTCACTATATGAGGGGGGGGGGATCTTTGCAAATTCTTTGACTGTCATGGGAATAAATTTCTTTTTGTGTATTTAAAGTTCCTGTATAGTGAAAACACTGGTTTTCTTTCTATTCTTATATACATGCAGCATTCTACATCAATAGAAGAGTGAGGTAATGAACAATTTAGCTTAAACTGAGAAGGATTTTAAAGTAAATATATGCATTAATTGTAAGCAGGTGTACAGGGAAATTGGCTGTGGAACATGAGCTCCATCACAATTAATAATAATAATCTCAAAGGTGTTGCTGCAGTTGTCTCCAGCCTAAGGGTCCATGTTTCATAACTGTAGGACAAAATGGAGCAGTCAACAAGGTTAAATTTTTATTACATTAGTTATTCACCAGTTTTGATATTAGTATGATTGTTCCTCGTAACTTTTGATAAAAATATTTTGAACAAAAAATATACAGAAGATAATTAAAAATTCCCTAAGTGAATAAGTTATTTCTACTGTGTACCAGCAGTACCTGAAGGTGAAGACTTCATTAGAACTGAAATTTCATTTTAGTGTCAAATAGATGATCTTAAGAATTTTTAGTAGCGTAGTGAATGACAGAGAAAGGGAAAATGTATATTGGGTTCACTATACACAAAAGGTACTGTCTACCAAATTTAAACAAGTGTAGAGAAATAAACTATTGTTTGCTTACTGCTGATAACTGCATAGCGAAAAGAATAAATTAATAAACAAACAAAAACAAAAAAAGAGTGTAAACCGTACATCAGCAGGAGAACATGAGTGCAATATGTGATAGAATAGTGTACTTACCTAAGGCTGTACATGCAAACCTTGATTTCCTGTATTTTAAGCATCAACAGATTGTATAAATAGTGACTTAGATTGAAAACAGTCATTGATTTAATTTTACCACAAATATTTTCTTAATTAATATACTTTTACACAGCAGCATCTATCTTTATTAGAATGGTATCTTACATATTAATGGTAGAATGACAACCTCAAAGAAAAAGTAACAATTTTTTTAAAAGATATATTTTTATAACAAATCATATAATATGGTCTACAGCTTTTCTACCACACAATTATTCTTTACTGCTATGCACATAGACCAGAGAAGCTCTCAATCATTTTTCCTTTCACTTGCAAATTACCACCAATACCTACTTTCCTAAAAAATTGGCATGAATTTTGTGATTAATCAACATCAGGGATAAATATGTACTAATAAAATGGGGGTTGTCATAATTAATTTACTAAAAATATATATATGAATGATGTCACGCAACACATGGTTGGCGTACAGCAAATTTAATTGAGTGAAAGTATATTATGGAAAGGACAGCTTTTATGAAATGGTATGACACAGATTGTTATGTTCACAGTATAATTGGCATTTATTCACAATTCACATAAAATACCTCGCCACCATCATTATGGTTGAATTATTAGCCCATACCTAATGGATAAGAACAAAATTTCAACTGTAAAGTCACAAGTTCTGCCTTATGATAGCTACGACACACACACATGCATACCAATGCTGCCATTCTGAAAGACAACAACAATCAAGAAGCCAGCTCTCTAATAGTGCATTAGCGACACTTGCCAATGACTCTAAAAGTCTCTAAAACAACTAAATTTACTCAAAATAGCTCTTTAATCCCTAAAAATATTGACTTCAATAAATCCTCAACCGCAATCCAATTTTAGTCAGCTTTTCTACATCAGCAAGCCACTGTCTCATCACAAAGATGTAATGATTCAGTATTAAGGATAAAAATCAGTAAAAAGATGTAAGTAGAATAATAATAATTTACAAAGTAATACAGTGTAAATTATTACGCACAGCTGTGCCTGTGCTGGTTCCAGCACTGCTCACATGATATTTTAGAATTCTTTTGTACATTCAGGATAAAAATTTCAACTTTGAGAACAACATTAAATTGATAGATTCTAGTATGGAGCAGTTAAATTAGCAGACACCTTCTTAATTTCTCAGTGAGCCAATGTCACATCCAAGCATAACATCAGCTATCACTAGTGTGTCAGAAGCTATTTTTATGTAAATTTTTGTTGAGACATTTGGTTTTTCTTGGTCCATGCACACCCATACAAAAATTCCAAAATGTATGACTTGGTCTATCTCTCATGGAAGAAATTTGGTACAAATTGGGATAAAACGTATTATATATGTTAACTGATGACATAAGTTATCACTATGTGCACTTTTGTTGAAATCTATTTAATAGTTATTGCGTGAAGCATGTATACAAAGGCTAATATTCCAAAATCTATGGTTTGGGCCTTGGTATGATCAAGAGCTCTATTACTGATTAAATAAAAAGTATTATTTCATAAGCTATGTTTGAGCAGTGTCATTAAAATCCATGGGTTAGCTTATGTATAATACGGAGACAGACAAACAATATTAAAATTAGCAGTTATGGCATCTGTGTCAATGAAAATTACATTAAAATCCATGATATAACTATCACTATATTTTGTTAAAATCTGACTATTATTTTTCTGTGATAGATGAAAACACAGTTCCAGTATTTGTCGGTGTTAATTTGTCTGTGATACTAATCTGAGTAAAATGTATCCTGTCTTAACACCAATAACATAAGATATTGCAATGTGTAATTTCATTAAAATCCAACAGTTCAAAAACCTTTTTTTAAATTGACAAGTCTCAACCATTTCTAACAAATACAGCAGAAAATTATTCTTTCATTTTCTGCACTGCACTATGACATAATTAAAACTTAGTAGCATCAAAATTCCTATTTTCATTTCTTCCTTCAGAAAGAACAATTATTAGTGAATAGAACTAACAGCATAAAAATCAAAACTGCAAAATAAATTATCAAGCTTTTGGACAGTCTTTTAGCTAATTTAATTTAATAATTCACTTATTTCTAATTTGTAATGGAAACCTTTCGTCAGTACATTAACTTGTATATCAGTTGTATCATTCAGATATTTAAACATTCATCTTTATAAACATTTGTTCAGAAACAATTAATTTCATGCTGTATTTTCCCCCTTAATTCCAGATGTGGTATGCTTCTGTCTTTTCTACAACTATCCTCCTGTCTCGAGTCTTTCCTTGTAAATATTTTGTGCTCCATACAAGCAGATACTGTCTGAGACCAAGATCAATAACATCTCTTTATTTATACTTTTAAAATTCCAGTATTTTGCTTTTGATAATGTCTTCACTTGCTGTGCTAGTCTGTTTTGCTATCATACTTGCTTCATGCATTGCAGGTAGATGATTCAGTTTTTTTTTTTTTTTTTTGTAACTGCTTTACGTCTCTTTTTAACATCGAGGTCTTTAGAGACGGGAAAGGATGGGGGGCAAGGATAGGGGCAAGGAATGGGAAGGAATTCGGCCATGGCCTTTTGAAGGAAGCATCCCGGCATTTGCCTGGAGTGATTTGGGGAAACTATGGAAAACCCAAATCTGGATGCCCGGACGGGGATTCGAAACCGCCGTCCTCCCGAATGCGAGGCGAGAACGCTAACCGTTACACCGCCCCGCTCGGTAGATGATTCAGGGATTGGAATAAAATACCAAGGGATGTGTTTAACAAGTTACCAAAAACACCAAATGAATTTAAAATCATGAATGACAGCAAAAGTAGGTGGGGGTGGGGGAGGGGAGGTACAAAGGGGCAGATGCAAAGAAGAGAAATAGGTGTGAAGGAAATTCACCACCTGAGCATGGGTTCAATCACAATTAAATACCGTAAAACAAAACAATTAAAGCAGGTGGTAATTCCATTTTGCTGTGTTAGTGAGCTCTGTTGATTTTATTATCTTGAACCAACATTATGCTTATAATAGCATCATGCTCATCATCTAAAATAAAGTATAATTGTTTTACAATTGAATCTAAGCGTGTTATTGTGAATAAGATTTCAAATGGAAAAAGTGGGTCATCTTCAGTTAAAATTTATGGGCAAACATTTCAAACATTAGAAACAAGGAGGAAAGCTTACTGAATTTTGCGTCAAAAATGGATTTATGTGATGGTCCAAAGAAAAGAAAGGTATTTGATGAATGGTTTGGAATGTAAGTAGGTGTAAGTATTGGTGTATAGTGGAGAGGGAATACAGAAAATTAATTATGTTCCCCATGGTTACGTCAACTTTTTGTTATAGTTGAAATGTTCAAAGAGTTGTGTGATAAGGTCAGGGACCTTGAGGCTCAACCTGTGGAGGCTAAGACAATACAGGCTCAGCCTGTGGAGGCTAAGCATATGGAGAGACAGGGCCAGCGTTAGGGGGGTTAAGCGGGGCAAAAGTACCCGGGACCCGGGTACCAAAGGGGGGCCCCGCCTGCCTGGGTGCCTAAATAAATAGATATCAAAAACAAATTTTAAATCTGCACCAATAATTTTGAACATTTTTGTATTAAAAAGTTCTGAATTTATCCAAAAAAACAAAGTGTAAAGTAAAATATCTTTGTAGGGGGGGGGAGGTGGTAGGGGGCCTAAGATCCCTTACTCGGGGCCCAAGAATCCTAAGCCGGCCCTGTGGAGGCAGCAAGTAGAGTTGGTGGTTTTGATGAGGAGGGTGAGAAGGATGGTTGGGAGCTGATAACAGGTGGCAGGGTGCAAGGGCCAAACAGAAACGACATGCGCCATGACTACTAACTTACACACTTCTAATGGGCGCCGGGAGGGGGTGCACTTGCACCCCCTTGCTATGAAAGAAAAATACACAAATAAGATTAAGAAACAATTTTAAAAAAAATTTAATTCATTGTTTGAATAATAACTTAAGGCGCCTAGATTATTGTCCAGATTTATTCAACACCTTGTCAATAAAATAAGTATAAGTAATGAGTGTTATATGTAATTTATAAAAAGAAATAGATGCACATCCCTTAAAGTACTCCTGCCAGCGCCCATGACACTTCTCTCTGGTAGCTCTTGCCTTATACTGCTGCCAACTGTTAACATTAAAAATTGGTAATTCTACAACAAAACTTACCAGCTTCCCCACACACTTATCATTTTACTATTGCTGTGTAACTTTATTTAATTTAAAGAGATTGATTATATAAACATACTAGCTCGTACCCACGACTTAGTTCGTGATTGTAAAGAATTCATATTGACATAGACATCTAACCACCCTAGTGCACGATGGGAGACTCGATATTATTACCACACACAAGTACCAGTCTTCTGCGCTATTTAGTTCCGGCAGCAAGGTAAAATTTACGGATACACACAAGTCTTTGGATGAAACACGAAAATATTCATGATCGACCAATTTCAAACACCATATATCACACACTCCCACAGTTACCGAATTTCGGCCCATGGAGGAAGGAATTATATGGAGGAGAAGTGACGTTAAATCGGTGAAGCAAGCACTAAACTCTCCCGCATGGTGGCAGCACCGGCAGCGACCATATGGCGCTTCCCAACAATTAAGGTGTTCACATTGTGGTAGATGCAGTGATTATTTCATTTAGTATTGTGTATAAGTGTTTAAAAATGCCAGCTTGTGTTGCGTACGGTTGCACAAATAGGCCATACAGGAAAGAACCTGGAATATCATTTCATAAGTAAGTTGAATTGTAATTATCGTTGTTGAAGTGAGCGGTAGACACCGCAAACTTTGCAGCACGTCTATAAATATTTAGTCATAGCTCTCAATGGGATGACTTTGTTCTCAAATTTTTCTTGGTGTAGTCTAGAAAATCAGCAAACTTGCTATTTTGCACATAATAGACTAGCATTATTTTTTAACGAGTGTTTAAAATGAGATTTAATGGGGCGTGTTTTACTTCGCGATTCAGTGAATTTACTATTACGATTTCTTTCGTCACGTTGCTGATTATACTGACAATGGATGATGAAATTAACTGTTATGTGAGAAGCTGTGAGTTTTATTAATTTTTTAAATAGTTTTTTCAGGCCATTGACTTAGGTTATTTTTAAAGCTTCATATAAGACTTGTTTCTGTTTGTAAATACGTCTATATCTATTTTTACCGATTTTGAAATCTTTCTCATCTATTTATGTCGAAACAGGTTCATGCAGAAATAAAAATGGGCTTCATAAATAAAGAAGTTATTGGCCTTTGAACAAAATCAATTTGGGGAATGTGTTTCTAATTTAGTCTCTTTTTTTTTTTGTACAACATTCTCCCCCCCCCCCCCCCCGTATCTAAATCTAACTGAGATATAATTTTTTTACAATTGTCCTAATAAGTAGGGCTGTGAAATTAGACAACACATCTTGATAAAGAGAATGTTCATTAAGGTGACTGAATAAACATTTTATTTCTGGTACCAGCCTACAAAATGTCTGGGTTGCTCATCCCTAGAGTGGGTCCTCTTACTTTTTTTCTGGTCTAGGACACATTTCAGACTAACCACAAGTGGTAGTAATAAAACTGAAATATCCATTCTGCATGTCAACCAAGTAAACATTGTGGCTTTGACAGAATTAATTTTTGGTCCAGCCTGCATCCAACCTAAACCCCTCAATTTGGATGTTGTATATCCCCCAAACTAAGCAAGATATCGAAAACATTTATTCCTTATTATCGAGTTTTTTCGTCGTGTTACATAAGAATCCATCATTAAATTTGACTTTTGCGAAATTTTTCATCTGCATTTCAACTCAAGACACCTCACTTTTGAGACAGTATATCTCGAGAACTACGTGAAATATCGAAAAATTTTACTCTTTATTTTTTATTTGTCTCGTCTTTTTAAATAAAAATTCATCATAAAATTTGACTTTGAATAATGTTTTCTTCTGAATTTCAACCAAAACCATTTCACATTTGAGACAGAATATCTCGAAAACTAAGCAGGATATCAAAAAATTTTATTCTTCATTTTTTATTTGTCTCATCGAGTTACATAATAATCCATCACCAGATTGCGGCATCACGTTTATCCTAGAGTCCCCTTGAGGTGTTTGTACATATTCCCCGTGTTTGTTGGGAAGCGGTCAAGCCCCCACCACTCCGGCCATGCCCCCCACTCCTCCGCCGGCCTGCTTCACTCCCATGCGTGGTAAAGGTCTCTTGCGTCGTCTCCATATTATTCCTTCCTCCATGTTCGGCCAACGTTGTGATCGATGGGAGACTCTGTGCTACTACCATGGAGGAAGGAATATATGGAGACGACGCAAGGGACCTTCACCACATATTGGAGTGAAACCGGGTGGAGACAAGTGGGGAGGGGAGGCCGCCATATTGCTTGACCAGAGAAACACGGAAATATGCACAAAAACCTCAAGGGAATCATAAGACAACCGTGGCACCGCAATTTGATGATGGATTATTATGTAACTCGACGAGACACATCAAAAATGAAGAATAAAATTTTTTGATATCGTGCTTAGTTCTCAAGATATACTGTCTCAAAAGAGTGGAGTTTCTGGTTGAAATTAAGAAGAAACGTGTCCCAAAAGTCAAATTCTTATGTAACACGACGATAAAAATCTAAAATAAAGAATAAAATTTTTCGATATCTCGCTTAGTTCGCGAGATATACCGTCTCAAAAGTGAGGTTGTAAGGTTATGAGGGGATTCAACGATAACCGTGGCACCGCAATTTGATGACGAATTCTTATGTAACTCGATGAGGGAAACTGAAAGTAAAGAATAATTTTTTTTGATATCTCGCTTAGTTCTCGAGATATTGTACCTTAAAATTGACGTGGTTAGGTTGAAATGCGGCCTGGACCAGAAAAAAACTATTGCCATATCCATATTTGATGATGAATTCGGACGTAACTTAATGAGCAGGTAATTCTTTTTAACTTAACAAACTGTTTATTTCTACAGTCCTTAAATTTTAGTTGATGTTCAAATAGGTTATATTTTCACATTCTATTTCAGTAATTGACAAGGAAGATTTCAAAATCTAGAAATATACTTGTAGACATATTTACAAATAGAAACAAGTCGTATCTGAATTTAAAAAAAAAAAAAAAAGCATAAGTCAATGTTTAGAGCTTTAAAAAAAAATTAATACTTCATAAAACCTCATAGTTTCTGAGCTTACTTAGAAGATATTGTACTGGTAATGGCCTATATAATTTTGCTAAAAAATCAGTACATTCAAAAATCAGAAGCTAACAGCTAATAATAAATAAATTGTTTGTTCTCTTCAGGTATACACCGCATTTAAACCTGCCAACATTTGCGTTAATATTGCCGCTACAAAACCAAACTATATAGACACATCTAAACACAAGAAATGCATCGCGAACTACATTTCCGTCAACAAAGTTTATTTCATCACGTTTAGTAGTTCGCACAGCACAAATATCACGATTAATTTCATCGTGCAATTTCAACGTAAACTTAAACGTGAGTAATGCATGCAGAATACCATATTCACTGTGTCGCGATGTAACATGACCCGTTTAAATTAAATTTCCAACATTTGTCTACAATCAGGCTAGCTTTTCAGTGCAAAATAGTAACATATGCTAATTGTCTACACTACACCAACAAAAATTTGAGAATATATGATCCTATTGAGAGCAATGAATAAATTTATATCGAATGGCCCTAATTTTGCGGTTGCCTGTCAGATACTTCAAGAACGATAGTTACAATGTGACTTACTTATGAAACGCTATTCCAGGTTTTTTCCTATCTCGTCTGTTGTGCAACATATGCATCGCAACTTGGCATTATAGAAAACTTTAGAATATTAGAAAAATGAAATATTCTCAGCAGCTGACACAGTGCAAACAGCCCAATGTTTGGTACTCCTACGATGTCCGCCACGCAGGCACAGTTTTTTCACGAGGTTTCACGGATTTCGCGTTATCTCGTCTCCATATATTCCTTCCTCCATGGCTACTACTACACACAAACGCCAGTTATCTGTGATCTATAGTTTTTCGCTGAAAAGTGATACACCATGACACTTTGTCTTTGGCAGAAGTATGAAATTGCCACAGGGGTCGATCACTTTCAACCCCCATATCTCCCACACCCCCATAGCTACCGACATCTAACAACCATAGTGCACTACATGAGATACGATTCTACTACCCTAACACAAACACCAATGCTCTATGCTATGTAGTTGTGGCAGAAAAGTGACATATGCGGAGACAGTCGAAATGCGGGAGAAGTCGAAATGCGAAAATATCCTTGGTCGGCCACTTACAACCACCATATCTACCACAGTACCACAGTTTCTGAAATTCGGCGCACTGTTGTGATCGAAAGGTGACTCTGTGTTACTACTACACACAAACGCCAGTTATCTGTGATCTATAGTTTTCGCTGAAAAGTGATACACCATGACACTTTTGTCTTTGCAGAAGTATGAAATTGCCACAGGTCGACCACTTTCAACCCCCATATCTCCCACATCCCCATAGCAACCTACTTCTAACAACCATAATGCATGACAGGAAAGACGATTCTACTGCCACACACAAACACCAAAGTCTATGTTATGTAGTTGTGGCAGGAAAGAGAAGTATACGGAGATACGAATTTTTGGTCGAAATATGAAAACGCCCTGCACTGACCAACTTTAATCATTATATCTCCCACATCCCCACAGCTATCGGCATTCGGCCAACGTTGTGCACGACAGGAAACTCCATGCTACTTCCACCCACAAACATCAGTGATCTGTGCTAGGTAGTGGTGGCTGAAAAGTGAAATATAGGAAAAAACACGTCTATTTTTATATATATACTAGCTGGTACCCACGACTTCGTTCGTGATTGTAAAGAATTCATATTGACAGCTATAGACATCTAACCACCATAGTGCACGATGGGAGACTCGATACTATTACCACACACAAATACCAGTCTTCTGCGCTATGTAGTTCCGGCAGCAAAGTAAAATTTACGGATACACACAAGTCTTTGGATGAAATACGAAAATATTCATGATCGACCAATTTCAAACACCATATCTCACACACTCCCACAGTTACCGAATTTCGGCCAACGTTGTGATCGATGGGAGACTCTGTGTTACTACCACACACAAACGCCAGTGATCTGCGATTGATAGTTTTCACTTAAAAGTGATACACCGTGACACATGCGTCTTTGGCAGAAATATGAAATTGCCGCAGGTCGACCATTTTCATCCCCCATATCTTCCACACCCCCATAGCTACAGACATCTAACAACCATAGTGCACGACAACAGACACGATTCTACTACCACACATAAAACATCTATGCTATGTAGTCGTGGCAGAAAAGTGAAATCTGCGGAGACACATGCCTTTCGTCGAAATACGAAAATATCCTTGGTCGGCCACTTACAACCACCATATCTCCACACAACCACAGTTTCTGAAATTCGGCCGCTGTTGTGATCGAAAGGTGACTCTGTGCTACTACACACACAAACCAGAGATCTGTGATCGATAGTTTTCGCTGAAAAGTGATACACCATGACACTTTTGTCTTTGGCAGAAGTATGAAATTGCCACAGGTCGACCACTTTCAACCCCCATATCTCCCACACCCCCATAGCTACCGACATCTAACAACCATAGTGCACTACATGAGATACGATTCTACTACCAAACACAAACACCAATGCTCTATGCTATGTAGTTGTGGCAGAAAAGTGACATATGCGGAGACAGTCGAAATACGAAAATATCCTTGGTCGGCCACTTACAACCACCATATCTACCACAGTACCACAGTTTCTGAAATTCGGCCGCTGTTGTGATCGAAAGGTGACTCTGTTACTACTACACACAACGCCAGTTATCTGTGATCTATAGTTTTCGCTGAAAAGTGATACACCATGACACTTTTGTCTTTGGCAGAAGTATGAAATTGCCACAGGTCGACCACTTTCAACCCCCATTCTCCCACACCCCATAGCTACCGACATCTAACAACCATAGTGCACTACATGAGATACGATTCTACTACCAAACACAAACACCAATGCTCTATGCTATGTAGTTGTGGCAGAAAAGTGACATATGCGGAGACAGTCGAAATACGAAAATATCCTTGGTCGGCCACTTACAACCACCATATCTACCACAGTACCACAGTTTCTGAAATTCGGCCGCTGTTGTGATCGAAAGGTGACTCTGTGCTACTACTACACACAAACGCCAGTTATCTGTGATCTATAGTTTTCGCTGAAAAGTGATACACCATGACACTTTTGTCTTTGGCAGAAGTATGAAATTGCCACAGGTCGACCACTTTCAACCCCCATTCTCCCACCCCCATAGCTACCGACATCTAACAACCATAGTGCACTACATGAGATACGATTCTACTACCAAACACAAACACCAATGCTCTATGCTATGTAGTTGTGGCAGAAAAGTGACATATGCGGAGACAGTCGAAATACGAAAATATCCTTGGTCGGCCACTTACAACCACCATATCTACCACAGTACCACAGTTTCTGAAATTCGGCCGCTGTTGTGATCGAAAGGTGACTCTGTTACTACTACACACAAACGCCAGTTATCTGTGATCTATAGTTTTCGCTGAAAAGTGATACACCATGACACTTTTGTCTTTGGCAGAAGTATGAAATTGCCACAGGTCGACCACTTTCAACCCCCATCTCCCACACCCCCATAGCTACCGACATCTAACAACCATAGTGCACTACATGAGATACGATTCTACTACCAAACACAAACACCAATGCTCTATGCTATGTAGTTGTGGCAGAAAAGTGACATATGCGGAGACAGTCGAAATACGAAAATATCCTTGGTCGGCCACTTACAACCACCATATCTACCACAGTACCACAGTTTCTGAAATTCGGCCGCTGTTGTGATCGAAAGGTGACTCTGTGCTACTACTACACACAAACGCCAGTTATCTGTGATCTATAGTTTTCGCTGAAAAGTGATACACCATGACACTTTTGTCTTTGGCAGAAGTATGAAATTGCCACAGGTCGACCACTTTCAACCCCCATTCTCCCACACCCCCATAGCTACCGACATCTAACAACCATAGTGCACTACATGAGATACGATTCTACTACCAAACACAAACACCAATGCTCTATGCTATGTAGTTGTGGCAGAAAAGTGACATATGCGGAGACAGTCGAAATACGAAAATATCCTTGGTCGGCCACTTACAACCACCATATCTACCACAGTACCACAGTTTCTGAAATTCGGCCGCTGTTGTGATCGAAAGGTGACTCTGTGCTACTACTACACACAAACGCCAGTTATCTGTGATCTATAGTTTTCGCTGAAAAGTGATACACCATGACACTTTTGTCTTTGGCAGAAGTATGAAATTGCCACAGGTCGACCACTTTCAACCCCCATTTCTCCCACACCCCCATAGCTACCGACATCTAACAACCATAGTGCACTACATGAGATACGATTCTACTACCAAACACAAACACCAATGCTCTATGCTATGTAGTTGTGGCAGAAAAGTGACATATGCGGAGACAGTCGAAATACGAAAATATCCTTGGTCGGCCACTTACAACCACCATATCTACCACAGTACCACAGTTTCTGAAATTCGGCCGCTGTTGTGATCGAAAGGTGACTCTGTGCTACTACTACACACAAACGCCAGTTATCTGTGATCTATAGTTTTCGCTGAAAAGTGATACACCATGACACTTTTGTCTTTGGCAGAAGTATGAAATTGCCACAGGTCGACCACTTTCAACCCCCATATCTCCCACACCCCCATAGCTACCGACATCTAACAACCATAGTGCACTACATGAGATACGATTCTACTACCAAACACAAACACCAATGCTCTATGCTATGTAGTTGTGGCAGAAAAGTGACATATGCGGAGACAGTCGAAATACGAAAATATCCTTGGTCGGCCACTTACAACCACCATATCTACCACAGTACCACAGTTTCTGAAATTCGGCCGCTGTTGTGATCGAAAGGTGACTCTGTGCTACTACTACACACAAACGCCAGTTATCTGTGATCTATAGTTTTCGCTGAAAAGTGATACACCATGACACTTTTGTCTTTGGCAGAAGTATGAAATTGCCACAGGTCGACCACTTTCAACCCCCATTTCTCCCACACCCCCATAGCTACCGACATCTAACAAATAGTGCACTACATGAGATACGATTCTACTACCAAACACAAACACCAATGCTCTATGCTATGTAGTTGTGGCAGAAAAGTGACATATGCGGAGACAGTCGAAATACGAAAATATCCTTGGTCGGCCACTTACAACCACCATATCTACCACAGTACCACAGTTTCTGAAATTCGGCCGCTGTTGTGATCGAAAGGTGACTCTGTGTTACTACACACACAAACGCCAGTTATCTGTGATCTATAGTTTTCGCTGAAAAGTGATACACCATGACACTTTTGTCTTTGGCAGAAATGAAATTGCCACAGGTCGACCACTTTCAACCCCCATATCTCCCACACCCCATAGCTACCGACATATAACAACCATAGTGCACTACATGAGATACGATTCTACTACCAAACACAAACACCAATGCTCTATGCTATGTAGTTGTGGCAGAAAAGTGACATATGCGGAGACAGGAAATACCAAAATATCCTTGGTCGGCCACTTACAACCACCATATCTACCACAGTACCACAGTTTCTGAAATTCGGCCGCTGTTGTGATCGAAAGGTGACTCTGTGCTACTACTACACACAAACGCCAGTTATCTGTGATCTATAGTTTTCGCTGAAAAGTGATACACCATGACACTTTTGTCTTTGGCAGAAGTATGAAATTGCCACAGGTCGATCACTTTCAACCCCCATATCTCCCACACCCCCATAGCTACCGACATCTAACAACCATAGTGCACTACATGAGATACGATCTCAACTACCAAACACAAACACACTACATGAGATAAGATTCAACTACCAAACACAAACACCAATGCTCTATGCTATGTAGTTGTGGCAGAAAAGTGACATATGCGGAGACAGGAAATACGAAAATATCCTTGGTCGGCCACTTACAACCACCATATCTACCACAGTACCACAGTTTCTGAAATTCGGCCGCTGTTGTGATCGAAAGGTGACTCTGTGCTACTACTACACACAAACGCCAGTTATCTGTGATCTATAGTTTTCGCTGAAAAGTGATACACCATGACACTTTTGTCTTTGGCAGAAGTATGAAATTGCTACAGGTCGACCACTTTCAACCCATATCTCCCACATCCACATAGCTACCGACATCTAACAACCATAGTGCACTACATGAGATACGATTTACTATCAAACACAAACACCAATGCTCTATGCTATGTAGTTGTGGCAGAAAAGTGAAATGCGGAGACAGTCGAAATACGAAAATATCCTTGGTCGGCCACTTACAACCACCATATCTACCACAGTACCACAGTTTCTGAAATTCGGCCGCTGTTGTGATCGAAAGGTGACTCTGTGCTACTACTACTCACAAACGCAAGTTATCTGTAATATCTATTTTTCGCTGAAAAGTGATACACCATGACACTTTTGTCTTTGGAAGAAGTATGAAATTGCCACAGGTCGACCACTTTCAACCCCCATATCTCCCACATCCCATAGCTACCGACATCTAACAACCATAGTGCACGACAGGAAAGACGATTCTACTACCACACACAAACACCATAGGTCTATGTTATGTAGTTTTGGCAGGAAAGAGAAGTATACGGAGATACGAATTTTTGGTCGAAATATGAAAACGCCCTGCACTGACCAACTTTAATCATTATATCTCCCACATCCCCACAGCTATCGGCATTCGGCCAACGTTGTGCACGACAGGAAACTCCATGCTACTTCCACCACAAACATCAGTGATCTGTGCTAGGTAGTGGTGGCTGAAAAGTGAAATATAGGAAAAAACACGTCTATTTTTATATATATATAGATAAGATGTGAAATTATAATGGAGCACATCTTGGGACATACAGCAAAGGAAAAATTGTTAAACCAGGTTTTATGTGAGGAGAAGAAACAGCGGTAAAGAAACTCTTAAATGATGACGTGGATTGCAATACGAAGAGAATACTCCAGTGCGGGATGAACTGATGGATTAGGTCAACAAACCACCTGAGAAAACTCTAAATGAAAGGGGAAACATGATTTTGACCCATAATATAAATGCTGTTCGTTGACAGGTCTTTGTAAATTAAAAGCACCATAAATGAACAAGTGACAAAAACGGAAATGTTTGAACTAACAGTCGGGAAGGCCGGTGAGTACTAAGATATGACCACTCTGATCTCGGTTTTCAATTACGTTTCCAAAATTAATTAGCGGAATGGGAGTTCATGTCCTTACAATTGATCATGATTGATTTCCTTCCCTTCCTAACACTTCAGAAAGTCCAAAACCTAACATATGGTTTTAATTGTCTCGTTGTCAATGAACAGCTAAACCTAAAGCATTAATGCCGCAGTAAATATCATAACTATCGTATACCAGAGCGGTAACGTTCGGGACAATCAGACAAGCGCTCAGAATATTTTTTCCTTACTAGGTCCTTATGGCTCGTCGAAATTGAGGTCATTAGAGCCTGAAAACTATTGTAGGTGAGGAAGTGTGGAAATTCGACATTTATAGAAACTATCCTAGCATTCGCCAGGAATGTTTTCTGAAAACCATGAAAAGATGAAATTTAGATAGCCTGATGGAATCCGAGTTCTAATACCAGGCCCTAACGTTATCCGTACACCCATCAGGTTCAGTATAACTCAATAGAGTCCAGTCATTCTCATGTCTGATTTCAATTGTTTCTCTCAACCAATGCTTAGATTGTTCCTAATTATACAACATTCCTCATTTATTGCTCTTATTTCCAATAAAATTTAAAATATAGTTGCCCTCGATTCTATAAAGAAGAATGAGAATTCCTACTCGACTAGGAAACTATCTCAAGCACAAAATTGATAGTTGCAGCATTATGGGAATGCATGAAGTCGGATATTTTGCGTTAATCGTACACCATTCCAGCCATTTAAAGGTCCCGTTACAAGTACTTCAGACAAAAAATAACTATCATACTGATGTAATATATATCGACATGCAAGAATGGAAAGAGTAGTAACAGCCAAATATGACCTACAATTCTGCAATTAATTTCTTGTGCCTTCCAATATCGTTCTCTGCAGTTTAAAGAAAGTTGGCTAACACGATGGTCATCGTCTGGGTCGTTAGCCCTGTGACATAATATTTCTAGGGATAGTAGTTCTTCAGTGGAGCATTCAGCACCGCAGTTGGAGTAAGAATGTCCAAATGCTATTGTCACTACTAAAAACTTGGGCCCGCAGTGCAGCCCAGTGAAAACTCGGGAGTACATACACCCGAACAGTAACGTTATTAATCATAGTTGATTATGTTTCTATTTCTGATCTTTGAACATTCAACGAAATTCTGCAGATCACTGTGTCGAATAGTCCCGAGGATATCTAAAATAATGATGCTCATGTCAAGCTCGCATCACTCAACAAGCTCTGCTGGGTGTTCATTACGGAATCTCAAACGTACAAATTCACCTAATTGTTGTGTTGTCTGCAGCTGATATCGAATATTCTGTGTATGAAACTGAAGCGAGAACAATACACTTGGCGGGCTTACATGATGAAATGTTCAGTAGCATGATTTTTTTTTGTATTGTAGCTAATTTCCGATATGTAACCTCCTAAGGATTACAGGAAATCTTCAGTGACCTTTCTGGAGTTTATGGTTTCTGCAAAACAACAAATGATCAATTTTAAATAAAGCCTGGTAGGTGAGTAGTAACGCTCTCTCCCAGGGGTGGCCAACCCAAATGATCTTGCGGGCCAGTTTGGAAGTGCATATTAACTCCGCGGGCGCCATATAAAATTATACAGGGCGTTCGCCGGGAAACGCAACCCACTGTTAGCGCTACAAGGAAGAAACTGCTCCCGGCGAGCGAGCGCTCAGTTTCCGGCATTGTTCGACCGTCGGCCGCGGACTATTTCATAATAATTACGCTTCATAAACTTCATAAACTTGTGTGCTAAGCATTTAAATGTGACGTAATTCATTAGCTTACCTTATAAAAGATGCTGGAAGTGTTGACCCTCTTGTGTAATGCACATTTCACATCTTCTGAACATATTTCGAGACACACGCTGCCCTAACTGACTTAATGATTTTTTGGGTGACTGTTCTAGTCGAAAAGCGATATCGTCAATTTTCTCCTCTGTGAGAATACGGTTGACCGACAGTCTCTTTTTGTTAAAAAATGAACCCGTTTCTCTTACTTTTTTAACCAGACGCAGAATTGTTGATTTAGCTGGCAGTAAAGCGCCAGGAAATTCGCGACGAAATTTACTGCGACACTTTTTAAACGACTTCTTCTTCACATATGTATCGTAGAGAAATATTCTTTGTTGCAAACTGTAACGTACCATAATTATACTCACACTCAAACACGGTACAGATTAATAAGAGTATGAAGCCCCAAACCAGCCAAACCGCAAAGAAACGTTTATTCACAACACTGATTAATAAGAGACTGAAGTCACAAACTATCTACAATGCAAAGAAACCGTTCTTAACAATGTAAGGGTCACTGCAATGCACTGTTGGGGCAGCGGAGGTGTTAAACAGTGCGGTGATTCACGGTGCCGGTTGGCGGAAACTGCTGGGTCCACTGACCGAGCAAGTTGCCGACGGCAACAGACTGGGAGGGTAGCGTTTTCCGGCGAACGCCCTGTATATCCCACT
>JARYHS010008075.1:102849475-102981057 GCA_031002005.1 Vandiemenella viatica | reverse complement strand
CATTTTCTAGTGGCATTTATTCTTCTAGTGGGTAGATTTAGTGTATACAGCTATAATATCACACCACTTGACAATGGTAAATTCAGAACTTGGTAAGCATTTAAAACAAGCAAGAGATTCGGTCAAGTACAATCAATTAATAGCAGCCGTGGAAACACAGGTACAGCTGCATTCTAGACATAAGAAATTAGTCACCACAGTAAGCTTAACCGCAATAGTAGTAGTAATCATCATTGTTCTGTTAATATTTGCACTTTATAAGCAATATAATAAAAAATTGACTAAATTAAATGTGGAGCATCCACTGCCCACAGCCGAACAGATTATAATATCTATGCCTTCTAGTAGTAGAGAAAACAATTCAGAGGTTGATACAACAAAGTGTTAATGATGTTTCGATATTTCAGAAAAAATGTATATGTTTCTTTTAAAAAGATTATAATTAATGGAACTAATTCGAGTATTGATGAATGTGGAATCGAACAAAGACTGTAACAAATGTAATATCTGTAAAGTTTGTAAGCCAGTGGGGAAAACCCGTACACTCATGTTCTAACTAATGTTAGGAAATAGTAAACCTCAGAATGGAGGAATTTGTGCAGCCTGAGGGCAAAGGCTTCAAAAACAGGGGGGAATGATTGTTACAGCCAGTTTTAATAATTAATTTAATAAGTAAAAGGAACAGAATATGTGTGGAGTAGCGAGTTGTAATCGGCGCACAGCTGAGCCATGTTGTGCAAGCAAATCGCAAACAGTGAGAGTGCTGACTTGGTGGGTCAGCAAAGCTGTGGCCTCATTGCCGAAGGTAAGCCGACGTGCTCCCTTGAGGAGCATATGGAAGGTACGAGAATGACGATAGCAGCATTACGTAGGGGCTTGCGTAGGCCAGGACGATGGCCGCGTAAGGAGGACAAGTTTATGAATTTGGAAGTATATGAGCGGAGGTGAAGTAGGCCTCGGGGTTCAGTTCGATCAGTTCGAGCTACGCCGTAATGATGTGTATCTAGCCGCCACTGACAAATCATCAACGAAGCCTCGCCCTCGCTAGGATCGCCAACTCTAATGTAAGTCTTGGTCTACCATCATATTATGAGTGTACGGATCTTTGCCTCTGGCAGCTAGTAAATGCTGTATCTATCTAGAAGAATAAAGTAGCTGTCTTGCCACTAACATTGGAAATCAAAGCCCGTAGTTCCAGCGTACTACACGATAAGAAGAGCTGGATATACGTGCATTGAAGTCCGACTTGTCATTGTAATTAAGTGCCTATGCTAACGCCCACAGACCGCTAAGGTTATCCTGCAGCCCAAATAGTGGTCCTTAACAACACCATGACACTTTTGTCTTTGGCAGAAGTATGAAATTGCCACAGGTCGACCACTTTAAACACCCATTTATCCCACACTCCCATAGCTACCGACATCTAACAACCATAGTGCTCTACATGAGATACGATTCTACTACCAAACACAAACACCAATGCTCTATGCTATGTAGTTGTGGCAGAAAAGTGACATATGCGGAGACAGTCGAAATACGAAAATATCTTGGTCGGCCACTTACAACCACCATATCTACCACAGTACCACAGTTTCTGAAATTCGGCCGTTGTTGTGATCGAAAGGTGACTCTGTGCTACTACTACACAAAAACGCCAGTTATCTGTGATCTATAGTTTTCGCTGAAAAGTGATACACCATGACTCTTTTGTCTTTGGAAGAAGTGTGAAATTGCCACAGGTCGACCACTTTCAACCCCAATTTCTCCCACACCCCCATAGCTACCAGCATCTAACAAACATAGTGCTCTACATGAGATACGATTCTACTACCAAACACAAACACCAATGCTCTATGCTATGTAGTTGTGGCAGAAAAGTGACATATGCGGAGACAGTCGAAATACGAAAATATCCTTGGTCGGCCACTTACAACCACCATATCTACCACAGTACCACAGTTTCTGAAAATCGGCCGCTGTTGTGATCGAAAGGTGACTCTGTGCTACTACTACACACAAACGCCAGTTATCTGTGATCTATAGTTTTTCGCTGAAAAGTGATACACCATGACACTTTTGTCTTTGGCAGAAGTATGAAACTGTCACAGGTCGACCACTTTCAACCCTCATTTCTCCTAAACCCCCATAGCTACCGACATCTAACAACCATAGTGCACTACATGAGATACGATTCTACTACCAAACACAAACACTAATGCTCTATGTTACGAAGTTGTGGCAGAAAAGTGACATATGCGGAGACAGTCGAAATGCGAAAACATCCTTGGTCGGCCACTTACAACCACCATATCTACCACAGCACCACAGTTTCTGAAATTCGGCCGCTGTTGTGATCGAAAGGTGACTCTGTGCTACTACTACACACAAACGCCAGTTATCTGTGATCTGTAGTTTTCGCTGAAAAGTGATACACCATGACACTTTTGTCTTTGGCAGAAGTATGAAATTGCCACAGGTCGACCACTTTAAACACCCATTTATCCCACACTCCCATAGCTACCGACATCTAACAACCATAGTGCTCTACATGAGATACGATTCTACTACCAAACACAAACACCAATGCTCTATGCTATGTAGTTGTGGCAGAAAAGTGACATATGCGGAGACAGTCGAAATACGAAAATATCTTGGTCGGCCACTTACAACCACCATATCTACCACAGTACCACAGTTTCTGAAATTCGGCCGTTGTTGTGATCGAAAGGTGACTCTGTGCTACTACTACACAAAAACGCCAGTTATCTGTGATCTATAGTTTTCGCTGAAAAGTGATACACCATGACTCATTTGTCTTTGGAAGAAGTGTGAAATTGCCACAGGTCGACCACTTTCAACCCCCATTTCTCCCACACCCCCATAGCTACCAACATCTAACAAACATAGTGCTCTACATGAGATACGATTCTACTACCAAACACAAACACCAATGCTCTATGCTATGTAGTTGTGGCAGAAAAGTGACATATGCGGAGACAGTCGAAATACTAAAATATCCTTGGTCGGCCACTTACAACCACCATATCTACCACAGTACCACAGTTTCTGAAAATCGGCCGCTGTTGTGATCGAAAGGTGACTCTGTGCTACTACTACACACAAACGCCAGTTATCTGTGATCTATAGTTTTCGCTGAAAAGTGATACACCATGACACTTTAGTCTTTGGCAGAAGTATGAAACTGCCACAGGTCGACCACTTTCAACCCTCATTTCTCCTAAACCCCCATAGCTACCGACATCTAACAACCATAGTGCACTACATGAGATACGATTCTACTACCAAACACAAACACTAATGCTCTATGTTACGAAGTTGTGGCAGAAAAGTGACATATGCGGAGACAGTCGAAATGCGAAAATATCCTTGGTCGGCCACTTACAACCACCATTTCTACCACAGTACCACAGTTTCTGAAATTAGGCTGCTGTTGTGATCGAAAGGTAACTCTGTGCTACTACTACACACAAACGCCAGTTATCTGTGATCTGTAGTTTTCGTTGAAAAGTGATACACCATGACACTTTTGTCTTTGGCAGAAGTATGAAATTGCCACAGGTCGACCACTTTCAACACCCATTTCTCCGACACCCCCCTAGCTACCGACATCTAACAACCATAGTGCTCTACATGAGATACGAATCTACTACCAAACACAAACACCAATGCTCTATGCTATGTAGTTGTGGCAGAAAAGTGACATATACATAGACAGTCGAAATACTAAAATATCCTTGGTCGGTCACTTACAACCACCATATCTACCACAGTACCACAGTTTCTGAAATTCGGCCGCTGTTGTGATCGAAAGGTGACTCTGTGCTACTGCTACACACAATCGCCAGTTATCTGTGATCTGTAGTTTACGCTGAAAAGTGATACACCATGACACTTTTGTCTTTGGCAGAAGTATGAAATTGCCACAGGTCGACCACTTTCAACACCCATTTCTCCGACACCCCCCTAGCTACCGACATCTAACAACCATAGTGCTCTACATGAGATACGAATCTACTACCAAACACAAACACCAATGCCCTATGCTATGTAGTTGTGGCAGAAAAGTGACATATGCGGAGACAGTCGAAATACTAAAATATCCTTGGTCGGCCACTTACAACCACCATATCTACCACAGTACCACTGTTTCTGAAATTAGGCCACTGTTGTGATCGAAAGGTGACTCTGTGCTACTACTACACACAAACGCTAGTTATCTGTGATCTATAGTTATCGCTGAAAAGTGATACACCATGACACTTTTGTCTTTGGCAGAAGTATGAATTTGCCACAGGTCGACCACTTTCAACCCCCATATCTCCCACATCCCCATAGCTACCGACATCTAACAACCATAGTGCACGACAGGAAAGATGATTCTACTACTACACACAAACACCAACAGTCTATGTTATGTAGTTGTGGCAGGAAAGAGAAGTATACGGAGATACGAATTTTTGGTCGAAATATGAAAACGCCCTGCACTGACCAACTTGAATCATTATATCTCCCACATCCCTACAGCTATCGGCATTCGGCCAAAATTGTGCACGACAGGAAACTCCATGCTACTTCCACCCACAAACATCAGTGATCTGTGCTAGGTAGTGGTGGCTGAAAAGTGAAATATAGGAAAACACACGTCTATTTTTATATATATATAAGATAACATATAAGATTTACAAATTAATGGTGGGTGAAGTGGTAATTCACAGTTGCCCCCACTTTACAACAAATCAAGCAGAGCTCTTTAACAGTTTATTGGATTGGTGTAATCTATTCGCCCATCATTACTTTACTGTCCATACTTTACAGCAAAACAAGTGAATATATTTAATAGTCGTTTGGTTTGGTGTAAACTACACCTATTCATCAATCATCCACACAAGCATTTCTTTAAATGTCACTTTATTTACTCTAATATTTACAAACTTATATCCACAAAATATTAGCTACTTTCTTTGTCAGTTCAACACTCATTTGTCAACTCAATTGTGTAAACACAAGGGATATTCACTCATCTCACTTCTTATCTCTAACTTTACAAAATTTCAAATCCACTACATTACATAGTCCCAACTTTTTACCAGACATAGGATATACCATGGCCGGATTAAAACAGCGCGAGGTCCGTAACAAATGTGAAGAAGGGGTCCATGGTTCTCGCCGTCCACGGCCAGTAGTAGAGTTTTTTTTAAAAAAATAATAATAAATAAATAAATAAAAACTACCCTTACAGGGAGGCTCCTAGAAGGCACGGAGCCCCCCTAGAAGGCGTGAGGCACGTTGCATGTGCTAAGTCATGCTACGTGGCTAATCCGGTAGTCGGATATAGTAACCAGTACGCGTTTTTGAGTGGCTACCTGCTATCAAAAAAGGTCTATGAAAAATATCAAAGAATTTTTTTATCTCAACATTTATCCCACACCATCTCTGTTGGGATATGTCCTGTCTTTGTGGAAAATGGACTGCTTCTCATGGTAAACTCGGTGCTTTTCTATTATACATCAAAAGATAAGAACGACATCAATTGTTTTTTGTTATTCAGAACAGGAAATTCGGCAATTGCTTTTATCTTCTCCGCGTTGGGTCGTATTCTTCTGAGTCTATCTTGTGCTGCAATAACTTTATTTCTTTCTTTACAAGCTCACATTTTGACAGCTTTAACATCAATGCCCTCTTTGTAAGGTTGCTAGTAGTTCTTCCAAAATTTTACACTATTCTTCCCAAGTGCTGGAGATTACCAATGTATCGTCTAAGTAATTGCTAGTGATCACCCAGGAGTCGAAATTCGACATAATTCATTAAGTTTTTTAGTTTATTTTTTAAAAGAGTAATAATAATTGCATATATGTTTTGAATTTGTTCTATTGCGTTTGCTGCAAGCATAGATATATTAAATAGTGTATATATTGACGTCGTTGGTTGCGAGCGTGAACCAATACGTAATTACTTTATTAGCTTGTGTTGTTTGTCTAATTGCCTGCAATACCTACAAAATTAAAATGATACATTCCACGCGTGACTGTATCCTACATTTTAGCTTCTGCTAACCATAGAAAATGATGAAATGTATTTACGAATGTTTCAAAATAAAATTTTACTTTCTATTTGTCGATGGTTGATTTGAATTTAGTTGATCATAAAATGATTTAAAACAATCATTTTGACTTATGGCTGGTAATACCATGGCGGAAAGAAATATATGGAGGAGAAGTGACGTTAAATCTGTGAAGTCGGCTCTAAACTCTCGCGCATGCGCGGTGGTGGCAGCGGCGATATTGCGAACCCAAACAAATAAAAAAGTTCAGATTGTGTATGATGTTGTGATTATTTCATTTTGTAATGTGTATAAGTGTTTTATAATGCAATCTTGTGTTGCATACGCTTGCACAAATAGGCAAGTGAGGAAAGAAACTGGAATATCATTTCATAAGTAAGTTGCATTCTAATTATCGTTCTTGATGTGTGGAGTAAGAATTGCAAATTTTGGTGCCTGTCTATAAATATTTAGTCATAGCTCTCAATGGGATGACTTTGTTCTCAAATTTTTTTGGTGTAGTGTAGAAAATCAGCATACCTTGCTATTTTGCACATAACAGACCAGCATTACTTTTTAACGAGTGATGAAAATGAAATTTTAAAGGGGTGTTCAGTGAATTTAGTATTGCGCTTTCTTTCGTTCGTTAGTAATTTCATGAGGACCATGCTAGTGATAAAACGTGTATCGCGATGGACACTACTTCCAGCTATTCCCAATTAAGCTTACGATGTATGGTAAAAAGATAACTATTTTTATTCTGGTCTAGGCCGCATTTCAACCTAACCACAAGTGGTAGTAAAAAAACTGAAATATCCATTTTGCATGTCCACCATGTAATTCATTGTGGCTTTGGCAGAATTAATTTTTGTTCCAGGCCGCATCCCAACCCGATCCCCTCAATTTGGAGATAGTATTTCCCCAAAACTAAGCACGATATCAAAATTGGTATTCTTTATTTTCGATTTGTCTCTTCGTGTTACATAAGAATCGATCAATAAATTTGACTTTTGCGAAATTTTTCTTCTGCATTTCAACTCAAGACACCTCACTTTTGATACAGTATATCTCGAGAACTAGGTGAGATATCGAAAACTTTTATTCTTTATTTTTTATTTGTCTCGTCTTTTTAAATAAGAATCCATCATCAAATTTGACTTTGACCAACTTTTCTTCTGAATTTCAACCAAAAACATTTCACATTTGAGACAGAATATCTCGAAAACTAAGTAGGATATCAAAAAATTTTATTCTTCATTTTTTTATTTGTCTCATCAAGTTACATAATAATCCATCTCCAGATTGCGGCATTACGTTTATCCTTGAGGTTTTTGTACATATACCCCGTGTCTGTCTGGGTACGGCCTAGTCCCCCACTCCTCCTCCGCCCGGCGTCACTTCAGTGCGTGGTGAAGGTCTCTTGCGTCGTCTCCATATATTTCTTTCCTCCATGGGTAATACTGCTTTAGCTTTATGACAACATGAAGCAAATTCAGTCCTTTCACCTAATGTAACTTATGATTCGAAATGTTTTTCTTTGTAAAACTTGTAAATTTGAAACTATAAAAATTTCTTGGAATGAGCATTTAAATGTATCCATCAAAATAACTTCATTATTTTGTGTGTTCGCTATTTAAATTTGGTCTATTATCATTTTGAATTTAAAGCAAATAGATATTCTTTCTTTTTTGTCTCACTCTCTCTGCGACCTGTCAATGTCTATATCGAGGCATAATGAAAGTAGATGCAAATATCTGAATTTTTTAAAAAAAAATCCGTATTGAGATTACTGAAATTTAAAAAACAAAAGACCCTTAACCAAAGTTTAACCTTTTAAATAATAAAAATACCACATAGTATTTGGCAGAATCGTTACATTTCTCATACAACTTTCTTTTATAACTTCAAAGATTAATCTCTACTTTATGCGGCTCTTTTTGTTTCACCAAAGACGGCAGAGTATCTCAATGCTGGGAATACATGTCGGATAGTTGACTCCGATCAGATTTCACGCTCATACACGTTCGGGAATTCATTTTTTATTTAATAATGTGCCCACGACTTCGTTCGTGTTTGTAAAGAATTTTGATTGACAGCTACCGACATCTAACTACCACAGTGCATGATGGGAGACTCGCCGCTATTACCACACACAAACGCCTGTTATCTGCGCTATACAGTTCAGGCATCAAACTAAACTATACGGAGACACATGTCTTTTGTCGAAATACGAAAATATCCTTCAGTGACCACTTTCAACCACCATATCTCCCACACTCCCACAGTTACCGAAATTCGGCCAACGTTGTGATCGGCGAGTGACTCTGTGCTACTACCACACAAAAACACCAGAGATCTGCGCTAGATAGTTTTGGCTGAAAAATGATACACCATGACACATTCGTCTTTGGTAGAAATATGAATGTGCCGCAGGTCGACCACTTTCAGCTTCGTATCTCCCACACCTCCATAGTTACCGACATCTAACCACCATAGCGCATGAGGAAATACACGATACTACTAACACACACAAACAACAATGGTCTAGTATATGCAGTCGGGCAGCAAAGTGACATACACGGAGACACATGTCTTTGATCGAAATACTAAAATATCCCTGATCGGCATCTTTCAACCACCATTTCTCTCACACTCACACAGTTACCAAAATTCGGCCAACGTTGTGATCGACAGGTGACTCTGTGCTATTACCACACATAAACACTAGTGATCTATGCTAAATAGTTTTGGCTGAAAAGTGGTACACCATGACACATACGTCTTTGGTAGAAATATGAAAGAGCCGCAGATCGACCAATTTTAACCACCATTTCTCCCACACCTCCATTACTACCAACATCTAACCACTATAGTACACGATGGAATACACGATACTAATGCCACACACAAAAACGAATGATCTACTCTATGTGGTTGTGGCAGCAAAGTGACGTATACGGAGACACATGTTTTTGGTCAAAATACGAAAATATCCTTGATAAGCCACGTTGAACAACCATATCTCCCACAGTTACCGAAATTCGGCCAGCGTTGTGATCGGCGAGTGATTTTATGTTACAACCACACACAGACACCAGTGATCTGCGATAGATAGTTTTGGCTGAAAAGTGATACACCATGACATACGTTTTAGGTAGAAATATGAAAGTGCCTCAGGTCGACCACTTTCAACCACCATATCTCCCACATCCCCATAGTTACCAACATCTAACCACATAGTAAACGATAGGAGACAAGATTCTACTACCACACACAAACATCAATGGTCTATCCAATGTAGTTGTGGCAGGAAAGAGAATTATAAGGATACACAAGTCTTTGGTCGTAATATGGAAATGCCCTGCATCGAACTGTTTTAACCATTATATCTCCCACATCCCCACAACTATTGGCATTCGGCCAACGTTGTTCGTAACAAGAAACTCCATGCTATTTCCACACACAAACACCAGTGATCTGTGCTAGGTAGTGGTGGCTGAAATGTGAAATATATGGAAACACACGTCTATTTTTATATAAATATAAGATTTGTAAAATGTATTAACTATGCTTATTTTTTTTTTTTTCTTTACTGTTGACCTGTGACCACAGACATTGGCAGAATCGCTAAGTGTCGTTGTCACTAAAAAGCAATTGAATGTAAACAACGAATGTTTTATTTTATTTAATTTAATGTATTTGTAACATATATATATATATATATATATATATATATATATATAGATTTTATCTTTGTGCACTTCTTCTCCATATAAACTTTAACTATGCCAAATCTTACACTTCACCGTGCGAGCAATATTCTCAAAAAGGTATCCGAAATTTTTGCTTAGCGTATTAATATATAAATATAAGTTGCTCAGCAAATCATCCGCCAGTACTCGATCTAAAGCTCTTATGAATACAGAGACGGAAATATTTAATCCGAAAGGAACTTCCCTACATTGGTAACATTTACCTGCAAGTTAAAATGTAGTATACTTCCTCGATTCTGGAGCCAATTGAACCTGACATTACCCGGCGGTCAAGTCGAGACTTGTCATATACTTTACGCTATGAAATTTCTGCAGCATTTCTTCGAGATTTTCTTGGCGATCAGTTTCTCTATCCACAATTTTGTTTGGAGTTCTGGCGTCCAATACCAATCTCACCGATCCATCTTTTTTACTCACTTATATCAACGGATTATTATATTGGCTGCAACTATGCTCGATGATACCCCATCGAATTATCTTTATCAATCTCCCGTTCCACGGCCTTCCTCTTTGCCAACAGCATCGGATACGGCTTCACAAAAAAACGAGGCCACATTCATAATCCTTTACTGTCCGGACAGTCAGAAAACACATTTTCTTACTGTCTCAAAATTCTTTTCAAATCTTCCTTCTGCTTCCCCGTTATTCCACTCAATTTATCAACATCCATTATACTATTCATTACAGCCATACTTCCTTCCTCTCCTTCTTCTATTCTCAAATCTTCTGTAACCTGCGTCGCTGTAACTTCTTGGTACACTGCCTATATTTTTATTTCTCTTTCCAAATTCTTTGCTGTCACCAATCCGTTTCCAAATATAATCTTATGGTTTCCTTCATTTTTTTCATACTTCCGATTCTTGCTTACAACAGTCAGTCAAAGCTCTGAACTTGCTGAACCAATCCAGCCCCAAAATGCACATAATACAGCTCAGGTACCAGCAAACAAGTATCCTTCATTGTGACTCCATCTATTTCTAGTTCCAATAGTATCTGACTTTTTATTCTCTTGTTCAACTTGCCTGTAGCCCCAATAACTCGTACTCTGTTCACCAACATCTTTGTGATTTTATCTCCTTTGATCACTCGAGCATACAATGTGTGTTATATAGTCGTAAACTCACTGCCATTGTCTGCCAAAGTTTCACTTTTTAACCCAGATAGTTCCTCCCCATTATTCAGCAACTCTTCTTATAACAAATTCTTTTCAACCTCTCCGTGAGACCAACCCAATAATTCTGTTTTGCTTATGTTGCTTATACACAGCTGCCATAAGTTAATACTTTTGTTTCTATGTTGGCTATTATTGTCTGCATTCCATACACTATTATTTTTGTCTTATAGTTTCTTTTCCTTCCTCCTGATTAGGCAGATAATTCATTCCTCAGGTTCATCATATTTTTTATAGGTGAGCTCATATCGTGAGTGTTGTTTGCTAAAAAATCTGCGTTTGACTCCTTTGGCATAAAATTTTCTTCATCATTTCTTCGGCCGTAATTCCTATCAAGAAAAACTGATAATCCTGATTATTTGATATTACATTTTCATCTTCATAATCGTCATCTTCTTTACTACTATTGTCATTGCAGCAACACGACTTCAGGTTCTCCACTTCTTCGCTATCGTCACTATCCACTGACACACTCTCATATTGTTCTTCAACAATTTCGCTCAATACAAGCTTGTCTGATGACCCGTTTTGCTCTGTAATACGTTTTTTCCATCCTTTCCAAATATTTTTCCTGTTTGTCGTCGCTCCACACTTCGTTTGCGGCTAACTTTGCTGTTTCTTCATCCTGAAAATTATACTCACAGCTTCTCGAAATGGTCTGCGGCTCTCTTTCATCTAATGACTCAAATCATTAGCACCACTTGAGAGGTTCTTTTTCTTTCAACACCTGCATATCATCTCTGTTAGTTGCTCCCTTATAAGTATGCGATACAGTACCGCAGCTAACATTCACTGCATCTCGTTCATCTGTTTCCTTCTGAGTGGTCCACTGCAAATATCTTCGTTATTTAGGTTGATATTGTTTTTTCGTTCATTTGGCCCTTTGTCTATTGTTTCCGATACTATTCGGACCGCCCCAGTTGCGGCACTTAGTTTTCCATCGTTCTTCCTGCATCATGATGCATTTCCTCTTCCCTTCTTGCTGTCTGACCGTTATTGTGTAGCACCCATTGGTTATTCTGGCATCTATCT
This sequence comes from Vandiemenella viatica, assembly GCA_031002005.1. NCBI lineage: Eukaryota > Metazoa > Arthropoda > Insecta > Orthoptera > Morabidae > Vandiemenella > Vandiemenella viatica. Next base: position 102,969,020 of record JARYHS010008075.1, on the reverse strand, counting down.
TCATACCCCGTCTTACATTACAACCATAGTTCATCTTGATCTGTCCCTTTCAATTATATCCAAATACACGGCCTCTGTCTTTCACTGAATTATCCCGCTGTGGAATTTGATATGAACTATCATTGTTCCTAAGGTCGTTATTTCTTTCGCCTCGTGGCTCATGTTCGTTGGTACTGTTCCACCGATCTAATCTTTCAATAGCCTCGAGAAAATGTTTTATACTGTTCTATTGGTTTATAATCAACTTCACCTTAACTGGTCTGTGCAATTTTTACAGGAAGCCCTCTATCTCCTGCTCAATATAGCGGAGCTCTCTCATTGTTGCTTCACAAAAATTTAATGCTTCAGTCACATCTACTCAGTATCAGTAGTACCAAAACTCCCTTTTTACTCTTCTTTGTTTCTTTTGCTCAGAAATAACTATAAAGATTCTCCATAATTAATACACTCCTCAGTATTTTCACAACCCCAAGCAATTGCATCTCCTCGAAGTATTTTCCTGACATGTCTTACTTTATCAACATCTATCCATTCCCAAGCAAGCCATTCTTCTAGGCTCTTACAAATTCTACGGAGTGCACTCCTCTTTCGAGTTCAAACTTCACCCCTGGTAGTTTAAAATGTTTTGTAATTACGTTGCGACATACCAAAGTAGCGGACACCTCACCATTCTACATTCTCGACTCTTTGACTTAACTGTGCAACCTCTTCCTGCATATTTTCTTTGACACCATCGACCTGAAATTCCATCTGGCTGCCTACTTTGCATGTTACGCCTTTAACATCCTTATCAATGATCATTAATCTCTCTCCTGTTGTTCAGATTCTTTTTGTTACTGTTTCGGGGTACACTTTCAGCTCTGAAATCCTTCTTTTACAATGTTTCCGACTATCGTAAACAAATTTATTTTCTTGTTTTATGGCCTCCTGTTCTTCCTGCATCGCACCATAATATTTCTTCACTTCTTCTTCAAACCTTCGTTGTACTATGTATGCTATCAGGCCCGCCGCTAGCTGTTTGATCGCCCGTGTGCAATACCAATTATGCCGCTCCCTGTCAACTACAGCCAGTGGTGGATCTAGGGGTTTTCCGAACCGGGTCAAAAAACTGTGAGATTGTTGCCCCTTCGAACATTATTTGCTGCCCCCATTGTTGCCACCCGGAGTGTCGCCGGCCGCCTCAAGCAACAGTTTAGCGGGCCTGCATGCTATATTCTGCCTGTTAGTTTCTTCTAGTCTTTTGATGTACTCATAAAAACCCGCCACTTCCGTTGCTACGCTCGCTCTAATCTCCTCTTTCAGCATCAGCTTGAAATCCTCTATATTCCTGTCATTCCCCTCTTCTGCAAACTGAATACGTTCATCCATTTTTAAAGTAATATCCTACTTCAGACAGTATTTCCTTCCAGGTCTCTTGTATTTTTCCCGTTATTCTTCTTCTCATTTCAATTGCATTCTGTTCACTTGACTTAAAATTCTCTGTAATTATTATCCCCATTTCTCCGTTGTTTGTTTTAACTCCTAACTCATTTTTTCCATTAAGGCAATTAACATCGAAAATTCAATACCTTTCTGTGTTTAAGCATCAACTGGTTAACTACCCATTTCTTTATCTCCAATATTACACTGGTTGACTGGTACTGGCGCAAACGAAGTGATTCCATTGCATTTTCCCATTTCGTCGTCTTAAACGTCACCACCTTCACTTGTCCTCACGCTACATCGCATGCTATCATCATCATCTCTGGCGATTCATCTACTCTATTTTCGCCATGCTTACTTATAAACCAAGAAATTCCGAACCATCACCATCAAAACTGGAGTAACTAATACTTTCCCCATGATAAAATTCAGCATTATATTTGACTAATTCCCCACAACTTCAAGCCACTATGATGGAAATTAAGTGAATATGTGTCACTCATCACGCTACCAACAGATTCCCGCCAAACAACACGACAATATAGCACTTTCAAATTCAATTCGAAACAACACAACGTCGTTTTCAATGTAGACAGAATTCTAAATAGGCTCAGAAACCCACTGAGAAATTACTTACTTAACCAAAGAATAGTTGCAACGCGGTGACAACAATCCAAAACATGTGATTGAACTTGTGTATGGCAGCACTGAAAAAACCAATCACAGTCATGCACATATATGTACTACTTGCACTATAACTATTTAATTTGCTTAAATCTCAATTTCTAAATTGTATTTATTGTCTTTATTCTATTAGTTCAAGGCTTTCACGGCTACTATAATTATTCTGAATATTTATACTAATTTTCAATTAATTTATTAACAATATTCTTTTATTTTAATTTGTCTCGTACAATTTTTTAATGAACAAGCTTCCATCATTATTCTTTTAAACAATTCTCTTTCTATTTAACTTTCCACTGTCCAAACTTTTGTTATTTTCCAAATTTAATGTTTAATTTAATTTAATTTAATTTAATTTAATTGCAATGGAGCACAGGCTCCGGTGGCAATTTCCCTACACAGCTATCTTCCCCATATCCTGCACCCACCTACATTTGCCCTCTACAAATTTTTTCTTTAAATTCCTTCAAAGTTTTCGGTAAATTATTCATCGTTTCTCTTGGTAACTCATTCCAATCCCTGACACCCTTACCTAAAAAAGAGAATCTTCCTACACCCTTGTGCCTGAAATCGAGTGCCAGCTTGTGGTCATGGTCATCTTTTCCCTTCCATGCACTACTTTTCATACCTATTGCAATATCTTTCCATGCCTCATCACCAGTATATGCCCTGTACACTCCCATGACCCTCCTCATCCTCCTCCTGTCTTGCAATGAATCCCATTCCAACTCCTTTATCATATCCGTCACTGATTGCATTCTGCGATAATTTCCAGAAACAAATCTAGCAGCCCTTCTTTGCACCCTCTCCAACTCCTGTATTTGATACGTAAAATGAGGGTCCCATACTACACTACCATATTCGAGCAATGGTCTGACCAAAGTTTTGTAACCCAATTCCTTGACTTCTCTCGTACATCCCCTCATAACTCTCTCCAACAACTGCAGAACTCTGAAACCTTTTCCTACCACCTGTCCTATGTGTCCTGCCCAGTTAAGTTTGTTATCAAAAGTAATTCCAAGATATTTGCATTTCAAGTCTTCAGCAAGCAATTCTTTCCCCACCTTATATTCATAATTAACCTTTTGTTTTTTATTTGTGTATCTAATAAGCTGACTCTTCTTTGCATTTATCTTCATTCCATGTTTACTAACCCAATTAGATATCCTGTCCAGATCACCCTGCAACTGTTTACAATCCTCTATCGTTTTGATTCTTTTATACAGCATTATGTCATCTGCAAACAATCTAATTTCAGATAGTAAACAGGCAACACAATTATTCATTAGAATAATGAATAGCAATGGTCCCAATACGCTACCCTGTGGCACACCCATTTTTACTTCCACTTCTTTTGATACTACATTTCCTACCCTAACTTTCTGTTTTCTACCTTTTAAAAATTCTTCTACCCAGCAAATCACTTTCTTATCCACTCCAATGGTTTTTACCTTATTTACTACCATTTTATGGCTTACTCTGTCAAACGCCTTAGACAGATCTAGTGCTACACTATCAATTTGGCCTCCCTTGTCCATTTCATCTGAAATATCTTGCATATATCCCACCAACTGAGATTCGCATGAATATCCTTGCCTGAAACCATGTTGCCTGCTTGAAAACCAATTACGTTCCTCACATATATTTCTGATGTGGTTGCATATCAATCTTTCCATTAATTTACCTACCACTGATGTCAAACTGATTGGCCTGTAATTCTCAACTCTATTTCTCACCCCTCCCTTATGTACCGGTACTACTATTGCACTTTTCCAGTCCTGTGGTAAGCAGCAAGTGTCTAGACTCAATTTAAATAATATTTCAAGATAAGGTACAATGTCACATCCGGCTATCTTTAAGATATCTGTAGTAATATTATCTTCACCAGCCCCTTTATGTTTTTTTCAGCTTTCTTATTTCCTTCATGATTTCCTCAGGATGGATATCAAATTTTTTTACTATCGTCATTTCTAATTGTGTTGTTAAGCTCGTTCTCCGAATTAGACCCTCCTGTTTCTGATTCATTTTCCCTAATGCTTTCTCTGAACCAGTTACTTAAAATCTCTGCCTTTTTCAAATCGTCAGTAACTTCTTCTCCATCCTTATCTATAAGTGTCTCTACATCCTCCCTTCCCCTCAGTTTCCTGATATAGCCATAGAAATTTCTAGATGCATCAGTCAATGGTCCCCCTGCACTGACAATACTCTTCATAAACCCATCTTTGGCCATTTTCTTTGCTGTTATTAAGTCCTTGTTTAGTTGTTTTAAATATTCCCTACTACCATGCTGTCTCTTAACTCTGTTATGTTCTTTTCTTACCAACCTCTTTAACCTCCTCACTTCCCTATTATAGTACATAGGATCTCTACTTCTCTTTATTTTTTGCTTTGGAATAAATTTTTCTTCCCCCTTTCTTATTATCTCCTTGAACTCTTTCCACCTTGACTCTACTGTACCTGAGCCTTCCTTCCATTTGCTGAATTGTTCTCTGAAATATCTCCTCAAATTTGAAACCTGTGCCTTTTTATAATTGTACCTATTTCCCCCTTCAATTTTGGCTGCTGGTTTACTGAATCCTCTAATATCCATCAGAACTGCTTCATGATCACTTATTCCTTCAGTTACTTGATACCTCAAAAGGTTTTCATCGGGCTTAATTAGAAATATATCCAAAATATTTTGTCCCCTAGTGTTTTGCTCAACCACTTGTGTAAATCCTCCTTCCCTTATTAAGATATTTGCAAATCTTTGTTCCCTTGTGTTATTTATCTTATTCCCTTCCCAGTTTACACCTGGTAAATTTAAATCTCCGCCGATGATTATCATTCTATTCTCACCTCTGAAATCTGAGTATGAATTTAATTTCTCCCCAAGAGCCTCATCCTCTTCTGTCATTCTTCCACTGCGGTAAACAGCCAACACTCTGATTTTTTCTTTTTTACTACCCCAGAAATCTACCCCAAGTAACTCATGGTCTTGATCTATGAATGCCAGTGAACTATGGTAGTTTTTGCCAACTAGTATGAAGACTCCTCCACCAATTGCTCCTCGATCTCTGCGGTACACTCTGTAACCATCAGGAAAAACCTCACTGTCTAGTACTTCTTCTTTTAACCAACTCTCTACCCCCAATTATTATTTGTGGTTCATGCATCTCTATTAAGTTTGCAAATTCGATTACTTTGTTCATTATACTTCTACAGTTTACCATTAACACCCTTACTATTGGCTTTACATTTTCAGAATTTATCTCCTCTTTCCCACTTTTAACGCAGTCAGTTATTGTTTCAGCCATTTCATCTATTTCTTTAATATCTGTGACTTTCCCCATCGCGAATCTGCAATCAGTATCACTTTGATAATCTATTTCTGTCCCTTCACCAGCAGCCCCTAACCTAAAAAAGGCACAGTCCTGACCCCATCATCACTGGAAACGGGCTCCCTCACTGCTTTAGCTAACAACTCAGAAAGTACTCCCTTCCCCCTTCTATTTAGGTGTAGGCCGTGCCTAGTGAAACCCCACCTACCAATGGTGTTCACAGGCACAACCCCCAACACAGAACTAAGCCTTTCCCAAGTAGCACTTCCGTTTCCACATTAACCCGCCTCACAGCATAGTTCAATTGTGGACGGTCATGGCGACTCAGGACCTGCATGAGCTCCACCCTGGTATGCTGTGCCTCCTTCACCACCTTCCTCAGGTCACTCTCTATACTATAACTCGCGTTTCTATCAATACTATTTCCCGCACCTCCCACTATCACTACTCTATCATCCTTGGTGAAACTCCTACAAAGGGAACCTATATCCTCTATTACCTGGCCTAATGTTGCACTAGGTTTGAAAAAGCTTGTGACCTGATATCCTGTACCTAACTGATCCTGCAGAAGAGGGCCTACACCTCTCCCATGGCTACTACCTAGCAGCAGAACCCTTTTTTTCCTATTCTTGCCCTGCACGCCCTTATTCCTAAAGGTCTGCTGCATCTTACCTACTCCTACTCCTACATCTACATGAGGCTCTTCTCCTCCTGACTCTGGCAACAGGTCAAACCTATTTTTTCCCACAATTACTGAAGTGTCTGGCTTGTTCATCCTGTTAACCATGATTCTCCTACGACCTGTTACCAGCTCCCACCCATCCTTATCAACTTCCTCCAACCCACTATCTCCACTTTCTGCCTCTACAGCTTGAGCCTCGACAAGCTCAGCCCCTATGTTAAACGTTCTAAGCAAAATACTACTTTATTCGTTGTAATTATCATGATGAAACTTCAATTTCTCCCCAAAACTGTATTGTTGATGTACTTGCCAAAGCTGTGATGACTTTCTATCTGCCGCAGATAAAGATTTATTGCTGCCGATGACTGATTGGAATGAGTTACCAAGAGAAATTATGAATAATTTGCCGAAAACAATGAAAGAATTTAAAGATAAAGTTTGTAGATGGCAAATGTAGGTGGGTGCAGGATAGGGGGAAGATGGGGGTGTAGGGAAATTGCCACCGGAACCTGTGCTCCATTGCAATGAAATTAAATTAAAAACTGATGTTCGCCGCCAATGACTCCTTAAGCAATGTGTTAATTACACTGGTATTAGTCCTGAAACAAGGGTCGAAAATTTATGAGGGTCCTATTATTAATTAATTGATTGTCTCTGCTATAAATATTTGATTTTGACTTTTAACGTTATTGCACAAGGAACTCTTTGAAATTTTTAACTGCATACATTAATAGCAGCATGTCTTGTAAATCTGTTGGCACATATACGGTATATACGTCTTTACCACGGCTTGTTACATCCTTCGCTTGTTATTTAAATTAACAAGTCATCAAAAGTTATTAAAGGATGCCTGTAGGAAATGTAATTGTTGATACTCAATGATACAATACCATGCTTTTTTCTAATAATACTTGAGTACTCGGCACTTCAGCCAACCCATAATGGATATACAAGTTCTAGTACAAAAGATTTTACACATTTATTTTCCATTTTGACTACGTTTAACATATAAAGAGCTTGTAGAGATACCACGTGCACCATCACTACTAACTTACACGCACCTCTCTGGCGGATCTCGCCTTACAAAGTCACTGTTAACATTGAAAATTCTACAACAAAACTTACTAGCTGCCCCACATACTAAAGTCTTGTTTAATTTACACAGATCGCATATTACAATAATTATATACACATATTTACAGATTGATGATGAAAATCCAAAAGGAGAAAAACAACTAACACGATGAAGATGCTGGACATTTCATAAATTATGGGGAAAAATAGATTTGACCTGTTAACAGAGTCAGGAGGGGAAGAGCCTTAAGTAGATGGAGTTGGAAAGGTGCAAAAGGCCTTTAGGAATCGCAGTGGGCAAGGAATGAATTGGATGAAAAGGGTTCTGCTGCTAGGTAGTAACCATGGGAGAAGTGTGGGCCCTCTTCTGGATTATCATTTAGACACAGGTTGCCAGGTCACAAGTGTTTTCAAACTTAGTGCGATAACCATGCTGGGACATAGGTTTACTTTGTAGGGGTTACACAAAGAACGATAAAGTAGCGATAGTGGGCAGTGCGGAGAATAGCTTCGACATCCAGGTCAATAGAAGAGGGTAAGAATGACAGGAAAGGAATGGCCCTATTCTGAAGGAAGCATCCCGGAATTCGCCTGGAGTGATTTTGGGAAACCACGGAAAACACAAATCTGGATGCCTGGATGGGGATTCGAACCCACGTCCTCCAAAACATGTGGGCAGAGCGTTACCACTCACGCACAACGCTTGCTGGGTATCCCCTTATATAAAATGCTAAGTCTGTAGTCTGCGTACGTCGTCTATAGCTACTGTAGCTATTGGCTAGAGAACGGTCACGTTGCAGCCTTCACTCGCCAATCAAAAGCCACCATATTACATTCGTTCATCATCTTGCTTTTCGTTTATTTACAACTCGACGCAGAAATTCATGTAAGGAGAAGGGGATTCAATAGTTACGATATTTTATCTGTATCAGTTATAAGGACAAGGTTAAAACATAACCTAAGAATTTTTTTGGCAGTCGGTAAGAAACAATGAAGTTTATTAATAACTCAGAGAAAAGTAATGCGAAATGTATTAGTCAAATAAATAACTGTTATCCGTTTTCGATATTATAGTCTCCGTCGTCTAAAGTAAAACGCATTTATTTATGTAAAATCCTAACCAAATACTCTGATAATCTAACCAGAGTAACGTATTAATATAACGAAAGATATCATTAAAAATGACTTATTCGTTTCTCCTTATAAGCTTTTCCATAATAAATTCCTACTACCATTATATTTGATAGCCTTAGTTTTTGATACATGTGTTAGCTATTAAGCGAGATTTAAGATAACTTTTTTATTAGATTTAAATCATCAAGGATATAACTATTTATTTATTAATTATTTATTTTTATTGGCATTTGGTGAGTACCATACAACCAGCGGATTACACCTTATCAATACTACATATTATCCTTTGGTTAAATACATGGTCAGTTTTACAATTTATAAGTGCGTATTACATTTATCAATAAATGTCATACAATGTATGTACAATATGTGGCATACAAATATATAAAACACAATTTTTAACATGCAAGATATTAAAATATTTCACTCCGATTATTCTGTTGGTCAGCGTTGTTATAGGATTTGTTTTTTGTTGAATGTGTGTGGTTTTGTTTAAGGTCCGCCCGTGTGACCTCTTTATACGGCTCGTTCAGGTGTCATATTTCGATGTTGTTCCTCGATGCAAACTTGAAGAGGGTCATGAAGATTTCTGCATTATTCTTTTGAAGAAGGGTCTGCTCCTTGGTAGGCAGTTCTGCCCCAAGACTGCACAACTCTGCTATTAGTATTGATGATTCATCCCAATGTCGTCTGCAGGCAAAAAATATGTGGTCAATATCTCCAAAGCTTCTATCATTACACTCATACATGGGGGAGTTGACCATGTTGATCCTGTAGAGGTGGCTCGGATAGCGACGGTGGTTGAATTTCAGTCTGGAGAAAAATGATGTGACTTTCCGTGTAGTTGGCGTGTTGTCGTACCAGTGGGTCCGTGGGATTGTTGGGTGGATCTGTCTATAATGACTAGCTTGGTGAAGGTCTTTTGATCTCCATTCTATAAGTGATGTGACACTCACAATTCGACAACGATATTGCTGCAACAAAATAGCAGTGAGCAGAGACAATTATATGTCACAAAGTTACAATTAATACATTCGTTTAAATTTACATATTGCTTTTTATTTATCTGTGACAACCAGATACAAAAATTAATGTAAGGAGAAGGGTATTCTGTGTTTACGTTGTATTTACCTGTATTGGTTATAAGTACTAGGTTAGAAAATAACCTAAGAATTTTTTTGACAGAAGATATGAAACAATGAAGTTTACTAAAAACTCAGAGAAAATTCACACGAAATGTACGAATCACGAAATATATTATTCAAATAAATGACAGTTATCTATTTTTGATATTATACTTTCTGTCATTTAAAGTAAAGTAAAGTAAATAAATTGCGATTACTGGAGATCGCGATTCGCCAGGAACTGCCTTGGTAAAACGGAAGAATCCTCTAGAAATATTTTCCTAAGTACATTTAACTGTATTATACCGTTACAGGATATATTACAACCTAATTTCTACTTGTAAATAATGGTAGTCTAAAGGCTGTATTACAACGGAATTACTGCTTGAAAACAATATGTCTTGCGATTGACTACAGCAGTATAATGACATGATTACTGAATGTTATTTTGACGGAATCGCAATCTCCAGCAGACCCGATCGTTATTCGTTTTTCCCTACAAGCTTTTCCTGAATAAATTCCTACTACCACCACAGGTGATGCCTGTAGTTACTCATATGAGCTATGATTTTCGAAAGCAATATTAGTGGAGACTGTGGTTAAGTTGAACGGAATCCCCACTGACACATTTTGTTACAACATAATTTACTCTGAAATCGGTTTTACAAACCAATTAAACTGCTTTCATAAGCGCCACATTACTGAAGGTATTAATTAATATGGGTGAAAGTAGTTCCATACGCATCGTGTTGAATTGTGCCTGGACCAAGAATAAAACTGATATTACATGGATAGCAAAAGTATTCGGGATTCCTAATTTGTTTTTAATTTTATTGGTTCTCTACTTCCGTCGTCATTAATTCAGTAGAAGTTACTACTGTATTGCTATGTGAACAGCAAATCAAATATGTAGAACATTACCAAATCAAGGCCACTAGCATTATGTAATAACAATTCCGTATAATTAACCAACAGCAAAAAAAAAAAAAAAAAAAAAAAAAAAAAAAAAATGCCAGATTATGGCGTTCAAACCGTCATTTTTGACGGGTTCGAAGCTAGTAGTATTGATTGTTTTATAAAATGGGGAGTGATCTGAGTAAAGTGTTAAAGGAGGCGCAGCATACCAGAGTTGAACATATGCAGGTCGAAGTCGTCATGACCAGCCACTGTTGAACCCTGTTAGGTGGGTAAACGTAGAAATGGAGGTGCTACCTGGGAAAGGCATTAATTCTGTCTTGGAAGTTGTGTCTGTGGACACCGTTGGCAGGTGGGATTTCACTAGCCATGGCCTACACATAAATAGGATGGGCAAAGGGGTATTTTCTGAGTTGTTAGCTAAAGCAGATAGGGATGCTCCTTCCAGTGATGGGGTCAGGATTGTGCCTTTTTAGATTAAAGGATAGAGATAGATTATCAAAGGGATGCTGATTCTAGATCCCCGATAGGAAAAATCTTAAATGCTAAAGAAATTGATGAAGCTGCTGAAATTATAACTTACAGGGACAGAGCCGGGAAGGAGAGATTAAAGGTTAAAAATATCACAAAGCCGGTAATAAGAGTGTTCCTGGTGAACTGTAAAAGTATAATGATCGAAGTAATAGAATATGAAAACTTAATAGAGATACATGAACCACAAGTAATTATAGAAGTCCTGGTTAAAATAATACATACTAAAAATGAGGTTTTGACTAATAGTAGTTACAGAAGCTAACGCAGAAATAGAGGAGCAGTTGGTGGAGGACTACAACAGTTCACTGGTATTTATACCTGTAGATCATAACCATGAGTTACTTGCGGTAGATTTCTAGAGTTATAAAAAAGAAAAAAATCAGGGAGTCGGCTTCTCATCGTAGTGGAAGAATGAACGATGAATTCTTGGGGAGGAATAAATTCATACTCTGAGTTCAGAGAGGGGATTTAAATTTACCAGGTGTAAACTGAATAGGAAATAATATAAATATCACAAGGAAACTAAATACTTTAAAAAAAGGAAGGAAGTTTTAAAAAAGTTGTAGAACAGAACACAAGGTGTTTTAAATGGTCCAGTGTGGATATACTTAGCCAAGAAAAATAATATATTACTAATATAAAGCTTTATAAGTACATAAAATAATGTTGAATTGTTTAAATCCACGCGCAAATAGTACATCACGTGATGTCGTCGAGTGTGGCGTCATACATGTGCAAAATAACTTTAAATTAGTTCATTAATTTAATTTAATTGCATTGGAACGCACGCTCTGCTGGAAATTTCCCTACACACCCACTTTTACCCCTTTTCTGTACCCACCTAATTTTGCTCTCTTATTCCCGTCACTGTCCCCTTGCTTTCGAACATTCCACACCCTTGTGCCTGAAATCGAGTGCCAGCTCATGGTCACGGTCATCATTTCCCTTTCATTTATTACTTTTAACTCTTACACCAATATCTTTCCATGATCTTTCATTACCAATATACTCCTTATACATTTCCTTGAGTCTCTTCACCCTCTTCCTGACGTCCACAGAATCCTATTTCAGCTCTTTTATCATATCGGTTACTGATTGTGTTCTATGGTGATTTACAGAGACAAATCTAGCAGCTCTTCTTTGTACTCCCTCCAACTGCTGTATTTAATACCAAAAATATGGAACACATACTACTCCACCATTTTCTGGCAAAGATCTTAAGTACATTTTGTAACCCAATTACTTTACTCCTATCGCACATCTCCTCATTGCTCTCTCCAACAAGTGCAGAATTTTGAAACCTTGTTTTACTACCTGTCCAATGTGCCCTCCCCAGTTAAGGTCGTTATCTAATGTCAGGGGCGGATCCAGGATTTTGGTTTGGGTTGGGCTTGAGCGGACTTTGGTTGGGGGGGGGGGGGAGCCTTGGCTTGAGTGGAGTTTGGTTTTTGCGGGTTGGGGGCCTTGAGTAGGGCAAAGGGTAGTCGTTACAAAGTGTCCTCGGTCCTCTCGGTCTGTAGGGCTAAAAAAAAGTCTCCAAAATTACAATGTCGGGGGTGGACCTAGATACTTTTCGGTGGGGCTTGAGCCCCTTAGGCCCCTCCTCCCCAGGATCCGCCCCTGTCAAATGTAATGCCAAGATAGTTACATTTCATGTCTTCAACAAGCAATTTTTTTTCTACCACATAATTATAATCAATCTTTAGTTTTTTTATCTGTGTATCTAATAAGCTGACTCTTCTTTGCATTTATCTTCGTCCGATTTTTACCATCCAACTAGATATCATATCCAGATCAACCTGCAGCTGTTTACGGTCCATTAAAATTTTATATAGCATTATGTCATCTGCAAACCATATAATTTCTGATAATAAACCATCAACACAGTTATTCATTAGAATACTGAATAGCAATGGTCCCAATACGCTACCCTGTGGCTCTCCCATTTTCACTTAAACTTCTTTTGATACTGCATTTCCTATCCTAACTTTTTGCTTTTTACCTTTTTAATATTCTTCTATCCAGCAAATCACATTCTCATCCAGTCCAATAGTTTTTACCTTATTTACCACCATTTTATGGCTCACTCTGTCAAAGGACTTTGAAAGCTCTAGTGCAACACTATCAATCTGATGTCCTCTGTCCATTTCGTCTGAAATATCTTGCATATATCTTACTGACTTAAATTTGCACGAATGTCCTTTCCTAAAGCCATGTTGCCGACTTGGTATCCACTCAATATCAATCTCTCCATTAATTTACCTGCCATTGATGAAAAACTGTTCGACCCTATTTCTCACCCCCTGCTTTATTTATCGGTACTTCTATCGCACTTTTCAGTTCCTCTGCTTAACAGGAAGCATCCAGACACAATTTAAATAATATTTCTAAGGTACATTGTCGCATCCTGCTATCTTTGAGACATCTTAGTAATATTATCTACACCAGCCCCTTTATGCTTTTTATATTGCAATAATTTCAAGTAGTCTCAAAGCATTTACTGTCCAACTAGACAAAAAACAAGAGATCTTTTCCAATAGCTTTCAGTCATCGGTTCTATAAAGTCGGCTGTATTACAAACTGTTTTGAAACTGAAATAGAGAAACCATCTAAATCATTACATAAAGCTTTGACATGATGTTAATAAAAGAAAGGGAATACAATTAAGCATGTCTTATCCTGTACACCTAACGGACTAGTAAAATATATACCAGGCTATGGAGGATGGATCAGTGGCTTTACTTGTGGAATTCTGTGATTCCTAGAATGTCTGAAGCCTAAAAATTGGGTCCTAGTTGTCCGTGGTTTTAAGAAAATTGAGCACCAATTGATTCAAAAACAGGGTACCTTGTTGAGACCCTCAAGTGTAGAGCAAGGTGCATAATTAATTAAGCAAGAAGTCTTCAGAATAAAACAAATTTCAAGTTTAAGAATCCACATTGAACGGGTGTAAATGTCCGAGTTGTACCCCATGTGTCTAAACTTACGTTGTCAAGTGGCCTGAGTGGATGGGGGTGATTTTGTGGGCTTTGGTGGAAGCAGACTTTTGGATGGAAGTTTACTGACTTTCGGAACCTTTACTAAATCTTTTATTGCTCTTGAGCTGTCTTCTCTCTTGAAGATGTCTTCTGTCTTCTGATGACCTAAGCCTTGAGTTGTGGGCTATAGTAAGATGTTGGTTGTTAGGAATCATTGACACCACTCCATTAGTTACGGTTGGCGAACCAGTTTAGGCAGGGAAATGCCAGGGCAATATGATAGCCTAGCTGATAATCTACCTAATAAATAATGTAAGAGACTATCGTCTTTAGAGTCCCTTTTGTTGACCACTGAAGCCTATAAATACAGTTGAGAGCGCCGTCTATAAGGATAACTCCCGATAGCTTCTACAAAAATTAATCATAGCATGTGTCGCGCACACTGAGTGTTATAAAATGTTAATTTAATGATTGAATGGCAAATTGACCTGATGGATGCGTGGTGGCTTCACTGAACCTAACAATGTCCTCTTAGTCAGCCGTCAGCGTTTTACCAATAAACAGCACTTGCTGACACTAGCGCTTGCGTTCTGTTCTGACTTGAGGCTCCACTACGAAATATTTCATCTACCTAAAATTCCTAATTCTTTTAAATAAATATATTTGTCCAAAACGACCTCCACACGGGTAATTCAAAGAATCCGGGAATTTTCTATGATGAAAACTCATTCAGTACTACATTCAAAACTGATAGTGTACTTGATGATTGTTTGTTAACAGCATGCGTTCTTATCAACGTACAAAATAATATTGTGCAATAAAACCACTGAGTGTAATACTTTGTTTTATTTTGTATAAGAACATTTAACCAGGATAAAAAATACAAATTTTTCCAGTATTTACATGAACTTGTAATGAAATTCTGTACTCAAGTTTCATTGTACGCGGTTACGATATTTCTACATCGTTGATTCAAATTAATGGTCAGAAGCACAGAAATGAGTTTAAAAAAAATTAGTCACAAAAAAAAATAGTTACAAATATTATTATTTGTATTTGTGCCATATATTTTTCTTTTAAATCATTGTTTCTCAAATGGTTTTTACGAGTATAAGTTATTTTGCTGGTGGGAAATTTTATTTTAATGCAAAGTTCATCGCTACAAATACCATCTGGTAAGCCAGGTATGAAGGTGTATTGAGAAGAAATAAATAACCCAAACTCTTTCACTTTTTTTGCGTAGTTTCTTTTCAACTACTGCTCTCACCTTGTCATTTCGTTCTCGAACTCTGTCATTGGCTTTTGTATGTGAGGTTTATGCGTTACACTGAACACGGTAAATATTACTTTCAGTTGACAATGCTCATACATTTCAACGAAAATACATCTATGTTAAGTCGCCAACTTCCTTTATTGACATAACTTTAATTTGATTGCCAGGTAACATATTCCCCGATCATAATTTTCCCATTTCTTGTTTTTTTGACTTAAATTCTT
The DNA here is from genome assembly GCA_031002005.1 of Vandiemenella viatica. Taxonomy (NCBI): domain Eukaryota; kingdom Metazoa; phylum Arthropoda; class Insecta; order Orthoptera; family Morabidae; genus Vandiemenella; species Vandiemenella viatica. The sequence goes on along the minus strand of JARYHS010008075.1, from coordinate 102,953,656 downwards.
TAATTCCAGTGTCCCACACACCTTCTTTTTAATTTTATGAATTTTAATTTTAAATTACTTCAGTGTTTTCGGTAAAATATTCAACAGTTCTGTCGGTAATTTATTTCGATCCTTAACTCCCTTACCTACAAACTTTTTCCACTTAAGTTGATTATCTGTTATCGCACCTAAGAATTCCAACATCCAACTTCTTTCTGACTGGCTATTGATGAGAAATATATTTTGTTTGATCTGGATAGTTATATACATTGTTTCTGTAAAACAATTGTTTCGTTGTATTTAGTAGTGCAATCATTTCAGATACGATCATTCATAAACATTTATTTGTAATTGAGAAATTAGGACCATCATCATACGATATAGCTTCTCCATTGTAAATACCTTTTATCTATTGCATTATTTCGTTAATGTAAATATTAAATAGTAAGGACACAAGTACTGAACATAGTCGCACTCCATATTTCCCTCGAAATATTTCTGGTTTCGTATTGTTTTCTATGAAAACGTAGTGTCTTCTGTTCTTAAGGATTGATTTAAACCAGTTTAATGTAAATTTCCTCAGTCCATAGTTCAGTTTTTGACAGTGTGTTTCTGCCAACTGAATTAAATGCTTTCAATAAGAAAAACATCATTGTCGATGTTTTTTATCTATTGAACTTAGTGGATTTTCTATTAAAGTATCTACTGTAGTTTTTACGAATTTTCCTATTAGAAATCAATTTCAGATTTCCATTATAACTCCTTATTTATTTAAATAACTTATGGCTATATCATATAAGTTTCCATCAAAAAAAATTGGGAAGTTAAATATTAAATGTATTGCAATTATACATGTCAGTTTTATTTTCCTTTTAAAATATGGTGCATATTTAGATGGTTTTTAGCTTATGAGAAAATTCTGCTCGATCAAAACAACAGTTGACAATGTCTGCTAATGTTTAAATTATTTTCTTCTGCAGAAGTTATGCTGTAGATTGAAATTTGGTCATAGAATAACATGTTTTATTTTAATGTTATAATGTTCATATCCGTTTTTCTTTGTCAAGGTTTTAAGCACGACACAATTTCATTGAGAAATTTCAAAGTTTTTCAAGAAAATGTTACTAAAAATGTTGTATTTTTCATTCACACGCATATTTAACAATGGTTTAAATTGAATATTCGAAAATCTCACCATCGACTTCAATTCACAAATCGAATCACTTTATTGTTGCTTGAAGTCGACACATATAGTTCCAATGCGCTCATCTTACGATAAAAGAGACTGTAGTTGCTACATTACGAGTTAGCATATGTGTATGTTTTTGAATGAATAAGTACTTCCATAAGCTATATGTGGGCTCTTGACCAATTTCTGAGGTTTATTTTATACATATCATTCCAGTACCTGTAGCTCCAAAACAAATGTTTATATGAACTTTTTTACTCAATATCGTTCATACTTCCACATCTTTGAATATTTATCATTCAATCTGAATCACCCCATGTGTAGGATGCTGGTACAGTTAGGCTATCTTTTATTTTTAATCCTATGTATTTTGTAGGCCTTTTTATGCTAAATATTTTGTCTCAAACGCTATTAATTTTAAAAGTTTTATTTTCTTTATTGGCTTTTATATAAATACTTAGTTTCTCGTAAAAATTTACAATCACAGTATTCCTTTTAATTCTCTCCTTCAACTGCCATTTATCACAACTCAAGATCTATTTTTGTTGAGTTGTAATTTTCCATTAACTACTATCGCGCTTCAAATTGATTCCTATTTCTGCCTTGTTGATGAGCTACAAGATCAAAAAAATATTAATATGACTCTTATTCTGTTTTACTTGAAAGTTACTCCGTTTTCTAAGAATTTTATGCTCTATCTTCTGGTATCTATTTTTCTTTTCGTAAACCCACTTTTTTCTTTATAATTTCTATAATTGTGAATTCATGACGTAGAATCTTATGATGCATTTTGTAACGAATCCAACAAATCCAAATACGAAAATTCCTCTTATTACCCTTAAATTTAAAATTTTCTGACAAACCATTATTATATTCTTATTCTAAGAATTTTTCTCTATCATTTGAACATGCTTTCATCTATTTAAATATTTTATTAAAAATCATACTTTCTTTATTTCGTTAAAAAAAAAGTACTTAGAATTTACGTACAGACTCTAGTTTTGGTTATTTATTTTAAATTGAATGATTCAATTGTTTGCAGATTTTATGTCGACCTCTTGGTGCAATAGATTTTCAAATAGCTCTATATTTTTAGTAAAATTCCTAATCTATATAAACTGTATCTCTAAATGGTCCTTAATGGCACTACCTGTGGAAATGAATGCAACGAAATGTCTAAACTTTTAAACTTATTTTATATGTTTCTTTAAGACATTTTTCACTTTCGAGTTGAAAGTAGTTTTACGATTAAGGTTCTGTTTATATTATTTATGATTTGAATTACACCTTTTATGGGTTTTTGGAAAATTATCGCCCAATAACAAGGTATTGGATCTCGGTATCAGACAGGCAGTTTATAGCTGGCTTGATAGTATAACAGAATTTTCAATATCTAGTAAACCACTATCGATTGCAGTGTACTGTTACCGGTATTCAATATTTTGGTGTGAAAAGAACCATATTAATTAGACTAAGTAAACTATCGGATTCTAGCATGACTTATCAGGATAACCTGTTTAGAAATTATTTGTTAAAATCATCATTCAGAATAATTTCTTCCATAACTAATATCTGATTATTAATAGTTATACAGCTTGAAATGTTAATTCTGTTGTCAGCATTCAATTAACGTATGTGTATCAGCAACTTATCCACTTTGTCCCTTGATCCTCTTATTTTATGACGTAATTCATCAATGCTACTGATTTTGAATTGAAGTGTATGAAAACGGGTTACTGGTTATACTAACTTCTGGTAATATCCTTTTTGTAACTCTGGTTTCAAACTAAAATAGTGAAATACATAATTATGGCACTAGATATAAAAAATGATCTTCATAAGGATTACAAGTCGTTGTAATTTGTTAAAAAAATGTGGTAGATATTCGGGGATACATATTTTCAGGAACCTCCCAACACATCTTAAATGTCTGACAGAGGAGGAAAAAATTAAAAGAATTTTCCTATCAACTCCATAGAAGAATTTTTCACAGACGTATACACAAAGTAATTGCGAATGTATGAATGTAGTTGATATAATTAGTGTAGGTCAGTGGCGGATCCAGGATTTTGGTTTGGGGGGGGCTACGATTTGGCTTGTTTGGTTTGGGGAGGGGGCTTGACTCGGGCGAGGAGAGAAATCTCACATTTTTCTAGAATGCCGCCCTTAGAGCGAAAAAAAAGGGTCCAAAATCGATGTCGTTGGGGGTGACCTTGGTGCTTTTGGGGGGGGGGGGCTTCAGCCCCCTGCCCCCCCCTGGATCCGCCACTGGTGTAGGTATTATTCTGTGACAATGCATCTTCTGGTTTATACATCTATCTTGTTATATAATCAGTTTACTGTAAATATACTCCATTCCACATCCCACAGAGTCCGTCTCTCATACTGGGATGTATGAAAAATGAATATATTGAAATGTATACATAAGCGGGAATGCACTAACACCATTAACTTTAGGAATCATTTCATAACATGAGGTATTACCCAATACAGTTCTTGGTTTCCAGTACATATTGCAGACATGAGCAATGTGCGAATTATTGGTATAAATTTGAAGTAATTGTCACTTATATATCGGGCCTTTCTCGTAATCTTGGCATACATTTTTTTTTTTTAAATAAAAATAATAATTGCTGTGGAGCACGTGCCCTGATGGCTATTTCTACACACATCTCATTTCCTACTACACCCTTTTCCTTTAATCTTAAAATTCATTTATTACAATAACACTACCCAATTGCTTTTCCATTTGCGAATTTGAAATTCTTTCAGTTATCCTGGTAAGTTGTGCATCATTTTCGATGGTAATTTGTTCCAATCTCTCGCTCCCTTACAAAATAAAAGTTTCTTTCTCCTTTATACCTGAAACCAAGTGCCAGCTGATGGTTATAGTCATCTCTTCCCTTCAATGCTATATTCCTACCTCTACTAACTAGAGGTGGGCAAAAGAATCGTGAATCGATTCAAAGAGTCGATTCCTCTAAAAGAACCGTTTTTTGTATCAGCTCACTTAGAAGAGTCGCGGTTCACTCAAGAGTTGGTAAGAGGGAGTTCAACCATTGTTGTTGAACAATCACTCATTGACTCGTACAGCATCTGACTCGACTCTGAAACTCGTCAATGTTTACGTTTCTCGGCTCACTCGCTCTCCGCTCACCTTTTGCTTCTTGGCTCTTCTTCAGTTTAGTCTAGTCTCAACTATTGATCGTAACTCGTGATTCCTTTCGACCCATAAACCTAGTTCCCATGGCGTGAAGCTAAGATTGGTAATTTATTTGTAAGAAAAAAAGTATATTTATCTTTGGAAGAGGAAAATTAAAAATGTATGAAAGGAAAAAAAGCAGTTTTAAATTTAGGAATTAACTATCTTAAATATATTTTTTTCTTGTGTATCGAACTAATAATTAATTTTTGGTTTCCCTCCAAAATGTTATAGATGCTACAAAATAATAAATTTAGATTTATAAATAAATTAACAATGGCATTCAGTCCCATGATTTGTATATTTTACCAGGAATAAAGTGTTTCCGCATAATTTGAGGACTGTGTAAAATATTCAGAATTCAGAGCCATGTGCTATTCCCATGTTGTGCGAATTTTTCAAATGCTAATTGCCTCGAGTATTTAATTTGTGTTGTGGAGCGCGTCCGCTTCTCGTCATACATTCTTCTTCATTTTTTTCGTTGTTCTTAAGTTCCTAATTTTTGTGAATAATGCAAATATTTTGCAATAAAAATGAACAAAGATTATGAATTGGACAATAACAAAGATTTAGCATGTGCCGAAGCGGCTTACGTACTGTTCAATGGTGAGGTTTTTTTACTAGGAAAACAGTGAAACGAAAAGACGTTGATGGATGGTGTCGTAGTTAAATGTAATAATAATACTGAAACTAAGAAAATAAGCGTAAAATTTAAATTAGGCCGTTTAAACAAACAGTGATTTATTCGTTTGCAGATACAATGCTAGTGATATACTGATTAACTTAAAAAAAGCACCACCTGACAGATTTCAAAACTTTTGCCAAATTTATTGAGTAAAACTGGATCCTCTGTAGCGAGATGAGATACATACATGCTACAAAACCAACAACCACAATCAACAATTTCTATCTGCCATAGTCCTTGGGATTCGTAATGAGGCTTGCCAACAATCTAGCAGTAAGCTTTTGATGTAGGATGATTTACAAAACATTTCACGAGAACAACCGAGTCATCTTGAATTACTGCAAGGAAAAATGAATATTTCCGTTCCGAATAGGCCATTCTCGCAAAGCTACACACCGGAGGAACAAGGCTTTGAGTTCTCCTATGGATCAGATTGCTCTTTGCGCTTCACACTTTGAAATGAAACAAAAAATTAATAGTCCTGTAAGAGCGGAAAAATATGTATTAAGGCAATAAATACTTAAATTTAAAAAATGATTCTTTTTTTCTTTCATATACTTTATATTTTTCTCTTCAAAAGACAAATATACTTTATTTTTTTTCCTAACTAAGTTAGCAACCCTAGGCTGGACAGTCTTAAATACCTGGAGTTTTTATGGCATCACTGCACACTTCTTTTATGATAATACAAATCTGAAAGCAATCCTTTTAGAGTGTAGCGAATTACCAGATACGGCTGAAAATATAGCTAGTTGGGTAAAAGGTGTATTTGATCAATAAAAAATAGGTTTTAAAGTGTGTGCTGTGGTAACTAACAATGCTGCAAACACTGAGGCGGCAATTGCTTCTTTAAACTTGTATTGCACATGGACTTAATTTGGCCGTTCAGTCTGCAATTAAGAATTCTATGGAAATTATTGTTGATAAAATAATAATCGACGGTACAATTTTTTAGGTGAAGCATGAGATGCAAAAGAAACTATGGATATTGCTGTGTTAAAAATGAAACAGGACGTTCCCAATAGGCGGAACTCCACATACGTTATGCTAAATACATTTTTAACTCTTAAGGAGCCTGCAGTACTAGCTGATACCCGCGACTTCGTACGCGTGGATTAAGCATTTCTTTGCCAGAATTGAATATAGAAAGTTGTTGGTAGCAAAGGATTGGTCCCAAACAACACCGAGTCGGCATAATGTGACAGGAAATCCATCACTATATCATTCTACTGTCGAACCTGTCTCTTGAAGAGAATCAATTTCCAACATATTTAAAAGCAGAAAAACAAACGAAGGTGAACTAATGGGGGTGGGGTGTTAACTAAGGGCAACTTTATTTCACCTTGGTCTTTTCTTCTTTCTTCAGTATGAGCATTCACTTCTTGGGTTCTAATAACTTTAGCTGCTAGTGCTCTGCGAGTTTACACCCGCAAGGCATGTCAAAAAAGAAGGCAAAATAAACTGGTGACAGAAACATTTAAGCAGACACAAAGTAATAGGACAGAGAAAATCGACATCTATACTAAATAATACGTTTTTCTCTAAACGAAATTTATTAACAAATTATACACTAACTTAATGCTCTAGAAGCACAGCTCGAACAACCGACGTAACAATACAGACTAATACACACATCCGTCTCTCTGTCACCAATCGATAAGTTCTCAAAATTTCGTGACTACAACTATACCAAAAAAAAAAAAAAAGTCCTGTGCCCTCCCAACAGATTTTCTTGTCAAATTCCGTCAATATCGGTATAGGCATTTAGTCGTCAAAATGTAACAAAAAGACAGAGACTTAATTCCGCATTTATAGTATAATTACTGCATGTCACACACACACACTGACTGCGAATCACCCCTGAGGGATCAATATAACGTAAAAAAGTGTACACTCATAGCATTGCAAGACTACTTACGATTTGCCTAGCATTGCACCCCTAAATTTGTTATATCTACAGTTTAACATTCAATCCGAATAACCGACGGTCAAGGCGTGACTCTTACGATCAAAAACAATTTTTAAAAATCTTTGCCTCCATGGAGATTTGAACCGAAGGCCAGGATCCAAATATCGGTAAGCAAGCGCATTAACCACTTTTTTTTTTTTTTTTTTTTTTTTTACTGAATTAACTCAATTAACAAAACACACTTGTGCACAAAACGTCGCATTTTCCATCATAGTCAGAAACAAATCAGCAAAACAACAAATCGTGGAACATTTGATTGATGGAAAAAAAAGAGCTACCTGACCGCTGTATGGAAAGGCAGTACAGATACCTACACATCCGACGCGTTTGTCTATCGTCCTTAGTAATTTTCAAAATTATAAGATAACATGTATTATTTACACAGATACGTTTTCAACCAAATGTAGACAGTGTTCTTCTATTTGTTTCAAAGGATAAGTGTGTTTCGAGCTCGAATGAAAACTGGGGATTTGTATGAAGAACTAACAAACAAACATTCAGTTCTCATGTGACATTTACAGAGTCTGAATGGGAAATTGTTGTAAATAAGTTAGAAGTACTTTTTGAAGTGGCACAGGAAGTCTCTGCTTCGAAACGATGGCACTCTCAAAGATAGGTAGGTACATTGGTTAGACTGTTAGAGGCATTAGAAAGTAAAATCTAGAAAATAAGCAACTCTTGGAGAAGGTTAGGTAATTGGGGGAGGGTTTGTTGGAGGAGTTGACAAAATGATTCGGCGTAATAGAATCCATAGAACTGGTTGGACAGTCCATTTACTTAGACCCAAGTTTCAAGAAACAAGGATTTGGGGATGTCAGTTTTTTTTCTACGAATGTTATAATACTAATATTACAATAATAAAGGACTAATTATGTTATCACGTTCAAGAGCTCAGCCATATCTTGACTTTAAGGAATCTGAAGAAGAAGCTTGTTTACGTAAACCACCACCAACACCAACACCAAATTCTTATGATTGGAATGAGTTCGATGAGTCCGTCAGCAGACTTCAGGGACTTTATATCCCAGATGCAAAGGCTTCGGCTATTATAGAGGTGGATAAACATTTAGCCGAACCTCTTCTACCGAGAAACTTGGACTCTCTTAAGTGGTGGGATGAAATGAAGAGAATATTTCCAAATGTGTACAAATTGATACTAAAAAGACTTTGCATTCCAACAACATGTGTACCTACCTTGCGAATGGATTTTTTCGAAGACTGGACAATTAATGACTGAAAAGCGAAGATGATGCGCGTCACAAAAATTAATGATTTTTTAAAAAAAGAGTAATAGTAAATTGGTGTAATGTTCTTTATAAATTGCATCATTTTTATTTTAAAATTAGTGTTTTGATTTGTTTAAATAATTAGATACCTCGTTTTATAATAAATAACTTACAATTTAATTACTAAATACAAATTTTATTAATTCAATTAGTATTTGTTAGTAATTTCCTCCTCATCAATTAATGGACTGCTATCATGTTCTACCTTCTACCTAACGCGAAAAGAATCGGTTCTCAGTTATTAGTGAATCGGCTCCAAACGGATCATCAAAAAGAATCAATTTATCTATCACTACTATTTATATCTATCCTAGCATTATCACCAACGCCTTTTCCCATGTTTGTAACTAAGGAGTAAAAACTTCGTTGTTAGAAATGTGGTTGACAAGATATATTTTTTATCAAAGATTTTACTAAAGAATTTTCTTCGTAACAGAGAGAATAGCTGAAATATTCTAATGTATTTTGACGCTGTTAGATGGCTCTGGGGGTCCAAATATATTTGGCAGGTTGTCGACACTGTCGACAGAAAATGTGACGAAAGTATTAGATAAACTTCATGACTGAGATGTGCTTCATCTGTGCCATCAGCTGGAACCTTTCCAAAGCTGAGCCATAGGAAAGAAAAGTGCCCTAATTTTTTAAACTTTAAAAAGCAGTTTAATATAATGAGTGATGATAGAGATCGCGAGGAAGACCCGTTATTAGATTTGTTTATTACGAACTGGGAGGACCAATGTGTCCAACATGTTGAATCTGAGCCAGATTACGAAGGACAACTACAAAGAGAGCGAGAGTTAACGCATCAGAAAGTGTGGGTGTCTTTTCAGAATAGTGCTACGGCAATAGCTCAGCTGTATAAAGGTGATTTTGCTGTTTATATTGATCACTACAGTTAGCTGTAGGAGTGGTGTGCTTCCATTTTGTGGTTTGTTATTGATCATATAATTTCAACAATAACATTCTGAAATATTTTTCAGAGCGTCAGCAAGGTCTTTCTTTGTGGATTCCTTTCCAAACTGCTGCTGGCACTGTCACAAGTTTGTATAAAGGTAAATTAAATGTTAATGGTGGAAGACAATTCAGTTTAACTTTACCCTGACCTTGTACAAGGTTCACAACTTTTCTTTGATATTTTGTTTTGCATCTCCGATGATAATATAAATTTGTATGGTATTTCCTCAATAAATTTGTGCCAAGTAGCCCATTGTGAAAACATGATATCATTTAAGTTCTGTGTCTTATATCATTGCAGAATCGACTGATAGTATTAGGAGGACTAGTGAACTAGGAATACAGTGTGGTTATCAGAGAAGAAATAAAGAATTAGTGAATTGGGTTCGAAAAATGAGACACAAAATTCGTCGAGAAGATCTCCTATCTTACCTTGCTGGAAAACCACCACCACCTAGGCCGCATCACAGGTGGAGTCCTGAATTACATTATTATGATATAGTTCTCTATGTGCAGCATCTTGCTACTATTTGTAATTTTTATTTGGTGTTGTATAAGTGCTCAGAAATTACATGAGTTAGAGTATATAATACCAATGGAGCAACTTCGCAATAGTGACAATGCTGCTTTTGCATATTCTGTTGCGCACCTAGATAATTTACATTTTGTGTGACTAACTTATGTTCACAGTTGTACTGGAAACGTGGATTGCCACAGCTGCAAACAAATACATTGTTACTTTTGTTAATTGTAACTCCTTGGGTATAAAACCAATTTCATGCACTCAGGTTATTCTGTATGATATAGATAAATACGTTGATTTATTTTATCATGCTGATTATTCGTTGAAGTTGTAAAATCGGCTATTTAACAGTTTTGTCATCTTATGTTTCTGTTGATAACCAAGTGGTGATACTGTCATGAGTACAGAAGATGATTGGGGTTTTATCTAACAGGCAATACCGCTCGCTTCGCGCTGTTAACTGTCGTCATAGTGACGTCACGTTCACGTACAGACGATTTTTGTGTGTATTGTGCCCTCGCTACGCTCGGTCACAATAATTTAAAACTGTACAATATCAACATAAACTGATATCCCGAAGGTGGATCAGATGCAGGCGGCCGCAGATGTCCGATAACACAACCAGATGTCCAGTGTTTGATGTGTTATCGGACGTCTGCGGGCGCTTACCAACGGCAGAATAGTCACAAAAATTGACTGTACGTGAACGTGACGACACGTTAACAGCGCGAAGCGAGCGGTATTGCCTGTTAGATAATACCCGATGATTGCCTATTTCTGTCATGGCATCCCAATATGATGAATTACGACAATATTTTTTTTTTTTTTTTTTTTTTTTTTTAAATTGCATGGATTTAATTTGCTTGATTTGTAATTAATCTGTTAGCCTATCCCCTTTCCTCCTTTTAGGTTACATAGTCTATTTTCTTGTGTTTACATTTTTATTGTATTTTAAGTGTAGTTTTTGTAATAATACAGGTTAGTACAATTTTTAGATAGGTACTGGTGCTAGTTTGCAAATTTGCAAAAAATTGTCTTTAAGATGTGAGCATCAATTTATTGATGTGTCTTGAAGTTGATTTGAAATGAAGCGATGATATTCTTGCACATCTCTGAACCCTATTGTACTAATGAAAATTTAGTCACTAATTTTTCAGGTTTCAATTACTTTGATACAGTGCTATCTTGGCGTTTTGGATTGACAGCCAAGATAAAATTGACAGTGACCATGGAAGTTTACTCAATCCCTTCTATATAGTCTTTATTGGTAATATTTTTATTCCACTCGCAACTTCTGTGCACTATTTATCTTATTAATGATTTTGTAAATAGAAAAAATGGATTTGAATCAAAAGTTTTTTTTGAAGATTATAAGTTTAATTTCCTTTGAACTAAATTGCTCACTAACTATGCGAGACCTAAAAGTTTTTACTATACCACTTTCATGGAAGGTTAACTTTATAATTAAATAATATAATAGTAATAATAAAAACACTTACAGATTTGAAGTTACTCATTTTAATGGAAAATATTCAAATGAAATGACGGGTACCAATGTGCAAAAAAAAATTAAAAAAATTGGATTTCGCATTCGTTGAAAAGTTTTTTTTACAAGATTCATGCGACCACTAGCTTTCATACTGTTAACTATTAAGTCCTTTTTATTGCTTGGACTGTGTTCAGAGTTTTGAAACTACCATAAATCTCTTATTTGCCAATTCAGGCAATCTTACTATTCCATTTTCTGGGTGTTTCTATAAAAATATGTTAACTTCTGGGAATAATTTGAGTAAGCAACATGTTAGAACCTTTTGGATTCCAAATTAGTGTATTCTCAGTGAGTGTTAAAAAATTATTACCAACTAATTAAGTTTATTTAATCATTTTCATTTACATAACATTGTTCAGTAATCGTTGCTTTTGTTTTAAGCAATTATCGGGTAATATCTAGATCACGATACCGCTGCAAGCACTTACCGCCTCGCGATGTAAACACTTCTGGATGGCGAGAGTATGACGTCAATACCATGCTGAATGTGACGTATACGTTCCGCTCGCAGCTTTAAATGTCACAAAAGCAGCCTTCCACGGAAAGTAGTCCATCACTAATACGTCTTATATCGAGAAATCATTAATTTGGCACCAGTAGTATAGGAATAAGTTCATTTGCGACGAGGTTTTGATGCAGCGTGGACCACACTGAAACGTAACTATCAAACACCTTATTGCGGATACCTAATGTCGTATCTGTCGTTGTTTACATCTTAATGCAGCCTGGACCATAGTGAAACGTAACCGTCGCACACCATATTGCTGAAACCCAATTTCCAAATCGTATCTATCACTGTTAGTATGGTCCAGGCTGCGTTTCAACCTAAACGCAAACTGTTATTGACGAAATCTTGTTTTTATAAATATTTTATTTCGTATGAATGATTTTAATAGCAATTTCAGCCACGCGACGAAATATAGACGAACGGAATCAAATACAAATCAAAGGAATTGTGACTAATAACGTTAACGCTAATGAACGATATCAATTATCAGTTTGGAATGTTGTACATATTATAATAATATTAGTACTTGTGCAAGTAATAATTTTCTTTAACTTTTTTAATCCGTAATTTTTTTTATTATTAGTAGTATTGGTTATGTTCTATGGCCTAACGTGAATTTATCAAATCGATCGAAGGCTGAACACGTCACACACGGAAACACAGTGACGTCATACTCTGTCCATCGGGAAGTGTTTACATCAGGAGGCGGTAAGTGGTTGCAGCGGTATCGCAATCTAGATATTACCCCAATTATCTTCAGTTTTCCCTTAAACTTGTTTATATAATGATTACTTACAATGCCGATTGGCATAAAATAAATATGAGATAATTAATTTATTATATCATACTAAAAATGGGCAGTCGCATTATGTAATCTTTTTAAAGAAAATTAGGATTTTGTGAATTCATGTATCTAGGTATTGATGGTATGGTTAGGAACTGATGGAAAATATTGGCATCGTAATAAAATAAGAAGGATATATGTAGTTTCACTTTTATTTGTAGCATATCTTTAAACAATCAAATTTTTCAACAAAAATGTTGTGTAATATATCTGCTTTTTAATATAGTCAGTCACTTATAGTTAGTACTGTCTTATCAAGTTAAATCCTTTTATAACCTCATGTTTATACAACTCAGCATAGCTTTACAGTTTCTTAAATACTTTGTGAGATACAAAAGATAGAAAATAACATCTTTAAGAGGCCCCTTGCCCTTAAACGAATCTTATTAAATAATTGCCATTGTTTCTATTTCTCAGCACTTGGGCCCGTCATATGCCTTTTTTAATTAGATTTTGAGGCAACTTCACCAAACACTTCCTTTTTGATCAGTTGTTTATTGTTATGAGGATCATCTGCCATCCGTTCTATTTTATTTTTAGACACAATTGTTTTCTTTGCCCTTTAGATCCTTTCTCTTAGTCAATTGTAACTTTTTTTTTCTGTGGGTGATAAGCCTTCGTTTTAACTCTGCAATAACAGTATTATTATTTTTTTTCAGTGTTATATTTAACTTCCATTGACGTAGTCTTCCTCCTTTCTGTGGTCAGCATTCGCATTTTGGTTGTCATTATTCAGTGGTTCTGGAGCTCTATTTCCCACAGGAAATTTGTTAGATGAAGGTGGTGGGGTATTTTGCTCTTTCTTAGCTGTTTGGTTCTTTCTATAATGGGATGAATACATTTTCCACTTGTTTCAAATTTTTCTTTGTTTATGGGGGGGATCATATTCTTAACATATTTTCCCTATACTGTCTCTTTTTTCTTAGGAAGTTCAGTCTTTTGAAGTGCAAATTTGTATAGGTACATTACACAATGTTTGGATGGGGTTAAATTCTGCATTCGAGACATCACATCGCCAAGATGCCACCTGTTGTGCGCATCACCATCACGCCACATGTGTGTACGATATGCGTGTTGGACACTTTTCACAAAATATTTATACATTATTTATTTCTTGTGTCCAGGACATAACATTACAAGTTGAAACAAAACAAATAAAATTAATTAATTAATGTTAAGCTTATGGACCATAGAACACAATTAAATGGAGTGTGACCAGAATTCTGCAATTCTGATGGCCTTCTAATTTGCCCTAAAAAGGTCCTCGATAGTGCAGTTTTCATGTAGATTCCTGCATACCAGAAGATGACGTTGGTCCTGCAGATCGCCACATTCACGCAGTTCGTTTTCAGTAGTATAACCCCATTTTTTGATATTAGATCTATATCGGGACACTTCAGTTCTTAATCTATTTAATGCCTGCCATATGGCATATGTCTGATTACACCCTGCGGTTGGTGCCTCTTTTATATTCCTCCAGTGCCCTTCAGGCAACGAATTTTGCCATAGTTGAACACGGCGTGCTCCAGGTGAAGATGTTATGGCTTGAGTTGACTGTAAGAAGCTCTTTCTTGACTTTAGGCCTGCAGGTTGAGGTTCGTGTCCAACAAAGGGTGCCTGTGGTCTGTTTCCTGTTTCCTCTTCTCCATCTCTGATTTTGATGGAACTTTGCATATGTATACTTTAAAACAAATAGAAAAATGGAACTTTGCATATGTATACTTTAAAACAAATAGAAAAAAAACACTGTTTACAAGTGATTTACAGATACCTAAACACTCTCCTCCTCCCCCCCCCCCAAACCTTAATTTGTCTCCGTTGTACATACATACAAACATGCAGTTTTTATCTAATTATGCCAGTAGTTTGCCTTGTTTTGAAGTATATGTGTGCTGTCTGGTAGCTCATCGGTTAAGGTGCTTACTTCCAAAAGTTCTCTCTCTGCTTATGGGTTCAAATCCCACGGTAAGTAGGAATTTTTAGGAGTTGTATTTGATTATAAGAGCTGTTGTGGGACGTTCCGTGGTTCTGATTCCACATTAAACTGCAGCCCCTGAAGAAAGGAATTGTCGTTCTTGCCTGTGACACAATATCTTGGCATATCTCCTTTGGGAAGATTTGACGATTCATTGGCTTGTGGTTTGAGTTAGATTTTTAGTTTTTTGAAGTGTTAACTTCTTTAGGTGTGTTGGGCCATTTTTGAATGGGTAAAATCATATGAGTTTGCATTACCGACATACTAATGTTAATAGTATAACTGTTGCAGTCTGGTGGCTCAGTGGTTAAAAGTGTCTGACTGGCGAACGAATGGTCCCCGGTTGGATTCTCTGTCTAGGCGCGGTTTTACACAGACCATTAACCCGGCCTTCACCTCTAGCGTAGCTTCCTGTGTAATGTGAAGTATGTCGGACCACTTCTGTGGTTTGGATTCCACATTAAACTGTAGGTCCCTTGTTCTTAATAGCACTATCAGGTTAGATTAAGTTGGCTAGGACGGGCAGAAACTGCAGCCAATAGAAACCCTGTCACCAGGTCATTACAGCTAAGCAGAATTATTATTTAGTATGTCTAGCTATAAAGATGACATGTTTCACGTGTGATATTTATATTTTTAAGTTTTCCTTCTGTCTGCAGTCCCCAGTGACTGCCAGTTGGTGGTATTTTCCCCCTCCTTTTAATCGGCCAATAAAAGTGGTTCACTTTTAATTCTCTCTAAACATGTTTTTGCAGCAGCCGATTTCTTTATAGCTATTTCCTCTTTGGACAATTTTGTCTTTCTTTTAGGTGACATGTTGCTATAATATGTGTAAATATCACATTAGAAAATATTGCCAGTTAGTGTAAGTGAATGTCAGTGCCTCGCCACTCTGTCAGTCTCTTATGACATTCAAGACAAGTGCCTGATTGTTAAGGGATTAATGATTTGTAGAAAAGTACATATTCAACAAATAATACCAAAGTATGCAATGAGGTCTTGACTGTCCGAATGTTTTTTGTAAACATTATATTTGAAATACTAGCTCTATATTCTTCATCTGGTGTGGAGATATCTGCTCTGGTTGGCTGGCTTTCAGATACTGAGACAGCTCAGATGCCACACCACCTCATATAGCTGACGGCTCTTTTCGCAGCCGGTGGCTGGTTGCCAGTGGGCATGGTTACAGTTCTTCATTGTGGCTTGTGCTTGACAGACGTGCCATGCTCTCTGTGGATTATTGCCAAGGCTGGTTTCCATGCCTAAGACATAGCCAGAGCTAGTCGTCAAAATATAGTGTTTCCAAATATAATCTGGCAGTACAACCATGAAGACTTCATTGCAAGCATACACCAGGAAAGTCTCCATTCTTACAATACCAAAATATCTAATATTGTCTACCAAACGGGACCAAAAAAGCACTAGTAAATAATTGTTTTTGATTAATCACCTATTTACCAACGAAAGTACCTACTGACATTCTGACAGTGTCTGGAACAAATGCTTGCACAACATCTGCCTATGCTGCACTGAATTACAAGATAGCCGATACAAAGTGAGTGGCTTTCGTGGATAACTTCATGTCATTTTTATAAAATCAAATGATTTACATTCATTCACTAGCTAAGCCATTTAATTTTAAAAATTCGTTAGTAGGTAGTGCCTGATGGTCAGAGTTGCGGACACTGGTTTGACTTAAGCAAATGTATTGATTTTTCTTTTAAACTTGTATTAAATTTATGGTATTAGGTATATACTCTAATTTTAAGCAGTTGTAAAGTAAACAAAAGTATACAATCTAAATATTTTTTGAAATATTAGTGCTCGAATACAAAAATTTGATGTGTGGGGACTGACATTTGGGGGGTCATTAGCGAAGATTTCAATAGTGAAATGAATTTATTATTTGAAACAAACTGAGCATAATAGACAAAAAGATTGTGTGTTTTGTTTTTGTTTTTTTTTGTTGTCGTCAGTCTTTCAATTGGTTTGATATATTGATGCTATCCTCCATCCCTTCCTATCCTGTTCTAACCTCTTCATTTCTACATACCCTTTACAATCCACATCCTCAATTATCTGCTTCATATATTGTAATCTCTGTCTTCCTCTATAGTTCTTACCTTCAACTGTTCCCTCCACTAACAAATTAACCAATCCAGCATGTCTCAAAATATGACCTACCAGCCTGTCTCTTCTTTCTGTAAGCTTCTTCCATAAACTTCTTTTCTTACCCATCATTTCCCAAACTCGTTCATTTCTTACTTTGTCTGTCCACCTAATTTTCAGCTTTCTCCTGTAGCACCACATTTCAAATGCTTCAATTTTCCTTCTTTCTGGTATTCCTAAAGTCCATGTTTCGCTACCGTAAAGTGCTCTGCTCCGCACATAGTTTTAAAAAGTTATTTATAATTTCTAGATCAATATTTGAAACTAAAAGGTTTCTCTTTTTCATGAAGGCTCTTTTTGCTAGAGTGCTATTCTGCTTTTAACATCATTCCTGCTTTGCCATCGGTTGTAATTTTGCTTCCCAAGTAACAGAACTCATTTACTTCTCCTATTGCATCCGATCCTATTTTTATATTTAATGTACTAGTATTGGTATCATTTCTGCTACATTTCATCACTTTTGTTTTGCTTTGATTTATATTCAGCCCAAAATCTTCCTTCAGTATTTTGTACATGCCATTCAGTAACTTCTCAATATCCTCAGCCCTATCTGCTAACAAGACAATGTCATCATCAAATCGTAGCATACTGATTTTTTTCTCCCTAAAAACTTGTGCCACATGAAAATTTTTCTTTGACTTTCTACATGCTTCTTCTACATACAAGTTGAATATTATCGGGGATAGACTACAACTTTGTCTAATGCGCTTTTTAACTGATGCTTGTCTCTCGTGATTCTCTACTTTTATTATAGCCACTTGATTCTTAAATAGTTTATAGAGTATTCTTCTATCTCGATACTTTAGACCTGACTTCTTTAAAATTTTGAACATCTTGTTCACCTAACATTATCAAAAGCTTTTTCTAAATCAACAAATGCCATAAAAGTATTTTTGTTTTTCTTGATGTGCTCTTCAAGTCTTAAAGACAGAATTGCTTCCCTTGTACCTCGATTTTTTCCTAAACCCAAACTTATCTTCACCTACTATCTCTTCTACTACCCTTTCTATCCTTCTGTATATTATTCTGGTCAGTAATTTTGAAGCATGTGATGTTAGACTAATGGTGCGTTAATGCTTTCTTTGGAAGTGTGAAGATGATATTTTTATTAAAATCAGTTGGAATTTCTCCTGTTTCATAACTTTTCGATATCAGCTTGAATAATCTTTTGATTCCTTCCTCTCCTAGGGATTTAAGAAGTTCTGCAGGGATCTCATCAATTCCAACTGCCTTATTTGCTTTCAAGTCATTCAGAGCTTTATTAAATTCTGTCCTCAAAACAGGATCTCCTAAGTCATAAATGTTGACGTTGCCTTCCTTTTCCATTACACTATTATTCAAGTCATCCGCCACATACAATTACTCAATGTATTCCTTCCATCGGTTAGCTCTATCTTCCGAGCTTAAAAGAGGTTTCCCATCGGCAGCTTTAATGTTCATACCTCTTTTCTTCATTTCTCCAAAATTCTGTTTGATCTTTCTATATGTAACATCTAATTTTCCTACAACCATTTCCTTTTCTACTTCTTCACACTTTTGTTGTAGCCATTTTTCTTTTGCTATTTTGCATTTCCTATTTATTTGATTTCTAAATTGCCTGTACTGCTCTCTTCCTGCTTCATCCTGAGTATTTTTGTACCTTCTCCTCTGATCCATCAGCTCAAAAATTTCTTCTGTGATCTAAGTTTTTCTTGCAGCTTGCTTCCTAAAGCCTAATGTTTCTTTGCCAGCTTTCATTATTTCGGTCTTCAATGCATTCCATTCATCCTCAGTTGAGCTCCTTTCAGGATTATTTCTTAGTCCTAAGTCTACCATTTCTGCAAATTTTTCTCTCGTGCTAGATTGTTTCAGTTTATTCACTTCCAGTCTGTTCTGCTTATACTGCTTCCTTATTCGTTTAAATTTCAGCATGCACTTCATTATCATCAAATTAGGTTCAGAGTCTATGTCTGCTCCTGGGTATGCTTTACAGTCTAGTACTTGATTCCTGAATCTCTGTTTGACCATGATATAATCTAGCTGATATCTGCATGTATCCCCAAGACGTTTCCAGGTGTATATTCTTCTTGCATGGTTCTGAAACAGTGTGTTCGCCACTACTAGCTTATATCTTTCACAAAATTCTAACAACTTGCTTCCTCGCTCATTTCTCTCTTCTAAAGCAAAACTTCCTACAGTGTTCCCCTCTTTTCTTTCTCCCACTATTGCATTCCAATCACCCATGATTATTAGATTTTCCTCCCCGTTCACATATTGGATTAATTCTTCAATTTCAGCGTACATTTTTTCTATTTCTTCGTCATCTTCCTGCGACGTTGGCATATACACTTGTACTAATGTGGTTGGGACGGGCTTAGTTTCTAACCTCATCAAAATAATCATGTCAGTAAACTGTTCATAATAACTCACCCGTTTCCCTACTTTCTTGTTCATTACAAATCATACACCAGTGACTCCATTGACAGCTTGTGTACTAATTATTCTGTGTTCCCCAGACCAGAAATCTTGTGCGTCCTTCCATTTAATCTCACTAATCCCAACAACATCTAACTTGAGTTGTTCCATCTCCCTTTTTAATTTTTCTAACCTACCTGCCCTATTCAGACTTCCAACATTCCACACTCCAACTCGTAGAATGTTTCTATCCATTCTGATGACTCCTCCCTGAGCAGTCCCCACCTGGAGATCTGATTGGGGGACTATCTTACCTCCAGAATATTTTACCCAGGAAGAAGCCATCATGATGTATGTAATTTGAGAGGATTACATGTCCTCGCGATACCCTTTGTGGTCTTTAATGCAGTGGTTTCCTGTTGCCTTCTGCATCCCAATGCCATTGATCATTTCTGATTCATCCGCCTTTAGGGGCCGTTTCCAACCCCAAGGGCAAGAGGGTGCCCTGAACTGCTTCCCGCTCTTGCGCCCTCCTTTCGAAGGCCGTTGACAAGCAGTGGGTGACTCCTTATACCGGGAATCTTTCAGTTGCCAGAGCCTCGTCTGTGCAAACAGGGTGCACCACGTGAAGGAGAGTTTTCCATTTGGTTGGAAAAGGCTATTATAGTCTCTCCCAATCCCTTACACCCCTCTTCCTTCTAAATCATAAAATTTTCATCATGTACAATATTTATTTTTCAGCAATATAGCCTTATTTTTAGCTTTGGCATTTCTGGCATAGAATGACCCCATTAGATCACTTGAATGGTCAATCACAAGATTTCTTGATTAATTTGTTTCAAATGTAAAACTTGGCTATCTTTAAATTTTCTGGTTTTTATCTTTTATTTGGCCAAATCTAAACATTGTTGCCCTGAATTCCCAAATGCTTTCTATGGTAGTGATATTAAGGAAAAGGGAAACAGCTTTTAGGCTTTATAAATAACAATGGATGGGGAAAATGACAAGTCACTCACCAAAATCGAAGACTGCATCAAGTGAAACATGTATCAGACAGACAGAAAAACATACAATATTTTGGCTTTACACCTTATTAATGTGCGAGGGACCGACGCTCTTGGTTCGGGAGGTGTAAACGTGCCCAAGTTTACCACATCACTTACTACATAATAAAAACTGCATAATTACTTTTATTTTCCAATAATAATTGATTCAATTGAGTATTTATTGAAACGAAATTTTTCCTTTTTGGTAAATATTCCCAATAAATGCTAAAAACTGTATTTCACTATCAAACTCTTTGTAATCTTATTCCATATGTACTCAGATTTATTTTGTCAGCTATTATATTTCCATTACAATCTTAATTGTGAAAATATTTGTTACCTATGTGTTACCTTCATCTATGAAAAGCAGAAGGTTCAGACAAATCCTCTAATAAATTCTTTTGAACACACAATAGTTCTCGCAATGCTTGAAAAAACTTAGATTATCCCTGAACACGATAGGAACGTATTATTTTAAGTATTGCCACATGATGATTACTTCCTGGATCAGAAGAGTCAGAATTCTTGAACTTTATTAGATAACTAATTACTATATGCAAATTTGAATTTGTGTCCAGTTTTTTATTTTTTAAATCTAATATCAAAGTTTGCTATTTTATTTAAGTCTTTCAAACTGATTTTTGGTCCTTTTCTTGTATCCCATCTGTGATAAATGCACTGAACTAACATATCTGAAATTTTTAACATGAGTAAGTGACTAATATATTGCAATAATAGTAAACTTTACAACTGTGACAATTATGTAATGACTTTTATGAAAGTTGTATAAACTATTATAGTGTGGATAGTTGTGAAAGTGAAAGAGCTGTTAGGCAATGGAAATAAGGAAATATAGGGAAAACAACCAGTCACTTACCACAGAACACACTTCACAATATTTTGATTTAAAACCTTATTTCATTTACTTAAGACTTGGCAAATAGGGGTGTGAACACATCACAGCCTATTTCTACACAGGAATAAGGCTTTAAGCTGAGGCATTGTAAAATGTTTTTGTGTATTCACGTTTGTTTGGCCCTCCTGCCTTTGTCTGTGGTAAGTGACTGGTTATTTTCCCTATCTTTCCTTATTTTCATAAACTAATATTATGTTCGAAGTAATCAGATTTGAGAAGCAGGTATCCATTTCAATCATAAATTCATAATTTTTTTTTTTTTAGGATAACTGTTATGGCTTAATATATCTGTGCAACAAAACAGAAAGGTGAATTAGGATGCCAAAGGGTAACAATAGGAATAAATCATGCCAGATACAGAAAATGATTCACTAGTTATTATGAATGCACAAATCGCAGGTAGGGCTGATTCTTGGATAAAGGTAGGAGTGGCAGATGATGTTTTCCCTAAGGTTTATAGTGCATCACAGATAAGGGGAAAGTGTTGTTGGAGTATTTTAACTTGTTTATCGATATTCACAATTGAGGAATGTGAGTTATTAGAGAATGTCTCTCGTAAGTGTTTATTGTAATGGGATGATCAGAGAGCAGGATGAGGCCCTTGGCAATAAACTGTAGGTATATTTGATGATACAAGAGGAGAGGGTGGGATGATCACAATAGGTGCGTTCTTAAGTGTTATGTGGGGGATTGAAAAGGATATGATGACTATCTGAGCTTTCTGATCAGAGCAAACAGATATCATGAAGTAGCTGTGATGGTCAAAAGATGGTTCAGCAAACCCATGTCAAAAAATGGGGTGGCTACTGGTATAACTATTAGAAGGCATGAATTATGTGAATTATCTAACCAAAGCATTAACAACAGTCAGCAGGGAAGCTAAGTGCATTTGGGAGAACGTGGGTTTGAATCCTGGTCCGGGCATCCAGATTTGGGTTAGTTTCCCTAAATCACTCCAGGCAAATGCTGGGATGCTTCCTTCAAAAAGCCATACACAAATTCCTTACTCTAATCCTTTCCCAACTCCTAATACCTGAACATTGACAAGATGTAAAGCCTTAAGAAAGAAAGGGGGAAAAATGGGGAGGGGCAGGAAGGTAAGGATGTTTTTATGGAGAATATTGTTATAGGAGGAATTGCACTGAATGAGAATACTAGTCACTAGTTACATAAGGCAATTGGAGTTAGAGCATTTAGATAGTTTTAAATAAGGACACACAAGTTTCTGAGGAATGAAAAATGTGAAACAATAAGCAACTGGTTAAATCATACCATTAGGGATTGTCATGCAGAAAAAATGGAGGAAATGTAAGCGCATGAGCTTTTTTTAATCAGTAAAATGAAGGGATTAAGGAATAAATGCTCTTTTGGGAAGTCGGGTAGCTAGAAGTAAAGGGGCCTATTGTGGTTAATATTGTGAAAGATATAGTGAAGAAAGTGCGATATGACATACCAACCCTGAAGACTTTATTTATATGAGTGATCTGGAAGTGTGGCATGATAATACTGATTCATAAAGGACTGTAGACATAGTATTAACAACTGTAGGCTGATTCATTTTAACTTAGTGATGGACAGGTTATGGAGAGTTTGTCATCCAACAGTATCAGGAATGTTAGCAATGTGATTTTGAGGTTTATCTTGTGGTAAGTCTTTGGTTAGATATGAATAAGGTTAACATTGGTGATGGAGAAATTCTTAGGATATAGGAAGGCTAGAGGCGGGGTAGGATAATTAGTATCACGGAAGACAGAAATGGAAAAAGATTGCTGCCAAGTAGTGTATTGGGATGATTTTTGTTAGTTATTCTACTGCCAGATTCTGTTGGTTTATAATCAGAAGTAATGTTGTATACAGACGACAGTTGTAAAATAGTATTAAAATGAGAGAAAATAATTTACCATTATGGATGGAGAAAATGTACTTTTGTGGACGGAAATGGGTTGAATATCTATTGAGGTAGGTCACCATGGAATGGGTATAAATTCTATCTTTTAGATACATATAGAGAAAAAAAATGCACTCCAGTCTAGGTCTCATAATTGTAGAGAAATGGGGACTTTTTCAATTAACACTAAGTTCTTTTCATTCATGTTGTTTAGCATATAAATTAAAGTTCCTGTTGTTTATTCTTAACAGAAAAGAAAATGCGCTTTGTTATTTTAAGATAGCAACATATATTCTGTTGCCTTACAACTTTACAGGTCTGAACAAGTTCTGATATTTTATTTACAAGTTTTTTTCCATTTCATGATTTTCATGCAACAAATGTACAATTAGAAATAATAATAATAATAAAAACACTCTTCATATGGTAAAGCAAAGTTTTTCAACCTTTTTGAATATGCAACCACCCTATGTCTGCAAAAAAAATATTTTTTTTGGCCCCAGGTTCATAATAAAATTGTCAGTGATTTAAAAAAAATGATGTATTTAAATTTTCTTTCTATTGAGGCTATACCTACTGATCGAGAAATCTAATGCTCTGCAAGGTAGTCCTGGGAATCTGTGGGCAGTGATATATTCTTTGCCATGGTGGAGGCCCAGAAGGTGAGAAGATAGGGTCATTGGCCACATTGGAAGAATTTTGCTCTCTGTGATCAGTTGTCTGAGTATGCCAGCAAGTATGTACTAGGTTCGCTGAGAGCAAGGATATAATGGAGTTTTTAAAATATCTACGTAGTGCTCTAATTCTGCTACAAGTTGCAGTGGTGGAAGCATACCAAAACTGAAAGAAAAATACTTTATAGCAACAATTATTGAAATATGTTGTGAAAAAAAAATGGGCTCCAGTTAGGAAATTATTTGGTTCTTTGTGTCTCAAAAATACAACCATGATCCAACATTTTATTAAAAATAAACAGGCACAGCCTTCTGCCTGAAAATTTTTATTGTATTTGACCTACAACCTGTACTTTTTGCATTTATCTGGCTTTCGACCGTGACCTCCAAGCAAGACTTGGCGACTCCCCTGGGGGTCATGACCCACAGGTTGGAAAAACAAAGTGAATTAGAATATTGTTAATTAAATTGTGTTGGAGCACACACTATGGTGTCAATTTTCCTACACACCCATTTTTCTTTTTCTTGTGCCCAATTTCCTTTGCCCTTTATGAATTTTAATTTTAAACTTTTAGTGTTTTTGTTAAATTATTCATCGCTTCCCTTGGTAATTTATTCTAATTCTTGACTGCCTTACCCATAAAAGAAAACTTTTCTGTTCCCTTATATTGTGTTCATGATCATCTTTACCTTTTCATGCAATACTCTTAATTCTTCCATCAATATCATTTCATGCCCCATCACCAGTATACACCTTTATACACTTCCAAAACTTTTCACTTTCTGCCTGTCTTCCATTTAATCCAGTTCCAGCTTCTTTATTATAGCAGTTGCTGATAGTTTCCGAAGACAGCCATTCTTTGTAGCCCATCCAATTCCTGTATTTAATCAATCTTTAGTTTTTTATCTGTGTACCTAAAAGCTGACTGATTCTTCTTTGAATTTATCTTCATCCTATGTTGATCTAGCCAGTTGTCCAGGTCATGCTGCAGCAGTTTAGTCTTCTCCCATTTTTATCCTATTAAATAACACCATCTTATCAGCAATCAATCTAACTTCTGACCATAAACCATCAACACAATCATTAATTATAATAATGAATACAGTGGTCCAAACACACCATCATTCCCAATACACTACCTACTCCCATTTCCAAATCCATTTCTTTTGATACTGCATTACACTGACTTTTGGCTTTTTAAGATTTTCCGTACCTAGGAAGTCACTTTTTTATTCATTCCATTCGTATTTTACAACTCACTCTGCAAAATGCCTTGGAAATATCTATTGCTACTCTATCAGTTTGGTATTTGGTCTGCTTTATTCATTTCATCAGACATATCTTGCATATAGCCCATTGAGATTCACACGAAGATCGTTGCCTAAAGCCATGTTACCAATTTAATTCCCCCTCCCCCTCACAGACATTTCTGATGTGGTTGCATGTCATTAATTTACCTACCACTTGTGTTAAACTAATCAGCTTGTAATTTTTTACCCTATTTGTCACCTTCCTTTATGGACAGGTGATACTATTGCACTTTCATGTTTTCTGGTTAGCAGCAAGTCTGTAAAACCAAGCTAAATAATATTTCAAGGTAAGGTACAGTGTCATAACTTGCTATTTGTAGTAATATTATCTACTCCGTACACCATCTTAGTTCCTTCATAATATTGTCTGGATGAATTTAATTTTTTTTAATCTGCACATATCTATTTTTATCAACAAGCTCCTTCCCATTCATGAATCATTATCCCTAATGGTCGCATCAAAGAATTTATTCAATATCCCTGCCTTTTTTGAATTCTCAGTAACATCTTTATTGTGATTTATAATTGTCTGAATACTTTTAATTCCTCTGTTTTCTAATATAGCCATAGAAATTTCTAGATACATCATACAGTATACCCCTTTCACTAACAGTAATCTCCCATATACCTGTCTTTAGCTTCCATTTTTGCTGCTATTATTTCCGAGTTTAGTTGGTTTTAAATGTTCTGTTGTCTTGCTGTCTCTTAACTCTGTTGTAATCTCTTCGTAGCAGCCCATTTTAAGTTAATAACCTCCCTACAATGATATGTGTGTAGCGTACTTTTCTTTTTTTGTTTTGGAATAAATATTCTTATCTTGAACTGATCCCACTTTGACTCCACTGTACTTGTGTCATCCTTCCATTTGCTGAAATTTTCCCTGGAATAAGTCTTTAGTTCTGAAATATGTGCCTTTATTATAATTGTACCTATTACTACCTTCAGTTTTGGCCATTGGTTTACTGAATCCTCTAATTTCCCTCAGAACTGATCGATGAAGACTTATTCCTTCAGATACTTGGGATCACACAAAGTTATCATCAGGCCTTATGAGGAAGATGCCCAACATATTTATCTCTTTTCTCTGATCGACCACTTTATGAAGCCTGTTATCCTTACTAACGTATTTGCAAATCTCTGCCCCTTCTGGTATTAATCTTATTTCTCTCTCATTTGGCATCAGGTAAATTTAAATCCATCCATAATAACCATTCTATGCTTACATCTGAACTCTGAATATGTATTTAATTTCAAAGAGCTTCATCATGCTCCATTATTTCACTGCAGCAAACAGCCAGCACCCTGATTTTTTTTTTCTTTGTCACCCCCAGAAATCTAACCCTAGTAACTCATATCCATGATCTATGAACACCAGTGTAGATTAGCAAAGGTATTAAATTGTAGTTGTCTTTGCTAATCAATGTGAATACCCCTCCACAAATTGCTTCTTTCTCTCTGCAATACACTCTATAACCATCTTTGAAATCCTCATGGTCTAGCACTCCTTCCATCAATGATGATTCTACTCCTATAATTACTTGTAGTTTGTGTATATCTATTGTGTAACAAAACTTACTTTTTTGATTATACTCCTACTGTTACCTAGTAAGTTTTTTTGCAATATTTTCATTATTAACCTTCAACTACCCGATTACAACCCTCTCTCTGATTGTTTTATCAGCTTCAGCTATTTTTTTATTTTTTATTTAAAGGCACAGGTCTGACCCCCATCATAACTGGAAGGAGGCTCCCTAATAGCATTAGATAACTCAGAAAGTACCCGCTACCCTTCCTATTTCGGTATAGGCCACACCTAGTAAAACCCTATCCATCAATGGTGTCCACAGGCTCAACCTCCAAGACAGAATCAATGTCCCAAAGAAGCAGCCTCGTCTCCAGATTTACTCACCTCACAGCGTTGTTCAACTGAGGCCAGTCATTGCAATATAGGACCTGTATAAGTTCAACCTGGCATGCTGTGGATCCTTCCTCAGGTCACTGTATGTACTACAACTTGTGTTTTTATCAATGTTATTCCCTACTCTTGTTTAAATCATACTAGTAGTTATAGTCACACTGTCTATGATGCAGAAAGTATCAGTAGGATTGTTGATTATAGTATAGAAATTGGCTAGTGGAAGTGACAAAGTATTCCTGAGTGGAGTAGCGTTTTGTGACTTGACCCGAATTAAACCCTACATACAAGCAGGTAAATCTATAAGTGGTTAGGCTACTCGGGACAAACATAAAGTTAAGCATTGATGATGTTTCTGTCAACACTTTTAATAGGTGGTGGTACACCAAAGTATAACCTTTACCTAAATATAGAGGGGAGAGGTGTCCCTGCTGAATTACCAGCCTGAGCTGCAAGGAAGCCTACTTCTAATAGATTTAGTGCTTTTTTTTTGTTTTAGAATGGAAGCTGTTGTTGAGGGGATAGCAACTGAATGAAGGGGCATGGATTATAGATATAGAGAGGATGAAGTTAATGAAACAATGAAAGTGAATGTTTGAGAAATGTATGGATAAAAATATTCCAAAGTACAGGTCATTTCAAAATTAAAATTGGTGTTTTGAGGCTTTGCAGAATTCTTATTATTTGACTTAACAATTATAAATCGTACATAAAATGAAATTGCAAATTACATAAATTTTATCACAAGTATTCAGTGTGAACAGCATTTAACACACACCACACATCTAGTCAATAGGTGAGTTCTTCAAATACCTTGATCAGTGTGTCTGAAGTAATTGATGCAACAACTGCTTCAATCCTGTTTAAGTCCAGTAGGTCAGCAGGTAGCAGAGGTGCATTCACATAGTCCTTTATGTAGCCCAAAAGATAACAATTGCATGGCATCAGATCTGGTGAACATGGAGGCAGGCCATTCAAAACAAGCCCTGTTATCCGGCCTATAGTGGCCAATCCAGCAGTTGGGTAAAATATCGTTTAACCAATCGTACACTGAGTAATGCTAGTGAGGAGGTGTACCATCTTGCTGACAAATAAAGTTCTCTGGTTCATCATGTTGCAGATGATGAAAGGGCCATAGTTGTAGTGCATCAAGATAAGAAACACCAGTTGCAGTTGTTGCCAAAAAAAAAGGTTCCATAAACTTTCCACAGAGATATGGCTCAAACTTATAATTTTGGGGAATCTTGTTGCAACTGTATCACCTTGTGAGAATTTTCTGACCCCAGGATATGCACATTATGAGTGTTCACTTTTCCACTTGGGTGAAATGATGATTCATCACTGAAAATGGCATGATCAAGAAAATCTTCATCATGCAGCAACATTTTGTTTGCAGAGTTGACCTGAAAGTGGCTTTAGAGCTTGTATCAGCTGTAAACGATAAGGTTGTAGATGTAAATGTTTCTTTAAAACTCTCCACACAGACGTCACTGGAATTGTTAATTCATGACTAGCCTTGCCTTTCTAGCAGATTTATTGGGACTACACATGAAAGAATTTCTCTCTTGTTCAACACATTCTTCAGTCAGGCTTGATTGTCCTGTACACTTCCCTTTACGAAGATAGCCAGTGTCTTCAAACTAATGATACTACCTGTGGAGGATTTCAATGGAATTTAATACAGAATACTCATTGAACTGAAACTTCAGTTTTACTCATTGCAAACTCTAATACACTAAAAGTTTTCTGTTCAGCAGTCTCCATCTTTACTACTAGCTTTTTCTAGTGAAAGATAGAGGAAACACTGCATGTGCACAGCAAAACTGTTCAATTTTCTCTTTTATGTGGTGTATCATTTATAATTGTAAGCCGAATAATAAAAATTCTTCAAAGTCTCAGAACCACTGATTTTCATTTTGAAACGCTCTTTATGTTAATGTGCGTGTGCAATAAACATTTGAACTTGATAGCTTAATGAAATGCAATAACTGCCAGTAGTTACAGGGGTTAAGTCTTAATGAGAGGATGGAATGCTGCCAATGAGGTTCTACCTCATAATTATGTAGTTGGCTCCAGAGATATGGTAGTTTGTTGAGAGATATTGGTACTGATTGGTAATTACTACAGTTTGCTGTTGTTTATAGATGATAAATGCAAATTATTTCTTGGAAATAAGATAATGATCTGCTTATTATATTTGGATGATGAATTAGTGAGATTAGTCTCTCCCTGAGAAACTGGTTTGATCTTCTCGTGTCGATGACAGCATCAAATGTGTGGTAGTTTTTCTGCCAATGTGATGGCTTTGTCAGTAGCTGATTGGAGGTCAAATTGAGAAACATTTATTCCAATTTGTGTACAAGACAGCAAATGTGCCATGGTTTCTCTCTCTCCACACGAACATGTGGTTTCTGGCTGTTCTCCCAGGTATCCCCAAGTGGCAAGTGTATCTTTGCAGTGGCCAACTCCAACTCAAAGCCTATTTAGCAACTTCCTTATGGGCCATGGTTGTTCAGGCCCAGCTGGTACACCCTCTTTTGGCTTGATCCATTCAAACCCTTGTTATAATCTCTTCTCCCAAGCCAGTATTCTTTCATGGTTGGGGCTCCAGTTGGTGCCTTTGAAGTTCGCATGAAGCTTGAACGGGACTTTAGTCTCGATGGCGCTGGTGTAGTCATGTAGGGGATGTCGGACGTCTTCATTCACTTCAAGCCTTGCCGCGCTGGTGGCAACTTCCTGGCGTATATCTCCAGGGGCGATGTCAGCTAGTATCTCCATTTTGCTCACAGGCGATGGTCTGAGACAACCACCGATCGTGGTGGTGTAAGGGCTAGTGTTCTAGCCTCGCATTTGGGAGGTTGGCGGTTCAAATCCCCGTCCGGGCATCCAGATTTGGGTTTTCCAAGGTTTCCCAAATCACTCCAGGCAAATGCGGGATGCTTCCTTCAAAAGGCCATGGCTGAATTCCTTCCCATTCCTTGCCGCCCCCCTCCCCAATCCTTTCCCGTCTCTAAAGACCTCGCTGTTAAGAGACGTTAAGCAGATAAAAAACTGAGACAACCTGTGATGAGCCGGCACGTTCTGTGGAGTGCAACATCTACTGTCTTAGTATGGCTGGATTTTTGACACACAGGACATGCATACTCTGCTGTGGAGTAGCATAATGCTACTAAGCAGAGGTGCGGATGACGCTGGGGTTAGCTCCCCAGCTAGCTTGCTTAAGATGCTGATACTTTAATCTCGACATTGCGACAGTGGCTTTTAAAAGTGAGTCCTCTATCAAAAGTTACACCCAGATATTTTGGATTTTCACTGTGCAGCAGAGTTGATCCATTCCAGGTCACATTCAGCTTTCGCTTAGCGCATTTATTGCGCTAGTGAAATGCACAGACTTCGTTTTTTTATTATTATTATTTGGCTTGAGGTCATTCTGCTTGTAGTAGGTTCCAAGGGATTAAAGAGCTGTTGTAAGTTTACCCTCAACGGCCTCAAAAGCCACATGTTGAGCAGCTAGGACAAGATCATCAGTGTAGATAAAGGACATACAATGGTTGTCCAGGGGTTGATCATTGGTGTAGGTGTTAAATAAAGCTGGAGCAAGAATTCCTTGAGGTAGTCAATTTTTTGGTTTGTGTGGACGGCTTATTGAATTCTGAAAGCTGATTTGATGTGTGGATTTTATATAAAGCTGTATGATGGTTGTAAATGCATGCAAGCCTAAATATATGAGCATTAGCTGTAAATGCAATTATCATTCAATCAATAATATTTAGTGAAACAAGGAAGCCATATAAAAGTGATTGAAAGGAGGAGGCAAAACGTTTTGAATATCTCCTTAAAAACTTATAATTGTTATCTCTGTTATCAGATGAAGTTTTTGACGGCCATACAAGATGTTTAGTTCATTAGTAAGTGAATAAAGCACTGGTTTTGGTATTGTAAGGGCTTTTGGCATGTGGATAGGTAATACAGTAGATGGTGTAATAATAATTGGTAAAATATACCAGTTCCTAAACGAAAGAAAGGAAAGCGTTTAAACAAATTGGGCTGTGACTTTAGTGTAGAGCACTCAGTGGTAACGCTATGGACTTGCATTCAAGAGGATGCAGGTTCATATTCCTGTCTGTCCATCCGGGTTTCAGTTTTCCATGGTTTCCTGAAATCACTCCAGGTGAAAGCCAAGATGGTGCTTTCAAAAGGCCATAGCCAAATTCCTTCCTATTCCTTTCCCCCAATCTATTCCCACCTCTAATGCATGATATCAAAAATGAGTAAAACCATAAGCAAAAAATGAAATTGATATGGAGATGTGCTCTTAAGGAAAAGGCAAAAAGTACAGGTAGAGTTTATGCAATCAGAGTGTATGGGCGAACCGTGTAGTGTACCTGAACCAGTGCTATACATAATTCTAATGAATGGTTCTGCTGTTTTTTTTTTACATTTTGAAGCTTAATTGCAGATGATGTAATGCTTTAGTAAGGATTTCATTAAGGGTGGATTGTGAACTGTAGCAAAAGATATCTAGTTGAGATAGCTCAGCATTGGAATCAA
This sequence comes from Vandiemenella viatica, assembly GCA_031002005.1. Classification (NCBI taxonomy): domain Eukaryota; kingdom Metazoa; phylum Arthropoda; class Insecta; order Orthoptera; family Morabidae; genus Vandiemenella; species Vandiemenella viatica. The sequence continues at coordinate 102,922,129 of JARYHS010008075.1, read as the reverse complement.
GATACTGTGTCAATGTTATTAACAGTTGAATAGCAGAATGGCTTTATAAACAGCTGCTTCTTCAGATAATATTCCAGGTTTGTAACAATTATTGGATAGGAACCATGAAGTTAATTAAAATTGTAATTAGCTGGTATAAATATAGGTGGAACTGTTGCTATATACTATACATAAAATTCAATTCGTATAGTGTATCAGGATGTGGCCACATCTTTCCCCCTGCCATATGTCTCGCCTCCTGCATTACTAAAGTTAATAACACAAAATATTGTGAAGTTGTATTTTTTTTTTTTTTTTTTTACATATTTTATCTGCTTTCATCCGTGGTAAGTAACAGATTATTTTTCCCTATTGTATCTTATTTACATACATAAAACAAAACTAAAAATGCGAGAGGTGAATCTGCCATATATCAGAGAACTGTGGTAGGATAACAAGTTGCTTGTTAGAATCTACAGAAGAATGTTATGGGAGATGCTGAATCCCACATAATGTTAGTAGAATGATAAGCTTAAACAGCAGAAAACTGTAAATATGTTCTTACATCCGTAATGATAAGTAGCACAGAAAATAGAAATAAACCAAAGACTTCCTAAATGCACTATATTTTTATGCATCTATGTATTTTTAAATGATTCTTGAACAACTGTTCATTCATTACATCTTCTGTGACCTGATTTTAGTTTTAAAATATTGAAGAAAACTAACATGTCTGATTTGCTGGCAAGTATTCAGTAAAGACAAAGGCAGTTTTGACAATTTTACTGGAAATTTTATGTTCTTAAGATTTTGTCATATATCTGTAATCTCGCCAAAACTATTTAGAACGGGGCCTATCACAAACCATTTATTCAGTAAAGGACTTTTATAAACATTTTCTTAATAATAAAGAAATTTTCAACTTTATTTACAGCTACTTTCATAAAGGACCTGAGATTTTAAAAGTTTGCTACATTCAGTTCCATGAATAAAACTTGAAATTACGATTATTTTGATGTGTAAATACTATTGTCTAAAAAAAAAATTGAAATCTTTCTTTAATTTCAAGTTCTATTTAGCCATGTGAACAAGGCTAACAAAGGGGAAGGTCTTAAAAATAAAATTGTCAATTAATGAAAATGGAGAACTTAGATTTTACTACGGCAGCATATTGTGTGGCAGCAAGATCCCCATTATGACAAGAAAATAGCCTGAAAGTAAATTCTTAGTAAAGTAAAGATGTTTTTAGAGATAAAAGTAGGTTTAAATGAGAGAGAAAAATTCATTTGATAACAATAGCATAACCGTTTAACAGTGATTTAAGATTTGAAGGGAGAAAAATGGACTTTTATTATTGAAACTTGATATCACCATGTGTGTGACCTATAGAAATTAATAATTCTAAAACAAAAACGATTATGAGAGAATTTGTCAGAACCTAAAAGATTGTAAATAAATCAGACTATAGCATATAAATGTTTCGGGGAAAATCCAGTTAAAAATAATGAACCATAAAGAAATGGTATTTCATAATTCACAAGACAGTAGTATTTTCCGGTGGGGTATGTAGATGTTCCAGGTCAATGCAGCTCAAGATCTCCAAGGCTATAAGCAGGGTGCCCATTTTTCCGTGCGGCTGATAGTTTTAATCTAACCATCGTACTATACGTGCCACGCCGCCCGAGTAAGTTTTCAAGAATATGATGTTTAAAAAGCTTATGATCTCACCTCGGAAAAAACTTTTGTTTGACTATAATATTTGTTTAGATAGAAAAAGAAATGTAAAATTAAATTCTGTGTCCGAAACTTAATTTACTATGACTTTTAAATGAATATTAGGAGTTTAGACAATTCAAAGCTCACTCTATTTTTGTGGTTGCAAATATAAAGTATATTTGAAGGAGTGAATGCTATGGCCAACGTGTTGCGACTTGAATAACCTGCATCTTCATATATGATCTTGAAAGTCCAATTCAGCCTTCAATGATATTTAACTTGTGATCCGATACCAGTATTAACTTCATTAAACTTTCAAGAATATATCAGATTAGTAGCAAAAGTGACTTTTTTTTATTTGGTGTGTAACCTCTCCACTATTATGCTGCTGTAATAATAGTTAACAGATTGGCAACCAAAAGATAGTATATGAACCGAACAGTTTCTTCAAGGAAAGGTATCGGACAGTGATAACGGTGTCACGATCGCAGTTCAAGTTTATGTGCCAATGTTCCATAACCCCAATATATGTTTAATCATGACAATGTGATATCTCTGAATGGCCAAATTAAAGATAAAAAGTGTGATATAGATTTTATTAAGTATGCGGCACCATACCAAAAAATTAAAAGAGCAAATCCCGGAAAAAAAAAATTAAATGTCATAAATCTATGGCAATACGATATCTTAACATTGGGAAATGAAACTTGGGTGATTGGGGATCAAGTGCAAACAGTAGAAATGCAATTCTTGCATGACAGTTGGCAAAATTAGAATTAAAGATTTTCACAAAGATTTTGGAATAAAACCTCTTGTGTATATAATTTCTTTTAATAACTGTTTGCCAACAGGATTTCTTTATATCTTTAAGCCCTTGATTGCAGGAAACAGTTGTACAATTTGCACAATGAAAATTCTACAGATTTTGATGGGGCATCTCATGGTCTCAGAAATAAAATAAGGTTTTTGCACCTTTGTGATTTGGGGAAGGTGAGAAAGAAAACTCTGTTGAATGAATGTGATTTGTGCAAAAATTACAGTTCAGTTTTTGAAGGGGGTTCAGACAGTGTACAATCCATGGTCCCAGTAGTAAAATAGGGTATGTTTCATATTGTGTGAAGCTAAAATATTTAAAAAGTCTGCAAATATCCATTTTTCTTTGAATGTGATTGGTACAAAAGCTATGCGTTGTATTTTGATAGGTTTTTATCAGTGTATAGCCTATGAATCTAGGAATAAAATAGGCTGTGTTTCACTTTTGGCGTTATGGATTACGTAAAATTGTTGTTAAATAAATATGCATTTAAAGGCAAGTTACTTCTCAGTCGATATGTTTACTAGGATATGAGCCAACAGCATCAAATTATTCAGAACTAAAATTAAAGTAGTCTGAATCAAAATTTATATTCACCTTGAAGTGTTCCCTATGTTAGGAAAGCGACTTCTCGACCTTACTGTGGCCGTTCATTACCAGTTATTAATTTCAAACTAATATTAAGCATAAAAACAATCAGGTGGGCGCCAGAGATTGGAGTGTACCCTATTCTGAGGGAAGCGACATCCAGATCTCAAAGTATTGTTATTTAAATGTGAATTATTGAATAACTAAAATTATTAATAAAGTCAAATGACACATTACATGACTGGATGGGATCTATTGAAAACAAGGTTCACAATCTGACTTTACGTTTTTCTTATGTATTTTAATGGTTTCCTTAACAAGATTTTACAAAGATTAATTTTCTTTCTGCAACACAAGGGTACATAACTTTCTCGGTGGAGCAAGAGAGTCTGTCTCAGGGCGATAACTAGGGTAAACAAACGACGATGATGCAAAAGTTCCTTTTTCTGAATGGTGGTTACCGTGCAGGCGAATCTACGTTGTGCAGTCGGTGGGTTGACCAGCTCTCCACCACGGCCGGCTGCCTCACTGCTGTTCCCAGTAGTCCGCCGTTCGGTCGATCCACACCTTTCCGTCGGTAGTCAACAAGTCCCACCCGTCTTCTCGCGCTGCCTCGAATCAGCGTCGTTTTCCGCCCCCTCTTCATGACGTCTGCCAATCACTGTCTTTGGAGGGAAGCTCCTTCTCGCCGGTTCGCTCAGGACATGCAACAAAACCACCCTTTTTTGTAATAAAAATACAAATTGCTCCCATTGGCTGTACTCCTGGCTTCCCCTTACACTTCGTTCTAGGATACCGATTTATTTCTTATTTTGTTTGTTTACTACAACAGCCCAGGCTCCCACTCCATCTTGAGTCGCAGGCCTTGTCACGAGGCTGTTATGCCATAAGTCACATTTAATGGAAACACTCAGGGACTGGCGTTCCCCAAACAGCAGCAGAACCTCCCCTGGGACCGGGGACCGACACACACCAGACGAGAAAAGAAACACGCGCACCTCTGTCTCTCGCGGATCATTACAACCTCTGGTGTTTTCTGAAATTTGGATTCTATACTATAGGTCCTTGATGCCTGGTAGGATCACTAGGGTAGTTTTAAATGGCTATGACAGAAGAGAATTTAGTAGCTAATGAGATACTCTGCCACATCATTAAGGCCACAAAAAAATATTATTACTTAGTTACAACTATACTTGATAGCTATCAAACCTGGCATTATAGGTGTAGATAAAGGCAGTTTTTAGAAAAAGTTTGATCTATATTGGCACTTCTTGTTGACATTTGTTGTGATCCTGTTCCAACATAGGATCTTAGGCCATCTCTACAGACTATGGCCAATGGGTTTGCCTTAGCACTCCCCTGCTGGCAGTATGTTAACCATAGCAATCTAACCCCAAAAGATACACCTAGCTAAGATCCCAAGGCTAGAAGCTAGCAGGCTACCAGAGACCCAAGATCTCTTAGTGGTTATTGGATGATGGGTGAATAGATCAGATTGGCTTACTGTGATGATGGTTATTCGAGAGGGCTAGTGCCCCGAGAGGGTTTAGCGCTTCTGTGGAGCTTATGCTAGAACTAGTAATGACACTGGGTTGGGCGTATGGAAGTATATTTACAAGTTCTCTCACAGAGAGTAATAGTACATTAATAGAACGGTTTATTAATAACTCCTCACAATCGATTACGGCCAATTTGAACTGGATGGTATGCTTACATTTGGTGACTGCAGAGGGTGTGGAGGCTGGCTGGTCTCTGGGTTTGATCCCAGCCTGCTGGGCCAGGTTGAGAAGACTCCCAACTCGTCAACTGCCTGACTCACTAACTGACCAGCTGGGTTAACTGATCCACTGGTCCCTCCCTGACGGTTCTTTGGCCTATATACTCTCCTCGCACCTCTGGCATGACACCATTTGGTAATGAGCTTCAAGCATTACCTAAAAACGTCAGCATGGCCGCCGCTTAGCCTAAAATGGCTTCACATGCGCCCTCCATCCGATGGGGGGCTGATGTCCGTATAAAGTATGGTTACTCACCCAGACCCATACTTTGTTTTAATTCTAGTCATGAGACATGGCTTGGCCATAACACATTTGTGTAAGGCATTGTATTATTCTTTTTTATTATTATTATAGCTGTAAACAATGAGTCATTTAACTTGTTTCTGAGATTTGTGATCACTGCATTTTCAACATTCTTAATTATATATTGATTACAAATGAGGTCAAATCCTCCTTACAAATAACAGTAAAATACCTGACTTCATCTCATCACCTGCAGTAAAAATAAAATGTGAACAAAGTTACCAGCATTAGCTACTACAATCACATATGGCCCTTGAGTTATCACTTTGAGTAGATGTTAACAGAATCCCAGAATGAACAATGAAAATAAAAACTGAATGGAGTAAGAAATGAACCAGTGAGATGATTAAGGTTGCTGTGCTTTTCCATAATCATCATACTGAGCAGGGAAATTTTGCTACATATATAAGGGAGTTGGGGATTACATTAATTTACCAAAGGAGTTACTGAACAATATATGTCAAACAGTGAAGCTTTTGAAAATGTGCTTAACACATGTGAAGATATGTATTTTTTAATTTAATTTAATTGCAATGGAGCACAGGCTCCGGTGGCAATTTCCCTACACACCCATCTTCCCCTATATTGCACCTACCTACATTTGCCCTCTACAAATTTTATCTTTAAATTCTTTCAAAGTTTTCGGTAAATTATTCATCATTTCTCTTGGTAACTCATTCCAATCCCTGACACCCTTACCTAAATTAGAGAATCTTCCCACACCCTTGTGCCTGAAATCGAGTGCCAGCTTGTGGTCATGGTCATCTTTTCCCTTCCATGCACTACTTTTCATACCTATTGCAATATCTTTCCATGCCTCATCGCCAGTATATGCCCTGTACACTCCCATGACCCTCCTCATCCTCCTCCTGTCTTGCAATGAATCCCATTCCAGCTCCTTTATCATATCCGTCACTGATTGCATTCTGCGATAATTTCCAGAAACAAATCTAGCAGCCCTTTTTTGCACCCTCTCCAACTCTTGTATTTGATACGTAAAATGAGGGTCCCATACTACACTACCATATTTGAGCAATGGTCTGACCAAAGTTTTGTAACCCAATTCCTTGACTTCTCTCGTACATCCCCTCATAACTCTCTCCAACAAGTGCAGAACTTTGAAACCTTTTCCTACCACCTGTCCTATGTGTCCTGCCCAGTTAAGTTTATCAAAAGTAATTCCAAGATATTTACATTTCAAGTCTTCAGCAAGCAATTCTTTCCCCACCTTATATTCATAATTAACCTATTGTTTTTTATTTGTGTATCTAATAAGCTGACTGTTGTTTGCATTTATCTTCATTCCATGTTTACCAACCCAATTAGATATCCTGTCCAGATCACCTTGCAACTGTTTACAATCCTCTATCGTTTTGATTCTTTTATACAGCATTATGTCATCTGCAAACAATCTAATTTCAGATAGTAAACAATCAACACAATTATTCATTAGAATAATGAATAGCAATGGTCCCAATACGCTACCCTGTGGCACACCCATTTTTACTTCACTTCTTTTGATACTACATTTCCTACCCTAACTTTCTGTTTTCTACCTTTTAAAATTTCTTCTACCCAGCAAATGACTTTCTTATCCACTCCAATGGTTTTTACCTTATTTACTACCATTTTATGGCTTACTCTGTCAAACGCCTTAGACAGATCTAGTGCTACACTATCAATTTGGCCTCCCTTGTCCATTTCATCTGAAATATCTTGCATATATCCCACCAACTGAGATTCGCATGAATATCCTTGCCTGAAACCATATTGCCTGCTTGAAAACCACTTACGTTCCTCACATATATTTCTGATGTGGTTGCATATCAATCTTTCCATTAATTTACCTACCACTGATGTCAAACTGATTGGCCTGTAATTCTCAACTCTATTTCTCACCCCTCCCTTATGTACCGGTACTACTATTGCACTTTTCCAGTCCTGTGGTAAGCAGCAAGTGTCTAGACTCAATTTAAATAATATTTCAAGATAAGGTACAATGTCACATCCGGCTATCTTTAAGATATCTGTAGTAATATTATCTTCATCAGCCCCTTTATGTTTTTTCAGCTTTCTTATTTCCTTCATGATTTCCTCAGGATGGATATCAAATTTTTTACTATCGTCATTTCTAATTGTGTTGTTAAGCTCGTTCTCCGAATTAGACCCTCCTGTTTCTGATTCATTGTCCCTAATGCTTTCACTGAACCAGTTACTTAAAATCTCTGCCTTTTTCAAATCCTCAGTAACTTCTTCTCCATCCTTATCTATAAGTGTCTCTACAGCCTCCCTTCCCCTCAGTTTCCTGATATAGCCATAGAAATTTTTAGATGCATCAGTCAATGGTCCCCCTGCATTGACAATACTCTTCATAAACCCATCTTTAGCCATTTTCTTTGCTGTTATTAAGTCCTTGTTTAGTTGTTTTAAATATTCCCTACTACCATGCTGTCTCTTAACTCTGTTATGTTCTTTTCTTACCAACCTCTTTAACCTCCTCACTTCCCTATTATAGTACATAGGCTCTCTACTTCTCTTTATTTTCTGCTTTGGAATAAATTTTTCTTCCCCCTTTCTTATTATCTCCTTGAACTCTTCCCACCTTGACTCTACTGTACCTGAGCCTTCCTTCCATTTGCTGAATTGTTCTCTGAAATATCTCTTCAAATTTGAAACCTGTGCCTTTTTATAATTGTACCTATTTCCCCCTTCAATTTTGGCTGCTGGTTTACTGAATCCTCTAATATCCATCAGAACTGCTTCATGATCACTTATTCCTTCAGTTACTTGATACCTCAAAAGGTTTTCATCGGGCTTAATTAGAAATATATCCAAAATATTTTGTCCCTTAGTGTTTTGCTCAACCACTTGTGTAAATCCTCCTTATTAAGATATTTGCAAATCTTTGTTCCCTTGTGTTATTTATCTTATTCCCTTCCCAGTTTACACCTGGTAAATTTAAATCCCCGCCGATGATGATCATTCTATTCTCAGCTCTGAAATGTGAGTATGAGTATTGAAAGAACCATTGTGGCACAAGCTCCATTACCATCAATTAATAATACAAATGGATATTTTTTACGCATGCCAGTTTTTGAAATTAAAAAAAAACATGAAATGTTGTTTGTTGGTAAGCTCATCACTTGAAAGTGGCTAGACTGATTTTCCCAATTATTTTTTTTAAAACTTTGTAGTAGCTAGAATAAGGATTTTAGAGAAAGAAAATTGGAAAAGTTGCCTTAAAAATTTGGGAAACTGAATGTACTTTTTTTCTATGGACTGATTTGGCTTTTTTTTTAAAAAAAAGTGTTTGTAATAGTCTGAACAAGGTTTTTAGTTAAAGAAAAATTGGAAAAGTTGCCCAGAAAATTTGGAAAAACTGAAAGTAGTTTTTTCTATGAACTGATTTGGCCAATTTTTTTAAAATGTTCATAATAGTCTGAATAAGGTGCTTAGATTAAGAGGAATTGGAAAAGTTGGAAAATTCGAGAAAATCTGAAAGTACATTTTTTCTCCACTGTTCGTTGGAAAACACATTGAGAACGGCAGGACCAATTTGGCTAATTTTTTTTTTTAACTAGCCCGAATAAGTTTTTTAGAGAAAGAAAAATGGAAAAGTTGCCCAGAAAATAGCAAAATTCGGTAACAACTTAAAGTACATTTTCTATGGACTGATTTGGCAATTTTTTTTTTAAAAAAAATGTTGGCTCTGGTCTGAATAAGGTTTTAGAGAGAGAGAAATTGGAAAAGTTGTCTGGAAAATTTGGATGAAACAAAGTACTTCTTCTGTGGACTGATTTGGCTATATTTTTTTAAATCAATGTTTGAAATAATATGAATAAGGTTTTCAGTAAAAGAAAAATTGGAAAAGTAGACCAGAAAATTGGAAAGTTATGGAAAACTGAAAGTGCCAAGGTGTGTGGTGGTGTAACAGTTATCGTTCTGGCGCTGCATTCGGGAGGACGGTGGTTCAAATCCCCGTCCGGGCATCCAGATTTAGGTTTTCCATGGTTTCCCCAAATCACTCCAGGTGAATGCCGGGATGCTTCCTTCAAAAAGGCCATGGCCAAATTCCTTCCCATTTCTTGCCCCCAATCCTTTCCCATCTCTAAAGACCTTGCTGTTAAGAGACGTTAAGCAGTTAAAAAAAAAAAAAAAACTGATGGTGCTTTTTTACTATTGACTGCTTTTGGCTAATTTTCTAAAAATGTTTGTAATAATGCAAATAAGGTTTAAGAGAGAAAAATTTGAAAACGTGCCTGGAAGATTTGTGAAAAATGGAAAGTTCTTTTTTTTCCTTTGTACCAATATGTCTAACTTTTTTTTTAAATGTTTGTATTACCTGAATAAGTTTTTTAGGGAAAGAAAAATTGGAAATGCTGCCTGGAAAATTAAAAAATTCAGGAATAGCTAAAAGTGCTTTTTCTACTGAATTTTTGTTCAAATTCAAGATCATAACTTATGATTCAAATGATGGATATGCATAATTCTTTTTTTGTTTTGTTCCTTATGCCCCTGGGATGAAATTAACTGAATTAAATGTTTTCTATTAAAAAAATATGGAAAAACATATTCCAGCAGAAATTAAAATAGAACTACCTTTGTTTTTATTTTTGTGTTATTTTGTGATCTGTCCAACAAATGCAGTTATTTTATTACTATTCCACTGATATTAATTGAGGACATGGGCTCAATGATATCAAACAAGGTTTTCCCTCAATTATTCATAACAGCTCCTAATTGTCCAATCCACAATTTCAACTTAATGAAGAGTTGATATGCGAAGGACATTATGATTGTGATGCACTGAGAGAATCAGTTTGAACAAATGTTCCACTGTTGAATCGTCAACAAAAATATGTTGTGAAGTTGTGAAGGATGGACCTAGAGGGATTTTCTTCTTGGGCGCTCCTGGTGGAATTGGAAATATTTTTTTGATCTAGTTGATTTTGGCAACGATTCACTCTCAGAATGAAATTGCACTTGCATTTGCTTCATCAGGAATTGCAGCTTATTCAGCATTCAAGTTTCTATAGAATATGCAAATTAATGAAATTCCACATGCAACCTTTCAAAGACCTGTGAGATAGACAAAGTTCTGCAGCATTGCAAATTGATCATTTGGGATGAATGTCTTTGGATCTACAAAGTAATGAAAACCAGTTTGCTGGTAGGATGGTTGAAATGTAAATAAAACATCTTGAGATTCACTGAGATTTCAAATTCAATGGAATAAAACAATTCATTTGGCTAATGTGAAATTCTGACTTATTTTAATTGTGACATAAATTTTGGAACAAAACTGCATGGTTCAAAGTCGATCACATTCCAGGTACACTATAAATTTCCCACATTTCAGTGGTGTATTGCGAATAGAATTCATCTGGCATGTAAAATTTCCTGTTGGCATACTTCTGACTGTACTCCTCCTCAAACTGAATATCCATTGACACATTATTTCTTTTGTACAAATTATTGGATGGAATAAAAGTTGGCAAAAAAGAAAAAATAATCTGTTATCCACAAACTTTTTATGCTTTTAGGAAATTTATTAAACTTATGAGTTCCAGAATAATTAACTACACTTTGTACTAATAAACTGACATTTGCATTATGTAAAATTTATTTTTGTTTTCTGTTGATATTGTGTACCTGCATATTTGAGATGTAAAGAGTTAAAATTATTTATGAGAAAGCACTTTAATATATATCTATTGAGAAGTAATTGTAAGAATATTCTGCTTTTTAAAGTGTTGTCTGGTAGTTGTTATTTTTTACCATATACAGCATCTTAATAGATTTCTTCTGTATTGTGCCATATGACATGAAGGAATGAAAGTGATGGTAGTATGCCTTTTTCATGAATTTTGTATTTTATAGCCTTTGTTTCTTAGATTGTTATTTTTATAATTTATGTGTAAATCCTGATGCCCACAATATTTTGTTTTAAAATCAAAATTTAAATTTAATAAGTATGCCGTAAACTACTTTGCTTCTTCACTGAGTACGTCATTTACATTTAATTTATATATATATATTAGTTTTCAGGAAGATGATGGATAGGTATATAATAAAAACAGAATAGTTTGTAGGAGAGGCTTGTGGGATATCATATTGGGTGCCTGATGAAGTATCTTTACTGATTTTGGAATCGAAAAACTAGACCTTTAACTTTCGTATTTCCAAGTATGAATTAACCATTTACCTCAGTTCCATAAATACTATAATATTCCATTTATTTCAAAATTAATTGATAATTAACACATTCAACTTTTGCCTATGGGGCACATTTTATTATTCAGTTTCTCAAATGTGTTATTTAAAATGACCCTTTTTGGAATAAAAACTGTGAAGTAGTAAGAATATTATTGTTAGTAAAATATTTTTGCATAATGCATGGTTGTTTTTTTTTTATATAATCCTGGAAGTAAAGAAATTGTGTGGTTATTATCTATACATTTCCTTTTTTTTAAAAAAAAAAAAATAATAATTTTATAACTGCATACTTCAGTCTATTTGGAAATACTCCCCCACATTAAGGATTCATTAGAGATTTTGGCAAGCACGTGACAAAAAAATCTGAACAATCTTTTCAAAAATTGACCTGGAATGTTGTCATAGCTATAAGAATTTTTTGTTTTAATTGTTTCGCGTGTTTGCCTATTTTTGAGACTATTACTGGTGACAATTGCATCCCCAAAAATCTGTTCAGAAAATTCATCTGAAGAAGCCTTTTGGCACTATCTGGAGACCCTTTTTCTCTATTGAGTTTCTCTACAATTGAAGTAAAATGTTTGTAATATATTTAACAAAGTTCCCATACTTCACTATGGAGTAATCCATTCTGTTCTATTTTTGTCTTCTGAGTGATTTACAGATTTTCTAGTTTCATATTTCATTTTTTGCCATATAGTTTTCATTCTCGATTTTCTATGATACTTGCACAAGCTTGGTCTTTATGTTTACATTTCTTAGTATTTTAGAACAAAGTTTATAGTGAGCTTTCAGTATATTGCTGTCCGATTATCTTACTTTTATGTAAAGGTACCTTTTTGTTTTACTGGAAACCATGATACCGTTTGTAACCACCCTACCAAGTTCAATGTTTGGCACTTTGACAACTTTCCTTTTATTAAAAACATCCTTCAGAAAAATATTTAGAGAAGAATCAAATTTTGTATTAACACTCTGTGAAGTGTACACTTCTGACCTATTTTCACTATTTCTTTTGTATACCCACCCATTTCATCTCATTTGCAGTGCATTTTGACTAGATACTAAATAGCTGGAGATCATGATAAGTGATAGCATTTATTACTGGCAGCATGCTGCAGTTACTCTACTGAAAAATATATATATACATTAAAAAATTATCCAATGTAGTTCTACTATTTTGTATTCTTATAGGGAAATTTACAAAAGCAGTTATGACAACATCAAGTCTTCCATATCTAGTCTCACTACTGTGATTTAGAAAGTCAACATTTAAATATCCACATAACAGTATTTGTTTATTATTTGCAAATCATAGTAGCTATGACTCTGCGATAATAAACAGACTCAAAATTCCATGGAGGGCCCTGTTTACTATATACCAGCTTTGTAACTCGGCTTTTAGTGTTTTTATACAATACCTATGAACAACTCCACTGCTACATTTAATGCTATTTCTAACAAAAATGGCAATTCCTATTTTCTCCATATTATATCTATAATAATAAGAGCTTAATTGAGTTATTCCTGCGTTGGACAAATGATGTTCAGAGAAACATAAAATGTCAATTTTGAACTTTCAGCAGTTTTAAATCTCTTCTAGGTATAAGGTTATTTGATAAATTTTGCTAAAAATTCCTCTTAGGTTTTGATGTAGTATATTGGTGTGAAGACTTAGATTCAATGACTAACTGGTGCCTATGACTTTGTTCGTCTTTGTAAGAAATTTTGATTGATAGCAACAACATACAACCACCATGCTGCGTGATGGGAGACTCAAAGCTAATACCACAATACAAGTGATCTGTGCAGGGTATTTATGGCTGCAAAGTTAACTGTAGAGACACACATGTTTGATTAAAATTGGACCATTTTAAACAACTACTAGCTGACCCGGCAATGCTTCACTATTATTGGACTTGAGTAGGCACATAGATTAAATGAAAAAATATTTACATATAAATTTTAAACTTCTGTTTCATTCATTTTCAGTTGGAAAGAGTGAAAGGGGATGCGCTTTGGAAAACATATGGAGGCAGTTTTTTCGGTTTGTTTGAAAGTATAAGTGTACTAATTCTTATCTAAATCTGATAAAAAATGTGTGCCTAAATTATGGGGTGAAAACGTAATGGGGTTGGAAAGGGGGAGAGGTGATGATTATTCGGAAACCATACGTAGGCAGTATTTTTCTGTTTGTTTTAAAGTATAAGTGTACAAATTCTTATCTAAATCGGATAAAAAATGTGGTTTGCCTAAATTATAGGCTGAAAACGTAATGGGGTTGGAAAGGGAGAGGGGATAAATATTCGGAAACCATACACAGGTATTTTTCTGTTTGTTTTAAAGTATAAGTGTACAAATTCTTATCTAAATCGGATAAAAAATGTGGTTTGCCTAAATTATGGGGGTGGAAAGGGAGCGAGGGGATTAATAATCGGAAACCGTATGTAGGCAGTATTTTTATGTTTGTTTTAAAGTATATGTGTACAAATTCCTATCTAAATCGGATAAAAAATGTGGTTTTGCCTAAATTATGGGGTGAAAACGTAATGGGGTTGGAAAGGGGAGAGGGGATGAATATTCGGAAACCATACGTAGACAGTATTTTTCTGTTTGTTTTAAAGTATAAGTGTACAAATTCTTATCTAAATCGGATAAAAAATGTGGTTTTGCCTAAATTATGGGGTGTTATGGGGAATAGGGGGTGACTTTATGGAAAAAATTTTTCACAGGAACCTTCGCAGACACTCACTCAAACTCTCCAAAGTTTCATTGCAATCTGATAAATGGTATAGGAATGCATAGAAGACGAACAAACCCACAAAAATCACAAACATTGATATTTTTATATATAAGATATCTCCCACACCCCCACGGCTACTGACATCTAGCCACCATGGTACACGATGGGCTACTACCACACACAAACACCATTAGACTGTGCTGGGAAGTTGTAGTTGGCACTTTGACGACCAATTTCAGTGACAATATCTTACAAGCTACCATCATGCAACCACCATGGTGCATGTTGGGGACTCCAGGCTACTACCACACGCAAACACGAGTGGGCTGCGCTAGGTAGTTTTCGCTGAATAGTAAAATATAGGGACACAGACATCTTTGGTCGAAATATGAAAGTGCCCCAGGTCGACCACTTTTAACCACCATATGTTCCACACCCCCATAGCTACAGACATTCAGCCAATGATGTGGATGATACGCGACTCCATGTTACAGCTGCACACACACACACACACACACACACACACACACACACCAGTGGTCTGCAGTGTTGACTGAAAAGTGAAATATAGGGAAATGTCTTTGGTTGAAATAAGAAAGTCGATTACTTATAAGCACCATATCCCACACACCTCCTAGCTACTGGCAAGCTACCACTAAGTGCATGATGGGAGACTCGATACTACTACCACACACAAACACCAGTGCGCTATGTATTTGTGGCAGCAAAGAGAAAACGGGGACACACGTTTCTTATCAAAATATGAAAATGCCCCAGATTGACCACCTTCAACCACCATGTCTCCTACACCCTTACAGCTACCGGCATTCGGCTAACGTTATGCATGTTGGAAAACTCCATGCTGCTACTACTACATACAAACATCAGTGGCCTGCTCTTGGTAGTGGTGGCTGCAGGGTGAAATATACGTACACACACACACACACACACACACACACACACACACACACACACACACACAGAAGGGTAGGGAAATATGACCCAACAATTACCACAGATGAAGGCAGCTGGGATGACAAAAAAACACACACACACACACACGGGAAGCGCAATATTTTGGCCTACAGCCTTAAACGTGCAGAAGTGAGACATCAGGTGGAGTCAGATGTGTACACAGAGACCGCCATCTGGTGAATGGCGTCTCCGGCGTATATGGTAATTTAGGGGGTGGGGGAAGCTCAAATATTCGATAGATAATAGATACTGTTGATGGTATATTATCATTGAAAGTGGTAGATCAACATAAAAACTGGGTGAGGATAAATACTAAAAAAAAATCTAATTTTGAAAAACTAAGTGAGAAATAAAATATCAGGAATGTAAGAATATAAGAAATGTAAATAGTGTAGATAATATATATATATATTCGAAGTAATTTACTTAAGCAGTATATACTGGCATATCGGTTACAATTTCTAATTTGAATAAATTAAGATTGGCAAAGATATTATTTTCCTTTAGGCATCTTTCCTTTTGCCTCTGAAAATCAGATGGAGTCCAAGGCAATTATAACTGTCCTTTCCAGTGCATGCCACATCAATGAAACCAACATACAAATTTGCAGGCTGCCAGAGAACCCTTTCCATTGATGTATTTGTTTGACTGATATTATGCAACATCCAAGTGGTGTCATGACGCTCAAGCATATCTACAAATCCTTGATGTTTCGAAAAGTGAGCAATGTCTTCCTCAACTTAGTTGTTGAGATCCTTATAAAGACTATTTCCTGGTCACCCAAGATATGATTTTCCTTTGAGAAGTCTGTCCCTAAAACCTTCACATTTGCTACAACTCTTCCCAGATCTGCTTCGGATTTGAAAATTCTGTGGACTTCACGCCCTTAGTTGGATTGAACCTTCTCACTAAGTCCACTCCCATGAATGTTTCCAAGTAACTGTACTCTGTTGTTTAGTGTTAGAAAAGTTCTTTATATATATTTAAAGAAAGGGAAATTAGCCCACCACATACCAAAGTGGATGGATGCGATGAGAGGGAACACTTATGCTGACAAACAACTACACAATATTTCAGCATCTGCCTTGTTCACAAGTAGAAAAACGGGCCATTGGGCTCGGAACGTGTGTACACAACGAACGTTACCTAATGACTCTTTATATATATAGATTATTAGAGGCCAGACTATTCATTTGATGGTTCTCATTTACCATCCAGATTCCATAATGGCCACTTCAAAAATACTAATGATGTAAAAAAGAACTTACAATGCAATTCAGTCATGCGTTTTAAAGAAAATGAATTTGTAATATCCACACTGTTATAATATGTTGTTCTTCAATGTTTTAACATATGTAAATATTCTGACCTCCCACCTTTAATGTTTCTCAGTCAATTTATTTACTATCAGATTTCATTTTTGCCGAAGGTTGACTGCATTCTCTTTCAGAAATAGCAAAGTAGTAGGGGACCAGAACAATTGCAAAAGAAAATATTATACTGAGTTGATAAATGATTATCCACACTATTCAAACAAAGTATGTTATATTCAGGTACTTGGTCACAAAGATTGATATTAGAAATGGCAACAAGTAATTCAATTAATCAAGATCATATAAATCGTTCAGCAAACAACAGTTCCACACTTAAATCATTTTTTCTTGTCACAATTGCTTTTCATCACATACAGTTCATAAAAATCATCCAAATATATATTCACAACACTAAACTTTTCTTTTCAATAATGAGTTTCTGTAATAGTCACCATAGCAAGAGTGAGCAGGAGTATAGAGAACAGGAGAGAAAATGAACTTGCATCGTGCTCGGCAGGCTGGTGGTGGCAGCAGTCGCCACATTCAATCACATTGCCGAACTGAACAAAACTGAGGGCCATATTGCATTACAATGCTTTAAATACCCTTTGGGTAATTGTACTTAGAGTTGTCTGTCTTTTTGCGAGGAGTACTGGCAACATCGACTGCTTAACTTTCCAGCTGCCTGGGGCATCATCTCTGCCAAATGGGAGGATATATTGTTTCCCACAAATACTATCCCTCCCAAAAGAAACCTTTTGGTGTTCGAGGGGGTGGTACCCCATGGTGGGCTGCTCTGTTCATCAAACTCAGGGTGACTGACCTCTAGGCTGGTCTTGCTTCCATAACAGCAGCCTTCGGAAATTCCTTAATGAATTATACTGCCTTGTTTACTCTTACTACTGTAAAATTTTAAATGCTTAATTCCATTCCTTATTTAATATTACTTCTTAGAGTTCCGTTTTCTAGGTTTTAACACTCTTACACCATTATTATGTCTTGTGGCATCATACTAAGTTCACAACCAAAATTAACTTTATTATACTTAAAAAAAAATTACAAATTTTAACCATGTGGCATGAGATGTTACCAAGTTGAAGTGAATTCGAAACAGTCCTTTCCCATAATAGTTCGTCTTTCATTGTGTCCTTAACCTCCTTGTTCGTGCCTTGTCCAATCTTTTACATTCCTATTCTATTTGAGAATATTCATTTCACTAACTTGAATCTTATTAATATCCCAATTTACTCTCTGTACAGGTTCCCGCAACATATGGGAGAGTAGAAACATTATACACCTGATGATAAATTGTATATTTATTTCTCTGTGGCACATCCTAGTACCATATCAGGTTTATGACCCTTCTTACAAATGCTTGTCTCTTTCTCCTTCATTCATTGTTCATTCCATTTTCCTCCACAGCACTTCCAAGGTATTTCACCTTCCTCAGTTTTTCTCTCATTACTATAGTTTCCCTGTTCATCCTCTCCTTCATTTAGTTTTTGGCAATAATACCCACTTTTTTGTATTAAATTTTTTGACCACAGTTGCTTTGTTATCTTACTATTCCTTAGATCATTAAGTATCTGAAAACACCATCAACTTCATATTTTCTTCATGTCATGTACTCAATTACCTCATCCTTGATGGAATTAAAATTAGTAGCAAGAGAATGCTGTATTTATTATGATTGTACTCCTTTTTTAATGTTGTATTTTTGTATGTTGTTCTTTTAGTGTCTAAGCTGGGATATAAAATTGTTTTAACTCGTGAATAAACTTTAATCTTAACACTTATTAGTTTAGTCTTTTGTGTTTGAATAAGTATAAACCTTCTATGACTTGTTGCAATTTATTAAAACATTATCCGATACTTAAGGATCCGAAGATATAAAGGTCGTTTGCTTGCAGTAACTTTACATCATCAAGTCAAAATGCAAACTAAACTTTTTCTCTCGCTTGCTCGATCTTATTACTGTTTTGTTACTATGGCTACCAATTTCCCGCAGAGTAACCTTGTCTTTTATAACTTCTCTAGGGAACCTGTTATGCCACTAGAACACTTCTTGTTTTAATCATTTTCTTTGTTCCAGTCAGTCTATCCTTTCTTCCCCCACATTTACATATCTCACACTTTTGTGGTACAATTCTGTCACTCTATAATCATTTCTTTTAGAACTCCTGTTTTCCACACCTTTTTTGTATGTACACAATCTTATACTTTCTCAGTACCCAGGAAGACTTAACAGTAGACCTACCCTTTCTTGTAGTGCTTTTCTTACAGCTATTTCTTCACAAATATCAAGGCTGTTGTACGAGGGTGAATCAAATATAAACAAGACTTTATTTTTAAAAATATTATTTTTATTTTAAGTGCAAAAAAGTACATATCTTATTTTTCTACGTAATGTCCTGCTTTAGAAACACATTTTTCCCAGCGGATAGGCAGCTTCCCAATTCCTTCCATGTAGAAAGATGCAGGTCGTGTCTGCAGCCAATTGCGCACATAGGCTTCCACCTCAGCATCACTGTTGAATTTTTGGCCTCCCAAAGCTTCCTTGAGAGGACCAAACACATGAAAGTCACAGGGTGACAGGTCTGGACTGTAAGGAGGGTGGTCCAGTGTCTCCCACCCCAGTTTCTCCAATTTTTCCCTGGTTAAGGCTGCTGTGTGGGGGCGAGCATTGTCATGGAGAATAACCACTTTCCTCATCGGTAGGTCTCGTCTTTTGCGGCGATAAGCAAGTCGGACATCACTCAAAATGTCGCAGTAGTAGGCCGCATTGATTGTCCTGCGCTCATGCAAAAAATCGAGGTGCAGCAAACCACGCTGGTAAAAAAAAACCGTAGCCAAAACCTTGCCAGCCGATAGTCGTGACTTGGCTTTCACTGGTCCAGGTTCTCCTTTTTTCTCCACTCCATACTCGCTTGTTTGGACTCAGGGGTGTAGTGGTGCACCCAAGTTTTATCACAGGTGGTGATGTGAGTCAGAAATGGGTCCCCTTCTTCCCGAAATCGTGCCAGAAGACGCTCACACACCTGAAGTCGATTCAATTTCTGTTCTGCTGTGAGAAGGCGAGGAACCCACCTGGCGCACACCTTACGGTACCCAAGCTCCTCTGTGAGTATGGAGTAAGTGCTCCCATAACTTATTCCGACCTTACTTGCAATTTCAGAAGTGGTAAGACGCTTGTCATCTTCAATAAGCCGTCTAACACAGCTGATGTTGTTCTCTGTAATGCTGGTGCGGGGTCTTCGATTATGGCTCTCATTTTCAACATGATGACGACCATCCACAAACTATTTATGCCATGCAAACACTCTGGCTCGTGACAGTGTCTCTTTCCCGAACTGGGCAGTCAATCTCCTCAAGATTTCTGCCGGTTTTACGCCTTCTGCAGCGAGAAACTTGATTATAACACGTTGCGCAATCGACGAGTGTACCACTTGCTCCGACATCGTGACGGTTGGCACTGAGCGAGTCGAGGGGGGGGGGGGGCTAACGGTCTTCCCCCACTCCTGACAAACCTACCTATCGCCAAACGAAGCGGGAACGTTCTCCCACCACTATTGCGCCCGAACGGCCGAAAGTCTTGTTTATATTTGATTCACCCTCGTACATGGAAGTGCCCTCTCACCACTACTTTTTATCTTGGTCATGGATGAGATAATGAAGAAGGGAGAATGGTAGATGAAAACACGACACTGGCAGATATTGGAGGTGATCTAATGATCAAGGGGAATAGTGAATAGAACATCCAATGGCAGTTAAAAGATGTGGGTAGATATTGTAGGTCAATATGGCATAAAATTAAATGCAAAGATGAGTAAATGGTCACAACTAGAAAGGAAAGACTAATCAGGAGAATTATAAGCCTGGAAAGGGACAAGGATATGTCAGAAGTATGGAAATACTTTATTAGGAATGCTATGTTCCTTTTCTCACCTGTACAATGAAGAACAACACCCCAATTACAACAGAATTTAATATATATATAGGGGTAATTAGATGACTAGGGAAATTGCCACCAGAGCATTAGTTCAATCACAATTAAAATTAATTATAATAATATGTAATTTTCAAGGAGAATTATTTCAGGGTATAGGAAAAATATGCCAAGAAAATCTTAAGAGTCTTGTTTTATTGACTTATCATATATATTATTTTTATAAGGTGTTTTTGTCACAAGCCATTATCTCCCTTCATACTTAACCGAAATCAATGAATGAGGTGTCATATCAAAGCTTATGGTCGCCACTTTAGTCTCATCATATTTTAAGAAAGGAATTTTTCTGATTTAGGCCCCTAAAGTGCAAAATTGTCAATATTTCTAAAATGCTGTTTTTTGTGTTACAAGTCATTTATCTCCCTGGATACCCATCTGAATTCGTTTAATGCTGTATCATTTAAGATTAAGATCTCCGCTTTGGTGGCATCATATGTTAAGACAGGAATTTTTCGGGATTCGACCCTTAAAGGGCAGAAGTATTAAAATTTCTTCAATGCATTTTTATGTCACGAGCCATTTTTTTCCCTTCAGATCTAACCGATATAGATAAATAAGGTATCATATTAAAGATTAAGGTCTCCGCTGTAGTAACATTGTATTTTAAGAAAGGAATTTTTTGTAATTCGAACCTTAAAGGGCAAAAATGTCTATGTCTAAAATTCATTTTTTGTGTTTCGAACCTTTTATCTCCCTGGATATCTAACCAAAATCGATAAATGAATTAGGATTGTGAAGAGTAATGTCTCACCTTTGGTGACACCATATATTAAGAAAGAAGTTTTTTGCAATTCAACCCTTAAAGTGAAAAAATATGAATGGTTGTACAATGCATTTTTGTGTCATTAGCTATCTATCCTCCTTCATATCTAACCGATATAGGTCTGCTCCGTGGTAAGATTATATTTTAGGAAGGAATTTTTTGTAACTCGGCCCTTAAAGGCCAAAAATGTTAATATTTCTAAAATGCGTTTTTTGTTTCTCGAACCATTTATCTCCCTGGATATCTAACAGAAATTGATAAATGATGTAGGAATATGAAGAGTAACATCTCAGCTTTGATGACATTAGATACTAAGAAAGAATTTTTTTGGAATTCAACCCTTAAAGGGAAAGCGTATCTGTGGTTCTACACATTTTTGTGTCACTAGCCCTTTATCTCCATTAATATATAACCAAAATAGATAAATGATGTATCATTCTAAAGATTAAGGTCTCCACTGTGGTCGCATCATGTTTTAAGAATGGATTTTTTTTCTGAATTTAACCCTTAAAGGGCAAAAATATCAGTATTCCTAAAATCCGTTTTTGTGTCTCGGGTCACTTATCTCTCTTGATAATTAAACAAAACTGATAAACGAGGTATCATTTTAAAGACTGAGGACTTCGTAAGGTTTTTGGTTTCATTACACCATATAGGAATTTTTCAAAATTCGACCCTTAAAATGCAGAAGTATTAATGTCTCTAAAACACATTTTTGTCACAAACCATTTATCTCCCTTGATACCTAACCGAAATCTATTAATGAGGTATCATTTAAAATATTAAAGTATCCGCTTTGGTCACATCATATTTTAAGAAAGAACTTTCTCCAAATTCAACCCTTATGGGCCAAAAATATCGTCGTTTCTAAACTGGTGTTTTTTCTTTTTTTTTTTTAACCTCGCTTGATGCCTAACCTAAATCAATAAATGAGGTATCATTTTAAAGACCAAGGTGTCCGTTTTGGTCACACCATAATTTATAACAGGAATTTTTGGGAATTCGACCCTTATAGGGCAAAATATAAATATTATTTCAACATGTGTGTTTTTTTTTAACATTCTATTTGTCTCCATCGATACCGAAACGAAATCGATAAATGGCATATGGTTTTAAAGATTAAGGTCTTCAATTAGATAAAATCATAAATTTAGAAAGATTTTATCAGAATTTGATGCTTAAAGTCGTCACGCGTATGAGACAGTTCAGAGATAAGTTCCTAGATTGCAGCAACAGAAATCACAGAGATGTCAATAAACTGTTTTTTATACTATAAGTAGCTTTTCATATTTTTTGTTTTTTTTTTTGTTTTTGTTTTTGTTTGTTAGTTAAGGAAACATTTTTGTTTTGCTATACAATTCCAATGTAAACATTTAATTCGCGAAGCAACACATATCACAGAGATGTTATGATTTTTGTTCAGGTTGGTTGTATTCTGTTATGGTTAGTGACAGTTTATTGTACATACAGTGTGTTTAAAATTTTCCTAACAGTTTCAGAATATGTCTTCATGTGTACCCATTACACTAAACAAATATTTGCTACAAAAGTGCGATTCTACTTTTCATTATATTACAAGCATTCATCATATTTTATCAACGAAATTTTCGCATGTGTCATCTAGTTACATTAAACTTGATAAGTTACTGCTTTATTTACTCTGAGAAAATATAATCTAAAACCTGACTGCTTATTGCAAAACTCCTTCCATGCAGGTTTTTATTGACTTGCTTCAGCAAAGAGAGAGAGAGGGAGAAAATTGCACATTGTATTAGCAGTTCTCGAGTTAGAAGAGCACTTGCACATGGAGAGTTACTGAATTTTATAATACATAAGAATTTAAAATACTTCAGTGCCACATGGATTTGTTTAAAATTTACTACTTCATATGGTTTGGTAGCCACCATACCAAAAGGTCTCTCTGTATGTTGCATTATGAAACAATGGTTTACACAAAAAAAATGTAAACCTCTTTTTTTTCACCTTTTTTGTATGTATAGTTTTATGTTTTGGTTCTTTGCACTCTTAATTTTATTCCGATTTACTAACAGTCATTTTGTGTAATTTTAGATGTATTGAAATATGATATAAATGAATTGTCACAAAATACATTTCTACAGGGCCTCACCTCGTCCCAGAACTATGATTGTGGAACGTCATGGGTCGCCGGGTGGACTACAGATGGATGGACACCATCATGACCTTCACATCAGTAACAGCCATAGTAATAATATATACTCGGATGAAAATATGCATACATTTAGAGAGGCAATAACATTTGCTAGTGAGTAATGCTAGTAATTAAGCAAAACAGAAATATTATCAGGTTGATAATGTATATAAATATAATAATTAATCATCAGTGTAGTATAAAGAATCATGAGGCAATATTAACATGGAAAGGAAAGAGAAAATATAGCCATCACTCGTCAAAATTGAAGGGAAGAGTGATGGGTATGTTTTAATTTTCCATATTAATATAGTAATTAATGTATAGATAAAAAATTAATCTCATGCTATATGTTTTGGTTCTGATAAAGTGCAAATATTAAATTATTTTCAATAGTATTTTAGAACAAAGAATAGTAGAAAGAATAGTAAATTAGAACAAATTTGGGGCCTGTTTTGATCCTTTATTCTTTTTGTTGAGGTTTCTGTAGAGGAAACTAAATCAGTTTTGGCTACTGCTATACATATGCACTTTGCATTGCCATTTCCCTCAATACCAGTAATTGTTTGCTTTTTTACTACTTAAACGTGTATATTTTTTCATATGCCCTTCTCAACAGAAAATTGCGCATTCACAACTTATCTCCTCGTGCATGCCAACAATCGATGAACTGCAACATGAAATATCGGTTTCAATGATTTTCTTTTTGCTGAAGTGGTTAGAATAGGTTAGAATATTGCAGTTTTGTTGGGGGTTTTGATTAAGAACAACTTCAATCTTAAAACCACCCATAGGTAATTTTTCTCATCGCTGGGGTATTCTAAACTATCTATTTACAATGCATAAGACAAAACTCTAAAACAACTAGATTGGTACCTTCCCCTATTCTATACTAACTCTACCCTTTCAACCTCCCATAGGTAACCTAAAACCACATTTTGTTTTTCTGGTTATTACTTCCAGAAATTTTGCTACCTTTAATAACAGCAAAAAGGTAAGATTGACAGTTTGCAGATTTCACTATTAGTTTCTCTTTATGTAATCTTACCATATTTGCACAGATTTGTCAACATTTGTCAGCCTTGACATGTATATATGTAGCCAAATCTGATAGTGAATAGATCCAAATTTGCTGACCTGCATAACTAAACAAGACATATACCACTGGGTGAGTGATACCCGTGTGAGGAAACCCGTCTCAAATTTCACCCTGCTGCCAAAACTAGGAAAGCAGCTGGAAAATATGCAAATGATTCTGCTTTTTAACAGATGGATTGTACTGAACATCGTACTGCCTATTACTGATGATTTACAATTTCCGGGGCTTGAAAAGTCTTTTTGCAGTTCCTGACACTACATCAGTTAAGTTCAGACATATTAATTTTATGATTCTTCAGTTTGAACTGTGCCAATATCATTAAATTTTATGGTTTTCTTCACAATATTTACATCAAAGTGAAGTGCTTGGAAATTTTTGAAATCTATTCTATCCAATCCATCTGAATTTCTGGTTTATGAACCAGTTCATTCACTATTTTCAGGAGTCATTTTTTACTGATAATTCATTTTAATAGTTTCAGATTTAGGTTCAGTGGGCTCATTTTTCAGTTTGCTTTTCACCACAAGAAGGCTTAATGATAGTTTCTAATTTCGTAAATAGTGAATTTAACTGTTCCATCTGTTCTCTCTGTTATATAATTAATTTGATAAATTAATTTTTAATTTTGTTCTGTCGTATATGCATTCAACTGCTGTAGTAATTCAGTCATAGTGTTCTGGAATGTAATTTGATTGTTACCAGGCTTTGTGCTCATTGTGTTACTGGTTGACTGCTCCATCACAATTGCACTACCTTCCAAAACAGTTGACCAGCCAAACCCCCCCTCCCCCCCTACCTTTTTCCATTTTACATCAAAAAATGTTCAATCATTGAAGTTTTTAATATGACAAAGGTCCTACCCATTGCTAATTGTTATCTCGGAATATTTCTTGGTGATTAGTTTCCTTGTCGGTTCTGTTATTTTTCGGTTCAGCTTATCATATAACCTTATTTTTTCGGATATGATCTCGAGAACAGTTTAAAGGATATATAACACACATAAAACCGATAGCAAGTCATTTTAGAAGTAGTCGGTCAATTTAGTAGTTCATCGAAAGTAGTATATAGGATTTTTCTAATTTCGGAATATATTTTGTTGCATTCATTTTCAGGGGTATAAAATTAAATTACAAGCAAAATGACGTATAACACTTTGGGTCTAGGAAATTTTGTTAAAGAGAGATGACGAATTTGTGTATAAAATTACCACATGGAAGCATGGCGTTTGAATCGAGTTTTTCTAATATAAAACTCTTAATTTTCTAGTAACAGTAAAGATTCATAGCTCAAAATGTTTGGCATAAAGAGACATACAACAGAAATAGAGTAAATAGTTAAAGGAGCAGTAGATTTCTTTTTAGAAGATAAAAGTTTTTTTTTATAAAATTTTCAGCATAGGAAATTTGTACTAAAACATAATGGAGAGCATTGAGAGTGTGTTTAAATTAAAAAGGAATTTTTGCTGGTCACACAGAGCTATTCTGTCTTTGATTCCAGTAATACTTAGGCTTTGTAAACTACCTTACTATTTATTTAAATTCAAATTTTTCACTCTGGGAAATGGGGAACGGGGATAATGCAGAAACCGATACCACAGCCTAGAGCTATACACGCAGTGGATTGGAGCCACAAAGTTAAAAAAACAAAACAAAACAAAAAACAGATAATTCAGATCATAAACAATCTTTAAATAACAAAAAAGAAGACTTTAAACTTACCTAAATAGCCTTAATAGTGAATTATCTATCGTAATAAACACAGATTTGTCATGACGTAATATCACTGCAATACAACACTTTTCGACGTTTTAAAAGTTTTTCACAATAAAAATCGGCTTCAAATCAATAAAATCTTGTCATGAACCAACCATAATCAACAGTGTAAAAGTAATTTAAAACAAGAAAACACCGGTTTTATACCACGTCACACAAACTGCCACTCTAAAACTTCATGAAACCACAATGTTGAAGCAGTGTTCGAAATCAGCTGATAACGTAATAAAAACTTAACTTCTTCCTGTAACTCATACTAAAATTTTAAATCGTTCTTTACAGTCAAGACAAGCCAGTGATTATTTTAAAAATAACATGCAATCAAGTAATCAGGCCTGAATACAGTTTTAAAAATTACGAATAAACTAATTAAAGTCAGTAAAAGAAAATACCTTTGGAATATGTATATGAGAAATTGCAGAAAGTTATTCCATAAGCCATTTGGCATAACAGGCTGTACTTTCATAATAATCACATAATAATCCTACTTTTTAAAAGAAGGCACCAACCAGAGGGAAGTACAGATTTTTAGAAATTTGATTGAAACACGAATACAGTAGCTAGAGATGAGATTGAGGGCTTGTTGGAACATGGAGAGGCCAGAGAATCCAGTAGAGTTAGTTTTAAAATCTAGCACAATTTTGTACTGTGTAACGATGCATAAACATGTTCTTGGTGAACGAGAGTTTGGGTTTTGGCGGACTTCTAAAACTAATAAATAAATAAGCCTTGTTAGATATTAAATGAAAGATACAATTAATAGAAGCTCATTCGGACTTTCCTTCACTGCTATTTTTCTAAATTTTATAGGATTATTTTTCGGAGCGAAGGGCTACATTGGTAAAAGTACAAGGATCATATAGGCAGTTGACATGCCATTTTGGCCAGTTGGCGCAGGAATCTTAAGTGGAGCAGACCTGTTGCTTAGGGTAGTGTTAAGTTTCGCTTGAGCAGGAAACGGTCGTTTGGGCAACATGCTTTTGGGTCAGCCATCATGGGAATTTTGAGTAGTGCAATTCGGTGTGAACTTCCAAGCATGGAACTTTAAAATTCTTGCAGGGATCTTCGTTTCATAACTTGGTTTCCTTAGGAAATGATGGTCTGATAGCTTTCAACTGTAACAGTGAACTTTTGTTGTTAAATTTGAACAGGGATTTAATTTTCGTAGTTACAACCTTTTCTTTCTTGAGGTCAAATTAAGGAAGTGGCAAGCAACATTATATGATTACAGTTGATTTCATCCAAGATATGATTTTCATGGTTTAACTTTTATAAAACTTTGTTCAAGATGGAAGTGAGTGTTGAGGTGATAAACTGATATCCTAACCCCGATAAGCAGTTTTGCCCCTTACTGGTGATCAAAAGATTGTATTCTCTGAACCATGCAAGTGTTAAGGGGAAGACATCCTACAAGCCTGGTATGATTTTTGTCCCTTACAGCCTCAAAAGCGAATTTAAAGTTTTTCAAACACAGCACTGGTGACAGCACATTGCAAGGCAATTTGATTTAAGTAACATAAAGAATACTACCAGAAGATAGGGCTTTAGTGATTAAATAACATAACCATCAGGTAGGAAATAAAATTTAGTGAAGTTTGACACCTGTTTCAGACCGATAGGACTAATACTTACAGAAATCTTCAAGGTTGAAGTTTAGTAACTACTGCATCATTTCACAAAAATTTAGTTTCCACTAGAAATACTATTTGGAACAGCTTGTGTCATACATCAAAAGTTGTGGAATTTTCAATAGATTATTTTCATAGTAGAATTGGCTCGCAAGGAATTTTTAGGAGCAATCATAGATTTAGGACTTTTTTGACACAATTCCCCCCCTCAGACTATAGCATTTAGAAGAGACTCCCATAGTCAAATGTAACATTTAACACATGCTTTAAAACATATCAAAATTTTAAAAGGATTGAGATGAAAATAAGGTTTCTCTTTGTTGAATTTAGAGTCACTATTATGACACCTAGAATGACTATGAGGAGCCCCTGCAGACAAGGAAGTGCGACAGTATTTTGGCGGATTTGCTTCACTGTGAACGTGTGTTTAGGGCTTGGTGTTATGTTAATTTTAGTTGCTGTCCAACAGAAGTGCAGGACCATTCTTTCTTCGAGATAGGCTTGCAACTCTGTCTGGGATTAGGAGGAAGTTGCTTACTGCGTGTGAATGGCATAACCTGCAATCAATTTTGAACTTTGGATCAATGTCTGATGTCTTTTAGGAGATTCATATACAAGAACCTTTTCTGACAATATATTTATTTTAAAATTTATCTAGAAATCTGCAGTGCATTTTATTTGAGAACCTACCATTGACTGTTGGGGTTAATCAATGTTTTGGCAACCAAGATTGAATCTGTTAATGTACCAGTGCATGTTTAAAGATCAGTGAAGAGTGCTGCAGTAGCAAAACCCTAACAGGCCTCATCATCTGACAAGATCTTTGGTTTATTTTTCTGTATACAATTTTTTAACTGTGTATAATCGGTTAGCAATTTCCTATCACAGTAAAAGTGGTGTGGCACTAGTACAATTCAAAGTAATTAACTTTCCTTTCAAGTAAGTGCCACTCTTTAAGATATTTATCATATTCCCAAAATCAAAGGCTGTCTATATGAGCCCCCTGATCCCAAATTTATAGATTATTCTAATTTTTATCACTATCAAAACAAACCATAGAGCAAAGCAGTTAATAACATACAAAATGCAAGCAACACTGACTGATACATTGAATAAAAAAGAATAAACACACATGTTGGGTTTTATTCTCAGTCTAGTGCAGCTAACAAATGAAAAAACTTTGTTATGGCATATGCGTTTCAGTTTATTAGACCATCATCAGTGCCCTAGAACAAGTTATGTACAATTTTTTGATGTGCAGCATAATGTTTATCTAAATGAAGGTATAAATTTTGTTATTAAATATTATTATAGCTTATTTTACTTAGTTTTTCTATATTACATTAGTGTATGGAATTGTTCCATATCAGTTTCTCCCCTTGAGGTTTCTCACTCACTGAACAATTTTGAATAAGAAACATAATTTGCACACGTCTGATTTTGAAAGTAACTTCTGGAACAAGCTTAGTTGTTGTTATTCTTCTTGAGGTTATTCACCAACTGATCATTTTGTTATGAAAAGCATATTTATACATGTATTTACACAATGTAGCTTTTAAACAGACTTTTGTTATTGTTTATGATTTCTTCTCAAAGATGCTAACTGTCTATGGCTTATGTATTACCAACCTAATTTGCTTACTGAAGTTAAGTTTTATCTTTGCTGTAGCGGTTTGTTTGAATGAGAGTTCATTTTTAGTGCCCTAAATAGTGTCTGGTTCGTAAGATGGACGTATTCATTGATCACATTTTCCCCTTCGTTTAGTGCCTTTTGTATATGAAAATTTTCTTGAACTGTCAACATGTTTTTTTCTGTGGTTATTGATTGCCAATATTTGCACGTCTTTTCCCATTTCTGTTTGTTTTCAATTAAATGTTCTGCATATGTAGAATGATTGGAACATCTTAATGCCCTTATGTGCTCTTTATATCGGATTTCGAATTTTCTGGCTGTTTGCCCGATATAGATAGCCTTACACTGTTGGCATGTCAGTTTGTATATTCCTGACTGTTGATATTTATTTTCAGGTATATTACTGTTAAAATGTTTTTGGATGGTGTTAGTTCTGAAAGCTATATTTATTCCCATTCTTCTGAGAATGCTGCTGATTCTGTATGTGTTAGTGTTCAAGTAGGTCATTGTGTGCCATTGTCTGTTTTCTTGTTGTGTGTCATTGGTGAGTGTGGTTTGGGTAATTGTCTGATGAGGTGGGAGTGTTTGTTGGCCCCATTTGTATATTTGTTTTTTAATTTTGTAGTTAATCTTCTGTACCATGTCTGTGTTATAACCGTTATTGGATGTTATCAGCATAATATTATTGAGCTCCGCTGTATAGTTTTCTTTGGTTAGGGGTATCTCATTCATTATGTGTAACATGTATCTGATAGCAGCTTGTTTGTGGTTGATGGGGTGATTGGAAGTAGCATGTATAATTGTCTGTAGTGGTTGGTTTTCTGTAGATGTTGAAGCTATGTTTATTATGTATCTTCTGTATTGTTAAGTCTAGGAAGTGTATTTGGTTTTTAGTTTTTTTTTTTTTTTTTTTTTTTTTTCGATGGTGAAGTTGATGTTAGCACAAGAGGTTAGTACAAGATAGGAATGGATGGAGGATTGCATCAAACCAGTCAAAGACTGATGACAGGGGGGGGGGGGAGGGAGGGAAAGTTTAAGGTTCAGCTGTAAACTTTGAGTTTAAACGCATGAACTTTTAAAGCTGGCAGTTGCATGTTTTATTGCCAAAATGTGAAAGTAATTTCTGCCAAGCAACAGGATACAGTCCTGTTGAAACTGAATGGTGAAGTCTCTCTCTTCTCCACTTCCCATGTGACCTCGGCCAGCTCCCTACACTGCTTTCTCACTCGTCAAATCCAATCATGATCTTTCTCTTACAGGATTTAGACACGGATCATAATAAAAAGACTAGTGATTAGTTATAAAATATCAGTATTACTGTTTATTTATTGGATAAGGTTCTTCCCTCAGATTCTGACCACACATTCACACTCCCTACTGGCCAATGCATCAAACACAATTCCGCAATTCTATGAAAAGTAACAGTGTTTTTCCAATTCACTAATACTGCCCATTCCTTGTGACAAACTCTTAACATTCCTACAACTTGCTGTGTTTTACAGTAAATCATCTAAGTACTTTCGCTCTTATCACCATCTTGTTTGATGTTAGTCATATATCACACATCATTCATATTGTAAGTATTTCCACAGTTGATGAATTTCAGTTTAAGCCTGGCTTCTCTGTGATCATTGCATTGTTCCTAGGGATATGTTATACCTGTATGTGTTTAAGTGCTCGACGGTCTGGCTCTCTTGCATACCTTTCAATCAGTTGTTGTTCATTGTGCTGGGTCTATCCCCCAGTCTTTGCACAAACAGTTCATAAGTTATTCACATTTGGAATTAATATGGGATGTTATTGTGCAAAAGTTTGCCTCAATTTTTTGCACAGGGAGAGTTTGAGTTTACCAAGTTAATGAACATGCATTCGAACAAGATGAAATGCAAAGATTTGATTTTTTTTTATCTGCAGTAAAGGATTTTACTTTCTCCTGATGTGAATGTTGATTTTTATTCCTTTGCTGTATATTTGTTGTTATTTTTGTAAATATGATTTAAGAAACAGAAATTATCTGGCAGTTGGGATTTAAGTGCCAACATACTGAACACTAAGGGGTAAAACGGCAGTATTTCAAAACCCAGGTATGCACACTTATCTCCCTGGTTACAATTTTAGGCAGTTTACTTTTGGCGATAATCAATTTCTGCCTTGGAAACTACACATCTGATTAAAATTATTGTCTACACGGAATAGTGCTCAAGTGTGTCACCAACACTTTTGCTCCTCTCTTTCTGTTCCAATGCCAGTAATGAAATAGCTGGTGTCAGAACTGTAAATTCTTTGTTGAATATGTTTGAAAGATAATTATGTGTTTAGAAAATGGAGAATATTTCCATATACCAGCAAAACTTGAGGGAGTTTATGGATTTTAAATAAAGCTGTATTAGTTTTTAATGTTCCTTTATACTGGTGATGTTAATTGTGCAACATAATGCAACTGATTAATGAGAAGATTTGTTACTCTGATTTCTGATGTAAACTAAATCTTTGTAATTGCTCTTAGCTTTTTAATGGCTTCATTGATATTTTTAAAACTTTTCTCTCCATTAATTCAGAAGATAGAAGTATCTGTAATACAGCCTCTTGTAGCACATTTATCTTGCAGAGAAGCTCCATATTTTTATATTTGGTTTTTCTTTTTGCTTGTGGCTCTAAAGTAACTTCAGTGTAACTTAATGTAATGTAACTGTGCATTAAGAAAATTGGTTAATTTCATATAATTTCAATTTAACAAGTAGTTTGGAGGTCCTATTCTGTTTTAAAAATTGTCATTTCTGAATGTGATGGATTGGAATAATTTGCATAGATTGGGCAAAAGCAAAACATTCTATATCAATGTTGCTATTGCTGTTAGAACAGTTTTGAAGAATGTGACTTGAAATTTCACCAACATTATTTGAGAAACTTTCAGGAGATAATGAAGGTACAGATGAGGTAATGTTAAAGTATGTAGCAGTTTCTATTTATGGTGTGTTAATTTTTAGCTATATAGAAGTCTTCAATGTGCCTAAAATTATTATAAATAATTTATGAAATAAATGAACAATTGGAGAAAAATGCATGTTTTCATCCTTTGTCATTTATTTTAAGCTAAAAGATCAGCAAATATAATCTAAAATATATTCCTTACAATCTGTGGAAAGTTGTGAAGGTGAGACTTAACACCAAACCTCATAGAATTTCAGGTTGTTAACATAATCTATTTAGTTTAATTATGTTTTTCGACTTTGAACATATTAAACATCTTTTCTGAAGTTCTTTTTTTTTTTGTATAAAATTTCAGATCCTCCGACAAGTTTGTCTCGCCGACAGCGATCGTCAGACTTAAGTGCTTTCATAACAAGTGAGTTTGCACGTCACAGCAAACGACCGGCCCCTTCAAACTCCCCATCGTCAGATGTAAATATGGACTCACCAACTCATAAACGACCACGGTTTATGTAATAGTTTCCTACATTGTAATCATATCAAGTACTCCTTCAATACACCAGTCCTACAAAAAAGTAACAGAATGATACAGAAATGCCTTTGCAGCAGTTGTGCTGCTTTGTATGAAACAATAAATTTACTTTTGATTAGTGTACTGACTTTTTTAAAAATAGAAAAACCCATTTATATCTTGTAAAAGAGCAGCTAATAAGTTTTTGAAGTTGAGTTCATAGAACTCCTAAGTCAACTTACAGAATTTTGTAATCTGTTTTGTGGGTGCTGCATTCAGGATTTACTATTCTGAATGACTTCCTTCTGGAATGATAAAGTATTCTCAGGAGAGCTTTTAGTAGTAGTTATAAGTTATTCTCGATAAAATGTGTTGTTCTTGTGTTTGTTGTACACAAATGTCTTATTTCATGTTTGTTTATTGAACAAAATGAATTCATTGCTGGTCTTATTACAGCTGTAAATTTAAATTTATTTTTTTAAAATGTTGTATTTAAGTGTAACTTTTTTTTTTTTTTTTTTGTTGTTGAAATTGTGATATCTAATTTACATCATGTGGAGGAATATTGTTTTGAAAACACAAATATAGCTTAAATATGAGGCCTTGGAGATGCTGTGCAGCCAAGTGTAAAAGTCAATATTGAAAATGTTTGTAAAATAGAAATCTTCCAGAATTTTGTTTCAGATGTGCTTTAAAATGCAGTGGGAGTGATGTTCTGTTTTCAAAGCTTTAAGGATTTTTAAAGGAATCATTTTCATTTTCTTTAATAACAATTTATATAATTTATATTTAAAATAAAGAATTGTTTTCTGGATAAATGATGTAATTATTTAATTAACATGTGCAACTGTGGAGAATGTTTGGGATAATGTTTTGCAATCTGAATATTTTGGACTATTTTAAGTGTTTTGGATCCCAGTTTAAAAACTATCAAACTTTTTCAGAGTTAAAATATGTTGCTCAACGTTTCGTTGTCTGTAATCATTTAAACTGGTACGTATATATGAAAGTGACAACTTCTGAAAAGTTGCCATTGTCTTAAACACACTGTAATAATCGTGATGTAGATCTTTGAGAACATGTCCTTATATTGCCTACTATATTAGTAGGATAACTTTGAAGTCTTTTGGATTGTGACTGAATTCAGGGATAATAAATAACATTGTCTGAGCAGTTTTTTTCACTATATTTTATTTTAAAGTGTGAAATATTTTACCATGCAATATAAACATGCACCTATTAAAGATGCTAATCAACAAAATTTGTATAAAATGTTAGTTTTCACTGCTGTGTGTATTTGTATGGGCTTCCTACCAATTCTGCTGCACTCCATTGTACTTCTTGGAGAGGCAGCTGCCAAGCTGGTGCACTTCCATGTTTGTAAGCTTTAGGACAAATACACCAAAAAAGAATAGTACTCTTTGTTACCTGCTGCTATTTGATAATGCTTGCTGTGTTGTTAAAGGAAACCAACCATAAGAGTTAAATAATTCTACTGTTGTAATATCAATATAGACACTATTAGCTTATGATATGCAGAAAGTGATCACTTTATTTCTGCAATAGATTCGTGGGTAGTTGGAAGGTCCCAGATTCAGTTGCTCAGGGGGGGGGGGGAGGGAGGAATGTGTAGTAGCTTCTTTGTCACAAGTCCTGCACATACCTCCCCCCGACGATCCACTTTTAAATTTTCAAAGTCATATACTCAAATATCACAGCAGCACAGAAAATTATGCATTATGCTAACTTTGTAGTTAAAATGATTAAAAAGAAGTTTTGACGAGTGGCATACACTTTGTTTTATCGTCTTAGACTTCCAAATATACATAACTAGCACAGCACCTAGGGTTTCCTAGTATAGTTTGGGGTTGATTTACCAATATGCTATTTTTATTCACTGAGAAACGTGAACCAAGTTTCATTAAATTTGTGCCAGCTATTTCTGGAATTAAAGCAAACTTGGATTCAGCTGCACCCTACCCAGAAAGGGGTTAATTGGAGTTGATTTACCCGTACACTGTTTTTATTCGTCCAAGAAGATTCATGTGTAGTAAGTTTCATTAATTTGGTACCAGCCACTATTTTAAATGTTGACTTACCTCACAGTTTCAAGAATGGCGCGGGTTGGATGTTTGACATGGAATGTCTGTTTTCATTTTGGTCCACGTTACATTTCAGCCTAATTATATCATCTGCTAATTTGGCTGCTTGAAAATCAAAATGTGTACCATACATGAATTAATACATACTGCATACAAAAATATATATTTGGAATGTGTCTTATCAGTTCTGGCATCAAGCACAAAATGCAGATTTTGATCAAATTTTCAGAATTTGAAAGCTTGTGCTCAAAGTTAAAATTTAATGTTTGTCTTAAGATGTATGACTCATTTGTCTTACAAATAAACTAGCATTACCTGAAAACTGCTGAGACTGGGTTTTCACAGTATCAAAAATTATGCTGCCACTGGATCTGAAAAGTTTTCTCATCTTGCATTGGAGATAAAAATTAAAATTGGTTCCATACCTGTACAGTTCAATATCAAGTATTCAGAATTGTTTTCCAAAATTACTTTTATTGACAACACAAAATGCTCACTTTCACATAAACATTAGTTATGCATAGTTTCTGTTAGTGATCAGAGATTGTAACTTTGTTGCATGAGATAACTTAAATGTCAAACTTGTTCTCTGGAGTTTATTTCATAATTAGTAATTTACATATTTAACACTGTACATAGTTTCTTTTTGCATTTAGAATGGCCATCTATACAGTTTAAAGAATGCAAAACATAAATTTAAGGAAGGAACCAGAGAAACAGTAATACGGTCGTTATTATTGCTTTTTTTTAAAACTAAGTATTACATATACAACATTTAGTTGGTATTGGATCCTTGGTATTTTCTACTATACCTTCAGAATTTTATTTACTACTCCAACATTATGTAATGTTGAAACATAAGACATACCAAACCATTCAACTCAGATCTTAAGCTTTAAAATGGCGAAAACCCTATAGAAATTTGCTGAATAGTTTTTGCTGTTTCTGGAAGATATTCACACTTATTTTATATATATATATATATATATATTGGATAAAGGAAACAAAGAAACTGCCGCGAGGCACTGAAAATAAGATAGGATAGGGAAAATAAACAGTTACCCGTCACTTACCACAGATGAAGGCAGGAGGGCGAGACACGTAAAAACACAGAAACACACGAATTGCACAATATTTCGAACTTAGTCTTACTCATGTGGGAGGTGAGACATATGGCAGGGGGAAAGATGTGGTCACATCCCAACCCGCCACATGAATGAAGCACAGGCGGAAAACGCGTGGTAGTGGTAGAATTTACGGGAAAGGCACGCAAGAGTTGGCTGCCAGCAGCACTTGCGTGCAGCCTTCTCACTTCTACTGAGGAAGAGCCATGCTCGAAAATTTTATTCTTTGTGTGTTCGTGTTTTTTTCGTGTACCAACGCCGCTGGAATCCCCTTCTTTGGTAAGCGGTGGTTTTTTATCCTATCCAATGTTCAATATATATATAATTAAGGAAGGATAGGGAAATATGACCCAGCACTTACCACAGATGAAGGCGGCTGGGACGACGAACAAAAAACAAACACAAGAGAAGTGCAATATTTCGGCCTACAGCAGCCTTAAACGTGCAGAAGGTGAAGCCCCAGGCGGCGTCACATGTGTACACATAGACGGCCGACTGGTGAATGGCGTCTCAGGCGCGAATGGTAGTTTAGGTGGTGGGAGGGGGGGGGGAGTAAGCTCAAATATTAGATCGATACTGATGACGATATGTTGTTATTGAAAGAGATGAAAAATAACTGGGTGGGGATATATATATATATAACTATAAGTGAAAAGTAAAATAAATGTAAGTAGCATGGAAAATAGTAAATACAGAACTAAAAAAATTTAAAATAAATAAATATAAATGGTATAGATAAGTGCTGGGCCTAGTGGGCAGAAATTATTGGAGATTGAGGCCAGGAGGATGTCTGGTGTCAAGGATATTCTGGTAGGACAGTTCCCATCTACGAAGTTCAGAGGGGGTCGTATTGCCAACCTGTCCTCAAAATCTTTTCTCAACTTCATTTCCCACTCCAACAACCTCAGTATTAACGAAACCTGTGCCATGAGAGATCTGTTTAAGAACAGAGAACAGGAACATCATTATTCTCCCAGCTGACAAAGGTTCAACGACCGTAGTCGTGGACCGCTGTGACTATGAGGCCGAAGCTTTGAGACAGCTCTCTGACACCAACACATACCTTCCACACCCTACAGATCCTACAACCTCAATATGCCAACTAGTACGCTCTCTCCTTGACCTCCAAGGCCCCTTACAAGGACTCTCCCCCAACTCTTTGTCCATCCTTACCCCACACAATCCCCGTACCCCCACCTTTTACCTTCTTCCCAAGATCCACAAAACTGGAAATCCGGGGAGACCTATAGTTGCGGCTTATGGGTCTCCTACAGAACGGATTTCAGCTTTTGTGGATCAGCACTTCCAGCCTTTTGTACCGGACCTCCCTTCATTCATTAAAGACACCCCACACTTCCTTGAACGACTTTCCACAGTCCCCACTCCTCTACCACCTGACTCCTTCCTTGTCTCCATAGATGTCTCTTCTCTTTACACCAACATCCCTCATGGACAGGGCGTCAGCTCCATGGAACACTTCCTGGAAATGCGACCTCCCGGCAGCCTCCCCAAGACATCCTTCCTCATTTCCTTGGCTAACCTCATCCTGTCTAACAACTACTTTTCCTTTAATTCACAAATTTACCACCAGATACGTGGTACTGCAATGGGCACCCGCATGGCACCATCCTATGCAAACCTTTTCTTGGGCCGTCTGGAACAACGATTCCTCAGCAATCTTCCCATTAAACCTCTTGTGTGGTTCAGATACATAGACGACATCTTTATGATCTGGACCCACGATGAGCATCATCTAATAGACTTCCTCAACTCCCTAAACAACCACTCCATCAACTTTACTTGGACGTACTCCCATACTCATGTTACCTTTCTTGATGTTGACGTTTCCTTGCTTAACGGGGGCCTACATACTTCTGTTCATATCAAACCGACCAATCTGCAGCAATATCTTCATTTCAACAGTTGTCATCCCTTGCTCATCAAACGTTCCCTTCCTTACAGTCTGGCCCTCCATGGCAAGGCGAATCTGCTCTGATGAACAATCTCTTTCCCAATACACAGAAAACCTGTCTGGAGCTCTCATCTCCCGGAGCTACCCTCCTGACTTAGTACACAAACAAATCTCCCGTGCCATAGCCCTTCCTTCACACAGTCACTCCAAGTCAGTACCCCTTGATATTAACCACAGCCCCGCCTTCATCACTCAGTACTTCCCTGGTCTCGAGTCCATTAACCTAATCCTTCACCGTGGACATGATTTTCTACGTTCCTTCCCCGGGATGCGCACCATCCTCCATAAAATTCTACCCACTGCCCCTCGCACATGTTTTAGCAGACCACCGAATTTAAGTAATATCTTGGTCCACAAGTACTCACCAAGTAATTCGCCTAGACTGCCACAGGGTTCATTCCCATGCAATAGACCCCGTTGTAAAACATGCAGCATGCACCCAGCCACTACCACTTACTCCAATCCTACAACAGGTGAAACATTCCCTAACATTGGTCATGCTACTTGCATGACAACACACCTCATATACCAACTGACATGCCTCCATTGCTCCAGCTCATATATAGGCCTCACAACCAATCCCCTAGCTATCAGAATGAATGGCCACAGGCAGACAGTCTATACTAACAATGAGGCCCATCCAGTTGCAAAACATGCCAGTTCCCACAAAATCAATAATTTGAACATCTGTTTTTCAGTTAGAGCAATCAGAGTTTTCCCTAACAATACGACCCCCTCTGAACTTCGTAGATGGGAACTGTCCTACCAGAATATCCTTGACACCAGACATCCTCCTGGCCTCAATCTCCAATAATTTCTGCCCACTAGACCCAGCACTTATTATCTATACCATTTATATTTATTTATTTTAAATTTTTTTAGTTCTGTATTTACTATTTTCCATGCTACTTACATTTATTTTACTTTTCACTTATAGTTATATATATATATCCCCACCCAGTTATTTTTCATCTCTTTCAATAACAACATATCGTCATCAGTATCGATCTAATATTTGAGCTTACTCCCCCCCCCCTCCCACCACCTAAACTACCATTCGCGCCTGAGACGCCATTCACCAGTCGGCCGTCTATGTGTACACATGGACGGCTGCCTGGGGCTTCACCTTCTGCACGTTTAAGGCTGCTGTAGGCCGAAATATTGCACTTCTCTTGTGTTTGTTTTTTGTTCGTCGTCCCAGCCGCCTTCATCTGTGGTAAGTGCTGGGTCATATTTCCCTATCCTTCCTTAATTTTATTGCCTTAAAGTTTTTTCCTGCTCTTTGTTATTATATATATATATATATATATATATATATATATAGAGAGAGAGAGAGAGAGAGATATGTATTTAATATAATGAAATTGTCACTGAGCATTTGTTGCAGTATTTGGTGTTTATTGAGTTTTGTGTTTACCTGATGTCTCAACTCTTATGAGGGAAGATGTGTGCCATCTTATTAATTTGCTTATTAAAATGCTCAGTGATAGGAAAAAATTCTTGAAGCTGTAGCACTTGTAAGTGGGATTGCTTACCTAAATTATACCACTGGTAACCGCATTTGGTTAGGTTTGTAGATTTGTTAGACTAGAAACGATGGTGAAATTTTGCAAAAGTAATGGCTGTATCAACATTACTATATGGGTGCAAATCATGGACATTGATAGACAACAAATAAAATGTGTAGAAGCACAGAAAATGAGATTTTTAAGATCCGTGCCTAGTTATACTTTACAAGATGAAAAGTGAAGAATTGAAAATTTTTGGTCTGGATGAGGAAATAATCGGATCTAGAAAGAAATTTATGGAGCATCTAGTACGTATGGAGGGCACCAGAACACCAAAGGTATTGCATAATTACACACCAAAGCAGGGAGGAGGAGGAGGAGGAGGAGGGGGTTAGATTAACCTGAGATGATGACAACAAATTGTGTGAAGGCGCAACAAACCATCAGTGGTTTAAACCCTGATGAAGGTGATGATGAATATCTAACAGATTTCTGTTCACCCAGTGTTGGAATCGTATGTATTATTTCTAAAAGTTGTTTCTTGTTACAAGCCCATCGTTCTCTCTTTATACTTAGCCAAAATTGATAAATGAGGTATCATGTTAAAGATTTTAAAGTTCTCTACTTTTGAAACATCTTGTTCTTCTTTTGATTTTGGCCTACTTTGGACCACGAGAGGCAACTGATTTACTGGTTCATCTTTTCTTTTTTTCACAGATTTTTTATTTATTTTTATTTTTTTATTCTTTCTTCAAACCAGGTAGTCTTGGCATTTTTGCATTGCGCTTGGAACCCCTCGAATTTCAGTTTCAATTTGAAACACTGAACTTTTCTCATCTCCTCCAACCATTTTATTGTCACCTTTAAATTAGTGATGTAGTTGAAAATTCATTTTGTTAGCCTACTCTCACGCATTCACATAAGACTTCTGTAAAATTTCAACCGTCTCTTGTGCATTTTGTCTAATTTTCTCTGCATACCTATACAGTTCATTTTTCCTCTTCCGCCAAGTACTGTCATTTCCCTCTACTGGTTCTAGGATTTTCTCTCTCCGACTAACTCCTCAATCCCCAATTTTTTTTTTTTTTTTATTTTTTTTTATTTTTTTTTTCTTAATATCAGGCATTCTGAGCTGAACATTGCCTCTGTCTTGACAACTGTTGTCAGAGGCGGCCTTTGCTGATGGCGAACAGGGCAATCACCTTGTGCAACAACCAGAGTTGAAAAAAGTTTATATTAAAAAATATATATATTTGTCTTTAGGTATTAGTGATAACAACAAAATAAAGTTAATTAATTGATGGCAAAGTATATATTAATAGTAATAAGTACCTAATCAAAATTTCTCATTTAAAATTATTCAATGTCACATTCGTATAAATAGTAAAATTAATGGTATAAAAATTAAATAACTTATCAGTGAATAAATTTTTTTGTAATTTAACTGTGAAACAGTCAAAAAATTAATTACTGTTTTAATATCGCCTCTCGCACATTAGAAAACCCACTTGAATGTTCAGTTTTGTTACTTTTCTCTGTGTTTACGATATACGCTAGTGAAATCCCCATGTTTAATCTAGTTTGTCAAATCTTGTCACCTTACACTGTAAGATCGATTGATACTTGACCGATCATACTCCGCACTGACAGTCGGCCAAGTGAAGGCTCACCACTCCTGTGTTCACAGCTTGGCCGTGCGACGGATGTTTTCCTGCTTTCTTCAGTCTCCTTTAACGTTTTCATTTGGTTGTTTCGATAAAAGTGAGTCTGGTGTCACCACAAGGGTTGCCAACCATACCCTGTTCTTTATTTTGTGTAAGTGTATAGTCTACGAAAGTAATAAAGTATGTTAATATATTTTCTTTACCTGACTCGCGTTATCACCTCACTGGAATGCCACACGTCATCACTTCGCACTTGACGTATTTGTTTTGTTTGAAGTTACTTTCGATTCACTCGATAGTTTTTGCTAATAAAGAATGAGAACACTTTATGGCCTCAAACACTTAGTCACAGAGTTTCTTACCAGCATTGCAATGTACTTCTATCATAGCCACCTATTTTACACTGGTAATCCTACTAGGAACAGAAGTTTAACATAGAATTCCAACCACACAGTGTCCTAGCATCTTCACATTAACAAATCAAAGCTTTGTCAGAAATAAAGGACAATTTTAAGGCATGTAAAAATTTCATTCGGGTCCGGGATTTTAACCATGGATCTTCCGTACCGCAATCCCATGCCATATCCGTCTAAGACATTAGATCAGATCTAGAAGTAATGGAAAATATGTATTCAAACATAATAAAATAAGTGTTATCTTTTTCTATATAATGTACTTTATTATACCAAAACATACACCAACAAAAGGGTGTTACCTTTGTCACAGCTTCTGATGGATGATGAAACAAATGTTTTAGAACAGCACACACTAGGTACATTTTATGATCATCTGATGAACGAGCAAGTGAGGATGATGAAAAGACACTTTTTAAGGCAATCAATAACATGGATAGATCGTTTGGTCGTGAAGAAGCGGAAATTTCATAACTCCATATGCTTCTCCACATCCACCAGCCCGACACTGGGCCGCACCGTCAAAAAGTAAACCAAAAGCCCAGATTCCAACTGAACAAAAAAGGCAGCGTTGGAAAGATAGTTAAGAATGACGGCTTGCAATTATAAATTTTTAACTTCTCGCAATATGGGTTTCGGAGGTCGTAGAGAGAAATTAATAATTATCTCAGATACAAGTGAGACTAGCTGCCACTGTATAGATTTAGTAAAGTTAATATCCCGATTTGATCCACTATTACGACTTCACCTAAAACAAGCACAGACAAGACGATTAAAACCCATTATCTACAAAAAATATTCAAACTGAGCTTATAAAATTAAGTCACTTGAAGACTCAGATTGTTGACAAAATTACAAAGAATAAATATTACTCAATAATTGTTTACAGTACTCGCGTTTCTTGCGATGAGCAATTGGCAATTATTATAAGACTAGCCCCAAAGCCCCTCGAAAATGACGGGTTTAGCGGAGTGTTATGGTAATTTATTTCTCTGCAGTTGCTTAACTAATTGCGAATTATTATTTGTTATTTAGGGTTTGCAGGTGAAACGGGTATGACACAACAATAAATAAATTAAACAGCTGTATTGGCGTTATTTCTCAACTAGTAATTAATTAAGCAACTGCGGAAACATGGCCTGCAACAAAATTGCACTAAAAATAAATCTTAACAACTTACGCTATGCCACGTAATATTTAATTGTGGTTTAGGCCACATAGAATACGTTAATCTGTAACTTCTTTCGTTCAAACCATTTAATGATTTCCGTAAAAAAAAAAAAAAAAAAAAAAAAAAAAAACTGATACCGTAATTAATATGCCAATTTAAACGACTTCCACGGCCTCTTTGTTCATGATTTATATCTTTTTGACTATTAGAGGAGAGTGGGGGAAATACACGTACCTAAGGAAAAATCGATTAAGAAATGTTCATTATATCATTAAATTTTTCCAATACAAATGTAAACCTTACTATGGACATTCCAAATGATGGAATATAATTATGAACATTACCTTAATTGTTATGATTAAAATAAAAAAAAGTGCAAATGCGTGGTATTCCCCACCGCGTAGGGTAATGACGCGCATGATATGGGGTAATAACACGCAATACAAACAATGCATAAAAATGGACAATACATACTATTTTTATTTTCTGTTAGTTTATTTTAAATATTACATGTACTAAACAGTACATTATTGAAGAAAATAATTATATTTTGAAAACTCTTTTTTTATAGGCTATATAGGCGTGTAAAGAGTGAATTTTCTTGTATAGCAAACATCACACTTGCAATGTTTTGAAATGTTCCAGCCATTACATTCTTCATGGCTCTACCTAATACCCAAAACACATCGGTATCCTAGTTCTCCATCTTTCCCTTGATATTTTTAGTTTTCATTCTTGTACACAGAGTAGCTTCGACAATCCCATAGTATTTTTTTTTTTTCTTCCTGATTCTGTGGCATCAAGACCCTTATTAAGCTCATTGTAACGTAAACGTTACGGATATATTTTGAGTTGAGAGTGTGATCTGAGAGATATATAATGTCTTTGGCATTGGACGATCGCCTAGCGCACTGTGGAAAAGTCGGTGATTATCGACAGTGGAGTACGGAACAGCCGGCGGGAGCTGACTTGCTACGGCCGCGTGCGTGTGTGTCCCGCGTACGCGTTGTACTGCCGCTTAACGTATGTTCTGTAGTAAAGAACACTGTGTGATGTGAGCTGAGTTATATGTCGGACTGAGATGGTTGTTCAGAGAGACATGATTTAATATAAACTGTGTTTGGTAAACTGCTACAGATTTGCACCATGGCGATTGTTCGTTAATTAATTGCGGGAATTGTATTCACTGTTCATTCAGCTTTAACTGTACTTGAATCTGCACTTTTCGGTGAGGAAGGAGATTATTTTTATTGTCTGGTGGCTTCATTTTGGACTATGCAGTTTCAGAAGAATAAATCTGTGAAAACTATCACATGTGTGTGTATTTCTCAGTAGTTTTACTTATCTTCTGTGACTGTAATTAAAGTAGCTGAACCATTAGCAAAGCTTACCTTTAGCGAACCTTTAATTAAAAAGTAATAAGTAGTAGAGGAAAGCTTTGAACACAGTGTTAAGAAGTGTAGCTACACAATTCCTTTTTTTTTTTTTTTTTTTTTTTTAGATCTACAAAATGGCCAGGCGACAATGGGCCCGGGTACTTTTGACCCGCTTATCCCCCCCCCTAACGCCGGCCCTGGCTACACATATATCCCAATTAGTGTGTTACATGGCTCAACGTGTCAGGACGTGGTGCAGTTAAAACTGTTAGTTACGGACAGTGATTAATATTAAACGTGCTGGAAATAATAAGCAGTGAGTAGTGCGGGAAGACAACAATTGGCGATTGTGCG
Organism: Vandiemenella viatica; assembly: GCA_031002005.1. Classification (NCBI taxonomy): domain Eukaryota; kingdom Metazoa; phylum Arthropoda; class Insecta; order Orthoptera; family Morabidae; genus Vandiemenella; species Vandiemenella viatica. Next base: position 102,877,510 of record JARYHS010008075.1, on the reverse strand, counting down.
GTTACTTCGAAGCGGCGATGTGACGACAATGCAGTAAACGATGGAACCCTAGCTTTTACGAGCGGAACCGAGCGAGGCAGTCTGACGAGAAGCATCGCCCAAGTAACAACAACACGACACCGAGGCGACGCGGTACTTCGGAGCGCGGCGATAGTGGAACAACGCGGGCACGCAGCGGCGGCAGCGCGGTCAGCAGCTGCGATTCTTCGAAAGGGAAGTGCGAAAAAAATTTTTTAAAAAATGATTTAAATAAAGACACAAACTGACATTAAAATAATAAGAAAAAAAATACCGTTTCAATTTGAATTACAGTTCCGCGGTAGTAATTATTTCTTTTGCATGAATGAATCTTCAAATGAGCCATTGACTATGCGGATTGAAAATTTTATGCATGTAAGCATAATTTTATTCTGATTTGGGTCAAGTTATGTCAGTTTCTGTTACCGAATATATTTGTAGATTTTTTTTTTGTTGATTTCCAAAGAAGGCATACGTCGAGTAGAATTGATAGGTGTCTTCTATGCAATCTCTTGTTGGTTTGTAAGAGGATTTCTTTTATCAAGCTTTGGTTAATTCTGAGTTTGGTGCCTTTTGCGTGAGTTAAAGGCTTTAACGAAAAAGGTGTATGCCTTATTTGGTAACCGCGCATTCGAATTTGAGCTGGTGAATTGTTTTGTCTTGGAAGTATATGTGTGTACCTGTTCCTTGTGAGTGAAACCCAATATTATGGTTTTGCATGGCCTGTAGCATTTATTTGTCTGGATTTTATTATTATCGTCTAATATTGATCGGTGTTTGGGAAAAATGGCTAGTGAATCAGAAGTTGATAAGTCACGAGAAGAGGTTACGGAAAATAATTATGAGTCCTTGTCGGAGACGCTACGTGCGTTCCAGAAACAAGTTGTCATGTCAATTCAGTCCCTCCAGTCACAGATGAATGAAAATAATGTTTGCCTAAGATCACAGTTAACTGAAAATAGTATTTCACTTGAGTCTAAATTAAATGAAACACTTGAATCTAAATTAAGTGAAAATGAGGAAAGTATTGAATGTCTTCGAGATTCTTTTGAATTGCCACTAGGGCAGTTTAGGGAAGAATTGACCCAGTATAGGGAACTTTGTACACAGCAAACTGCTGAAATATCGTATAAGTTGACTCAGTATCGTTCAGATTGCGAACAAGTAAATAGTGTTTTGCACCAGAATATGGAATCCCTGACGAAAAATTGGCGAAGGTGGAGAATTTAGGAGAGAGCCTTACCTAAAGATACACGGCAGTGAAAGAAGATGTTGACCAATTGACCGTAGGCGTGGAACAATTGTCATGCCAGGTGGAAAAGGTTAAGACCTCCACTGCCGTGTGGGTGAATGAAAGGTTACAGTTACAAGAGAAGCAAGTTGAGAGTAGCCTAAAAGTACGAGAAGGGGTTGCCAAATGTCAGATTCTGCCAAATGTGAATTCGTTCACTGTGTGTATGGTGGAAGAGAAAGTGGACTGTGAGAACTTCTGTGACAACGGAGGGATACACCAGGTTGATTTTGTAAAGAAGTTTAAAATTTTGAGCCTTTCTGTAGGGCTGCAGAAAGAAAGAAGATAAAATGTTTAGCAAACACATCAAAGGGGATGTCCGAATGTGGGGAGAACGGTTTGCGGAGTTTAAGTCAGCTTTTTTGGAACTTTTTTGTCCATAGACCGGCAAATTGCGGTACGGCGAAATTTAATGATGGGAAAGCCATACTCGCCGGGTAGTGGCACTCAGCAAAACTTTTTCTTGAAGTGTGTTAACTCCTGTAAACATTTAAGTTCACCTTTCAGTGAAGGTGAATATGTGCGAATGATTAGTGCACGTTTGCCCGATTCGACACAGCTTGTCTTTGTCAGCCATAATATATGTACCATTGACGAGGCGGTAAAGATTTTGCGTCGGCTGGACGAACAAGAGAAAAGTATAAGAGCAAAAGAATATGGGGTGAGGACACCCGCACATTTCACGGAGAAGTCGCAATCGGACGGGCGGAGAAGTAATTCCCATCAGCAACAGGAGAGCTACAATCATTCTAACAGGAATCGAGGCGGATACAATAACCGTGGACAGAGAGGACGATTTGGACGTGGTCGTGGAACAGGAGTCGGAGGATTTAGAGGAGAATATAATGGACTAATTTGAGACGATTGGCCCCGAGAAGAGTCTGTAAATCAGGTGCAGGTGGCCGTTGTGGAGAGTGCGCCGCAGGTAAACTAGTGTCTGTCACTGCTTCAGCCTCGGCGGGAACAGGAAACGATACGAGGTTACCAAAAGAAGAACCAGAAGACAATACGAGGGGGCTAGCTGAAGATGAGATTTCTAATGAACCAATTACAAACGATCAAGTAGGGAAAAGAGTGATCTGGACGAATTTCGGAGATTATGCGAACATGGTACTCGCTAAAGCGCGTTTTCATGACGAGGAGAGTGATGCCTCGTCAGAAGAGTGGTCAAGCTGGAAGGAGCTGAGGTGGAATTTGAATGACGAAGCAATGAATGAGAATAGGAACCCAGGAGAGCAGGAGAAGACTTGGGTAACTGACGACAAAAATGTTAAGAAAGATACTGTAGTAAAAGAAGAAATAATGTCGGTAGAAGAAGATGGAAGACAGCGAAAAGCAGTCCTTGAGGCGAAAGAAACATTTCAGGAGACAGAAGCGGTGAATCCTGAAACTTTGCCGGAAGGGAACCTCGCAGTGAAACATGGTATGATGGTAGATGAGTACTACTCATTATTTAAAACCATAAAACAGAAGGTAATTAATGGGAATAAAGAGACTATGCAGTATAGAGGATACTATGTGAAGCCAGAAGAATGGTATTTGCTGAGAAAAGATGTGGAAATAAGTGGAGGAAGAGGAATGAAGGCGAAGTGGAAGAGGCGCAGGAAGAAGTTACGGTTATATGATGGAGCGAAGAATGTAAATAAGAAAAAAGGAGGAAGAAGAGAAGACAGTTGGAAGAAGTGTAAGAAGAAGCGGGGTTTAATGCTGTTCGGTGAAGGAAGGAATATCGTAAAGAAAAAGAAGTAGGCTTATTAATTAGGGGGGTGAGGTATAGTTCAGTTGCCTCACTCCGTATGATGGAAACATCCATGCATAAATTCCTTAGCGTTATGATAGGTTTAGGTTTTCCAGGTTTGTTTTGTCTTCACAATTATTTTACTATGGGATTGTACAGTGGTTGTATCGAATATCCATTGCGGTTGTGCGCAGATGAGCGACCCGCACGTTGTTTGGTTGGTAGAGGTATCGTTGTCTTTTCTCATAGACGAACGGTTGTAATTTTGATTTACCTCTCCTTACATTAAAGTGTTAAGACGATTTAAATGTGGCGCCGCGTAATGTCAGTTTGCTTCTTTCCGCGTGTGGAGTGATCAGTGTTGGTGTACAACAGTCAGTGAATGAGGCACCTGCCTGTGCAGGGCACACTGTCTGTGCACTGTCGAAGTAATCAAGCCACGATTCAATGCAGGTGTCATACATCAGAAAAAGAAGAAAAAAAAAATGTTGTCAAAATATATTGTAACTCAATTTATAATTTCTTGGTTATATGTCATGGATCTAAGCAAGGATATATGTACATTGAAAGGTTTGATGATTTGTTTCATGCTGTTTCAGTCTGTGTGTGTTGTTCTTAATATGTATTTAATTATGTTAGTTTTAAGGGTAAGCAAGCAGCCACCAAGACTTAACTTTATGTTTGGTAAACCAATAATCTTGTATTTTGCAAAATGTTTCTATGTATATGTGGACAAAAGTGGTTTGTGATGACAAAAATCGGTGCTTTTTCAATGCCGAGTTTTGCCACATTCCAACGGTGGGGGTGTAACGTAACCGTAAACGTTACGGATATATTTTGAGTTGAGAGTGTGATCTGAGAGATATATAATGTCTTTGGCGTTGAGCGATCGCCTAGCGCACTGTGGAAAAGTCGGTGATTGTCGACAGTGGAGTACGGAACAGCCGGCGGGAGCTGACTTGCTACGGCCGCGTGCGTGTGTGTCCCGCGTACGCGTTGTACTGCCGCTTAACGTATGTTCTGTAGTAAAGAACACTGTTTGATGTGAGCTGAGTTATATGTCGGACTGAGATGGTTGTTCAGAGAGACATGATTTAATATAAACTGTGTTTGGTAAACTGCTACAGATTTGCACCATGGCGATTGTTCGTTAATTAATTGCGGGAATTGTATTCACTGTTCATTCAGCTTTAACTGTACTTGAATCTGCACTTTTCGGTGAGGAAGGAGATTATTTTTATTGTCTGGTGGCTTGCTTTTGGACTATGTAGTTTCAGAAGAATAAATCTGTGAAAACTATCACGTGTGTGTATTTCTCAGTAGTTTTACTTATCTTCTGTGACTGTAATTAAAGTAGCTGAACCATTAGCAAAGCTTACCTTTAGCGAACCTTTAATTAAAAAGTAATAAGTAGTAGAGGAAAGCTTTGAACACAGTGTTAAGAAGTGTAGCTACACAATTCTTTTTTTTTTTTTTTTTTTTTTTTTTAGATCTACAAAATAGCCAGGCGACAATGGGCCCGGGTACTTTTGACCCGCTTATCCCCCCCCCTAACGCCGGCCCTGGCTACACATATATCCCAATTAGTGTGTTACATGGCTCAACGTGTCAGGACGTGGTGCAGTTAAAACTGTTAGTTACGGACAGTGATTAATATTAAACGTGCTGGAAATAATAAGCAGTGAGTAGTGCGGGAAGACAACAATTGGCGATTGTGCGGTTACTTCGAAGCGGCGATGTGACGACAATGCAGTAAACGATGGAACCCTAGCTTTTACGAGCGGAACCGAGCGAGGCAGTCTGACGAGAAGCATCGCCCAAGTAACAACAACACGACACCGAGGCGACGCGGTACTTCGGAGCGCGGCGATAGTGGAACAACGCGGGCACGCAGCGGCGGCAGCGCGGTCAGCAGCTGCGATTCTTCGAAAGGGAAGTGCGAAAAAAATTTTTTAAAAAATGATTTAAATAAAGACACAAACTGACATTAAAATAATAAGAAAAAAAATACCGTTTCAATTTGAATTACAGTTCCGCGGTAGTAATTATTTCTTTTGCATGAATGAATCTTCAAATGAGCCATTGACTATGCGGATTGAAAATTTTATGCATGTAAGCATAATTTTATTCTGATTTGGGTCAAGTTATGTCAGTTTCTGTTACCGAATATATTTGTAGATTTTTTTTTGTTGATTTCCAAAGAAGGCATACGTCGAGTAGAATTGATAGGTGTCTTCTATGCAATCTCTTGTTGGTTTGTAAGAGGATTTCTTTTATCAAGCTTTGGTTAATTCTGAGTTTGGTGCCTTTTGCGTGAGTTAAAGGCTTTAACGAAAAAGGTGTATGCCTTATTTGGTAACCGCGCATTCGAATTTGAGCTGGTGAATTGTTTTGTCTTGGAAGTATATGTGTGTACCTGTTCCTTGTGAGTGAAACCCAATATTATGGTTTTGCATGGCCTGTAGCATTTATTTGTCTGGATTTTATTATTATCGTCTAATATTGATCGGTGTTTGGGAAAAATGGCTAGTGAATCAGAAGTTGATAAGTCACGAGAAGAGGTTACGGAAAATAATTATGAGTCCTTGTCGGAGACGCTACGTGCGTTCCAGAAACAAGTTGTCATGTCAATTCAGTCCCTCCAGTCACAGATGAATGAAAATAATGTTTGCCTAAGATCACAGTTAACTGAAAATAGTATTTCACTTGAGTCTAAATTAAATGAAACACTTGAATCTAAATTAAGTGAAAATGAGGAAAGTATTGAATGTCTTCGAGATTCTTTTGAATTGCCACTAGGGCAGTTTAGGGAAGAATTGACCCAGTATAGGGAACTTTGTACACAGCAAACTGCTGAAATATCGTATAAGTTGACTCAGTATCGTTCAGATTGCGAACAAGTAAATAGTGTTTTGCACCAGAATATGGAATCCCTGAAGAAAAAAGTCGAGTTGGCAGAAGATAGCCATGACGAAAAATTGGCGAAGGTGGAGAATTTAGGAGAGAGCCTTACCTAAAGATACACGGCAGTGAAAGAAGATGTTGACCAATTGACCGTAGGCGTGGAACAATTGTCATGCCAGGTGGAAAAGGTTAAGACCTCCACTGCCGTGTGGGTGAATGAAAGGTTACAGTTACAAGAGAAGCAAGTTGAGAGTAGCCTAAAAGTACGAGAAGGGGTTGCCAAATGTCAGATTCTGCCAAATGTGAATTCGTTCACTGTGTGTATGGTGGAAGAGAAAGTGGACTGTGAGAACTTCTGTGACAACGGAGGGATACACCAGGTTGATTTTGTAAAGAAGTTTAAAATTTTGAGCCTTTCTGTAGGGCTGCAGAAAGAAAGAAGATAAAATGTTTAGCAAACACATCAAAGGGGATGTCCGAATGTGGGGAGAACGGTTTGCGGAGTTTAAGTCAGCTTTTTTGGAACTTTTTTGTCCATAGACCGGCAAATTGCGGTACGGCGAAATTTAATGATGGGAAAGCCATACTCGCCGGGTAGTGGCACTCAGCAAAACTTTTTCTTGAAGTGTGTTAACTCCTGTAAACATTTAAGTTCACCTTTCAGTGAAGGTGAATATGTGCGAATGATTAGTGCACGTTTGCCCGATTCGACACAGCTTGTCTTTGTCAGCCATAATATATGTACCATTGACGAGGCGGTAAAGATTTTGCGTCGGCTGGACGAACAAGAGAAAAGTATAAGAGCAAAAGAATATGGGGTGAGGACACCCGCACATTTCACGGAGAAGTCGCAATCGGACGGGCGGAGAAGTAATTCCCATCAGCAACAGGAGAGCTACAATCATTCTAACAGGAATCGAGGCGGATACAATAACCGTGGACAGAGAGGACGATTTGGACGTGGTCGTGGAACAGGAGTCGGAGGATTTAGAGGAGAATATAATGGACTAATTTGAGACGATTGGCCCCGAGAAGAGTCTGTAAATCAGGTGCAGGTGGCCGTTGTGGAGAGTGCGCCGCAGGTAAACTAGTGTCTGTCACTGCTTCAGCCTCGGCGGGAACAGGAAACGATACGAGGTTACCAAAAGAAGAACCAGAAGACAATACGAGGGGGCTAGCTGAAGATGAGATTTCTAATGAACCAATTACAAACGATCAAGTAGGGAAAAGAGTGATCTGGACGAATTTCGGAGATTATGCGAACATGGTACTCGCTAAAGCGCGTTTTCATGACGAGGAGAGTGATGCCTCGTCAGAAGAGTGGTCAAGCTGGAAGGAGCTGAGGTGGAATTTGAATGACGAAGCAATGAATGAGAATAGGAACCCAGGAGAGCAGGAGAAGACTTGGGTAACTGACGACAAAAATGTTAAGAAAGATACTGTAGTAAAAGAAGAAATAATGTCGGTAGAAGAAGATGGAAGACAGCGAAAAGCAGTCCTTGAGGCGAAAGAAACATTTCAGGAGACAGAAGCGGTGAATCCTGAAACTTTGCCGGAAGGGAACCTCGCAGTGAAACATGGTATGATGGTAGATGAGTACTACTCATTATTTAAAACCATAAAACAGAAGGTAATTAATGGGAATAAAGAGACTATGCAGTATAGAGGATACTATGTGAAGCCAGAAGAATGGTATTTGCTGAGAAAAGATGTGGAAATAAGTGGAGGAAGAGGAATGAAGGCGAAGTGGAAGAGGCGCAGGAAGAAGTTACGGTTATATGATGGAGCGAAGAATGTAAATAAGAAAAAAGGAGGAAGAAGAGAAGACAGTTGGAAGAAGTGTAAGAAGAAGCGGGGTTTAATGCTGTTCGGTGAAGGAAGGAATATCGTAAAGAAAAAGAAGTAGGCTTATTAATTAGGGGGGTGAGGTATAGTTCAGTTGCCTCACTCCGTATGATGGAAACATCCATGCATAAATTCCTTAGCGTTATGATAGGTTTAGGTTTTCCAGGTTTGTTTTGTCTTCACAATTATTTTACTATGGGATTGTACAGTGGTTGTATCGAATATCCATTGCGGTTGTGCGCAGATGAGCGACCCGCACGTTGTTTGGTTGGTAGAGGTATCGTTGTCTTTTCTCATAGACGAACGGTTGTAATTTTGATTTACCTCTCCTTACATTAAAGTGTTAAGACGATTTAAATGTGGCGCCGCGTAATGTCAGTTTGCTTCTTTCCGCGTGTGGAGTGATCAGTGTTGGTGTACAACAGTCAGTGAATGAGGCACCTGCCTGTGCAGGGCACACTGTCTGTGCACTGTCGAAGTAATCAAGCCACGATTCAATGCAGGTGTCATACATCAGAAAAAGAAGAAAAAAAAAATGTTGTCAAAATATATTGTAACTCAATTTATAATTTCTTGGTTATATGTCATGGATCTAAGCAAGGATATATGTACATTGAAAGGTTTGATGATTTGTTTCATGCTGTTTCAGTCTGTGTGTGTTGTTCTTAATATGTATTTAATTATGTTAGTTTTAAGGGTAAGCAAGCAGCCACCAAGACTTAACTTTATGTTTGGTAAACCAATAATCTTGTATTTTGCAAAATGTTTCTATGTATATGTGGACAAAAGTGGTTTGTGATGACAAAAATCGGTGCTTTTTCAATGCCGAGTTTTGCCACATTCCAACGGTGGGGGTGTAACGTAACCGTAAACGTTACGGATATATTTTGAGTTGAGAGTGTGATCTGAGAGATATATAATGTCTTTGGCGTTGAGCGATCGCCTAGCGCACTGTGGAAAAGTCGGTGATTGTCGACAGTGGAGTACGGAACAGCCGGCGGGAGCTGACTTGCTACGGCCGCGTGCGTGTGTGTCCCGCGTACGCGTTGTACTGCCGCTTAACGTATGTTCTGTAGTAAAGAACACTGTTTGATGTGAGCTGAGTTATATGTCGGACTGAGATGGTTGTTCAGAGAGACATGATTTAATATAAACTGTGTTTGGTAAACTGCTACAGATTTGCACCATGGCGATTGTTCGTTAATTAATTGCGGGAATTGTATTCACTGTTCATTCAGCTTTAACTGTACTTGAATCTGCACTTTTCGGTGAGGAAGGAGATTATTTTTATTGTCTGGTGGCTTGCTTTTGGACTATGTAGTTTCAGAAGAATAAATCTGTGAAAACTATCACGTGTGTGTATTTCTCAGTAGTTTTACTTATCTTCTGTGACTGTAATTAAAGTAGCTGAACCAATTAGCAAAGCTTACCGACTGGCGACCGCACGGCAAACGAACCTTTAATTAAAAAGTAATAAGTAGTAGAGGAAAGCTTTGAACATAGTGTTAAGACGTGTAGCTACACAATTGCTACGACGAACTTTAAGCTACACACATATATCCCAATTAGTGTGTTACATCCTCTTGGATCCATTTTACTTTCTGATTTTTTCTTTTATAATATCTAGTAATCTGAAGTATAAAAAAACTCGTTGGAATTGAAAATATAACCAACTAGTTTTATTATGGAGGGGGAACACCACGCACTTGAAGAGCCGCGTACCAATACCCCAAAGTGAGTTCGAGGACTAACCTAAGCAGAACTCGGGTCTTAGTGCAAATACCTAGACAGATCTACAACTAAATGAAATGTTACATCCAGGGCTAGTAGTTGATATGTAAAAATTGTATTAAAGCAACTTATGGTAGCACTTACCTTGCAAAATATAGATGACAAAAGTTATATCAAACACATTGAAAATAAACCTCACTTTACTACCGCCACAACGCAATCCGAAAATGTCTGGAGTGGGTGGCACTTTAGTTGTTACGCCTGCCAGAAGGGTTTAGCACCAACTGGGCAAAGCCCGGGCCATTCAAAATGCGTAATTCAGCCTGCGTGTGATTACCCGCATGCGTGTATTTCCCCCGCTCTCCCCTAATCATGAAATACATACTTTTATTTAAGTGTTCTGAAAATTTCTTAGCAATTGCTTAACTAATTAGAATTGTTATAAAATAAAATTCAATGTAATTCCTCGTGCCTTGCACTGTAACAAAAAGTTTCAGTTTCCATCCAGGTCCAGTTCGCATTTCAACCTAACCACCTACTACTCTAAACTTGTCGCCAGGAAAAACAATACTTCAATCGCACGCATATTAATACATCTACTGTATCACATTTTAGTGGCAATAATGCATCGTTTTATAAATTTGGGCTCTAGCGTAATCACTGGGGCTCATAAATGAATTGTCCTTTTGGTCTTAAAGTTATTATACACGTTCGAGAGCTGTGAAATATACACATACCTTACAAACTTCATTCAAAAAGTGCCGTAACGCGAGCGACTGGGAGAAGCGATATAGCAAAGTATAATGATCTTGCAAACGTTCTTTGAACGATTATATTCGGGCATATGTCGCCATCACAGGCATCAAAAATATAAATGTGGAACAAATTACATACAAAAAAACTACAACAGCTTTGAACCGTTAGCGAATGAAGGAATTTAGTTTTTATAGTTGAAATGCAACCTGTATTAAAATGGCGTTTGGTTCTTGTTGTTAAAGCATAATTCGCTGGAAATGTGGATTTATTAAACATTTTAATTTTCATGATTTTCGAGCAGCGTTTGTGGATAGGTTGGAATGTAGCCTGGACCAGAATGGACATTGATGCTTCCTTTTCTAGCTTAATGGACTTTGTTTTAATGATAAAGTTGGTTTGATTTTCATCGTTTTTGGTCATTGATGCATTTTTTTCACGTAATATTAGTAACGCTGGAGGTCGTATACGATAACAAATGGCGTACTATAATCGCTAAGTGTGTAATATTACGACAGATTATTATTATTATTATTGCTAGACGTTTGTGCTTGTATACCATCTTGATGCGTGTATTAGAAACGTATTACTAAATAATACAGCCGAAGGAACGTTTGCGTTATCATTATACATCGCAAAATGCCTTCTCCCAATATCTCACCGGGTTAACGTTACGGCACTTTTCGTGTGAAATTTGAAAGGATAGATATATGTTACAACTCTAGCAGTAACATATAATAAAAATATGATGACTGCAAAATAAGTTCCTATAAGAACGCAGTTGTTCGCTTGGCTCATAAGTTAAATAATTGTCAATTATGAAATGAGGACAGCAAGTAGCATGTTAAGAAACCAGATAGAGGCATCGACCGAGGATTTAGAGCGCTGACAGTTAGGAAAAGTGCGCAATGGTCAAGCTAAGGAGGACAGATGACGGCATGCATCGGCCTCATCATTGGCTACCATTTGCTCCTCCACTTTAGGACCGTAGTGGGAGGTGGTGTAAAAACCTCTGCACGGGTATCGGAGAGTGTCTTGGTTTGTCTCCATCAATCAGTCGCAGCCAGCAACAGTCGGAGCAGAGGGGACGCAGACGTCGAGCCGCGTCTGGCGGCCGTGGCCGCGGGGTGGCGTCGCACACGAAGAAGATGAACAGCGCATAACAGGTTGGCTCTGCTGTAGGTTATGGTTGGACATGGAAAGCCGTCGTTGAATTGTAGATAGGGAGCTAGGGTCCTCTACAATGTCTAAGCTGGGGTTTCTGGTATAGATAATCGCCCACAGTCGAAGAAGCTCTTGCTGTCCTCCAAGTAAATGTCACACCCATGCAGTTACAATAATCAACCTATTTGCAGTATTCAGTATATGTCATAGTAGGATGTCTGAAGGTAGCCCAATAGCACCTTGCGTATTCAGCATACCACTTGTAAATTTTGTACAGTCGTGATAGTAAATATTGTATATATGACATGTTTATGAAATCATTCATCCTGATGATCCTACCACGGATGTCTCCCTCCGATCCCAGATCGACTACTATGATCGATCCTTACCCATTCGCTCATTCCTCTCATCGAATCTGGCCAAGTCTCCGCTCGGCCTGCTGCCAGGTTCGCCATAGGTCCCCATAGGTTTACCGGTGTCCAGGTGGGGGCACTACAGTGTTGTTCAGATGTGGGGTTAAAGACCAACAGCACACCGGGGTCAGTTGTTGGATCAATATCGTCGTTATGAGAGTATTATAGGGGATCGAGGAGTATTCGTCTTCAGTAGGGGATTCCAGCATTGGTGTACTTCTGTAGAAGCACAGCCCTTACGTCGAGAACAGACGTTATGGCTTGTTATGAAGTGGTAATTAAAGAGAAAATATGCAAGCAGATTTAGGCCATGTTCCAACCATATGGTAGAGCCGCAGAAGAGTTAGCGTAATATCAGAGGTTCTGAGGGCGCGGGACAGCGAAGCAGCGTCTGCAAAACAACAGTCAGCACGCAGGTGAATGGCAACATGTCGATGCAGCGACAGCGGTGAGCGAACCGTTGTAAGCTGATCCTAAGGAGGCCACGATTCTGACGCAAGCAATAGGCGTGGGAGAAATATCGCAAGATCTAAGTAGCAATGCCTCAAAGAAGCTCTAAATTAAGAAATTGTTCATGCCCATGTAATTAATTTGTCACATGAAGTTGTAAGGAAAAGTATGCAGCTTTATTAACTTTTAGAAGATGTGTAACGCTAGTGATTACAGCGCAGTTGCATGAAATTTAAGTGAAGAAGTCGAATTTGATGTCACGAGTCTATCTTCAGTTGCCGGAATTATAGGATTAAAATATACAGTTATGAGTAAATCTGCTGAAAGCAAATCGGGAATGAACAATCATTAAAGTAAATTTTGTTAATTTAAGTGCAGAAGCAATAGTAAATAATGTTGGTAAAACTGAGTATTATAAATAAATGTACAAAAGTAATTTCATGAAAATCTATGCCTGTAATACGAGCAGCCAGTAAATGTTGAAATATTTGTCATTAAGTAAGCGAATATTACGTAATCTCGCGTAAGCCAACGATTCAGTGCCTTGCCAACATAATGCAATTGTTTCAGAAATTTTAAAAGGGAAATGTGTTGATTGTGGAATCCTGAATTAGCAATTGTCGAAGATGTGAGTTAGTAAAATGGTTAATTAAAATAATATGTTTTCTGATGTCGCGATAATGTAAGTGACTAGAATATGAACGCTCAAATTAAGAGAACGAGCTAAACGTAAAAAATGTTTCATTATTTTAACCATTTTACGATTTCAGTGGAAGTGTAAAAAAATTGAGCAGTGATTAAATCAAGTGAAGCATGATCTGTTAGTTAAGATTATAATTAGTAAAGAAAGCCAGTAGGAACAGCGCTCTTTATAAAATAATATAGTCCATACTAGTCCATACTAGTGATTAAAAGATAGTATACAAAGAAATTGTAATGGGGTGTTAGAATGAATAAGGCAGAATTAGGCCCACTGCAAATTAATGTATACTAGCAGTGATGAATTACTTCGTCCAGTTGAAAGTGGCTAATCGCATAAGAGTTCCTTTAATAATAGTAATAAACAGTACTCCAGGGAGTAAGTAAAAACTCTGGAAGAAATAAAAACTCAAATAAAAATCAGCATGTTAGTTGAACTTAAGAAATGAATGCGTTAACGTAAGCTATCAAAAATTTTAAGGGTATTTAACTAAAGAGATTCAGTTGCAGTGAAATACGAAGGGACGACTCAATTGGAACAGCTAATATTAATGGCATTTAAAAACATTGGAATTTACAGTGGATATAATTTAAAAAAAATAGGAAGTAAAAAAAATTGAATTTTTAGTAAGACGAATTATAGCGTGGTTGTAAGTAACTACTATAAGAGTGTTTAACTAGTGTAAAGATTTTCTTCCATGAGTTATATGTCATTGGTCATGATGTAAGTTTAGATTTGAAGATATATAAACCAAAGTAGTTGGAAAAAAGTAATGTTGTTAAAATGAAACTTTAATAAGATGGTGCTATGTGATATTAAGAGATTAATAAATGTGAATAAGGGCGAATACGAGTCAGTGCATATTAAATGAATTATCAACATATTTAAAGGGAGTTAACATGGCATAATACAAACATAGGGCAGTAAAATAAATTAAAATAAGTTAACGAGGGCAGCAGTAAGCGACGCACAATTTTAATCATAATACGTATCAGCGAGGAGACATATTAAGGTGAACGGTCGTGAGTGCTACGAGGGAGAAATAAATACATAGAGAATAAGTGGTAGATGAAATTGTGTCGAGGAAAGATGCAATAATTTAAAGGGTAGCATATGAGGGAGGTGACGAAGGTGTCGTCATGAGGACTTAAGGAGGAGTGCAGTTCACTTGGAGTGTTCCACGATAATTTTCCGATTGGACAATTCGCAAAATTTGGTAGTGTAAAAGGGGGATTTTGGTCAAGGTGGAAATAGTGCACTGTGGTAGAAAGGAGTATTTTTGGGATCAGCGTAACTGTTAGAGAAGACGTTACCAGCTGATTGGCGGAAGACGAATGAAGGTCGTCAAAAGGAAAATAAAGAAGGCGGGAGGTCTTCGAAGCGCAGCGAAGAGTTGTAGTTTATTATCAAGAAGAGGGATTCTTGGTAATAAGTGGAGGTGACTAGAGGTCACCAAATTACGAAGCATTGCGTCAGTGGTCAGCGGTGTCCTTATGCTGACGGGGCAATGTTTGGTGAAGCAACAGTAGGAAGGTCGCGAACTAACCTGGACAGGTACAAGCGATGTCTTCCGTGACAGGAATATTGGAGGTTCCTGGTTGAAGCCCGGATGATACAGTGTGTTCACTCAAATGTGAGACTGTAGAATACGGGTTAGTGGATTTGGAAGAAGCGGTGACGGAGGAAAAGCCGCGTGAGAACTTATTTGCCGGGGAGAAAAAAATTGTTGGGGATCCCGGGAGTAAGAAATAGTCCGCAAGGTAAGTGCGGGTGTAAGATGCTAATTGACCGGAAACCAGCCACCAGCGAGGGTTAGGGAGCCGCAATTATTAATTCGTACACGAGGGAAGTATTACGAAAAAAATCCGAGAACTTCGTAATAAGTGTGTATGCGAAGGCTACACATCAGTGACGGAGATAGCGAATCTAAGAAAGGGTTCGCCAACATAGAGAAAATCCGTGAACGAGTCATGGGTAAAACGCTACGATGGATGCATCAAGTGGGTCAACGAACTCCGTAAAATTATAGGGAATTTTCGCCTACATAAAATTGTTGAAGCTCCGTGAACGGAACTTTACCTGTGGAAATATGAAGAGTGTAGAATTGCTGTGCAAGTGAGGTCAGTGAATGTGTAACTAGGTCAAATTGTGGTGGCGGGTTGCAAATCGCCAGGTGCAGTAAAATCCTATGTTAGTTGTAAGCAGAGGTGGAAGAGAATCAAATGAGTTAACACGGCAATATTACAAAGGTAAACCGTGAAACAATGTATATATCTGTTAAATCCTCTATAGCATAATAAATATCATATATAAGTAACAAGGTTAAGAATAGCAAAGTATAATTGTTTTAGAGGCATAATCCAATTAATAACAAGTAATAACAATTAATAAGCAAGATGTAAATACGAGTGAAAAAATGTTAACTGGGATTAAATATGTCGACAGGGATTAATTGGTAGGAATTCTGGTGAAAAGGAAATATTGCAAGTACTGTAATGGAGGATGTATTTTCAATTCATAACTGCCGTGTGATAGAGTAAGAGTAATCAGAACTATCATTAAAGGTTAAAATGTTGTAACTATAAGCAAATGTAAAATAGGTAAATCAATTAAATCACGAGGAATGAGTCGCGATCTTGAGATGTCATAGCTTTCAGAGAGAAAAAATAACACAGTAACATTAATTGTTGAAGGAAGAAGGTACAAGTAACTCCGAGTAATCACTGCAATATCGAGGTAATAATCCGTAATTTCCAGAGTAATAGCGAAGTGGTGCGAAGGTTTAGCGGAAACATTAATTGGAGTTTAATTATAAGAGAGCTGGTAAGATACTTCCGTAACAGTCATTACATAAAGAGAGAAAAATATGAAATATGCAGAGAATATGTAACGGATACGAGCTGTACTATAAGTTGAAAGCCTAAGGTATTTTACTGTGTATTAAGACTAATTGTGAGTAAATGTTATTGTGGGGGTCTGTAATAACAAATGTTCATAACTAGGAGTTGCTTAAAAGCGAAAAAATAAATATCAAACAAACATTGACTGTCTGCAGGAATACAAGAAAGAAATAATGTCTGTGTTATGATAATTTATTGTTGTAGAAAACTTAAAAATGAGTTTGTAACATGTTCTGTTGTTGTAATAAGTTAAAAAAATATTCTGTGCTAATTGTACACTACGAGTGTTCTAGATATTACGAGCGGGAGCGGACGGCCCTGCTGACACATGCAAGGCCTTCTACTGTAGTCTCGCCAGCGATGAGAGTGCACGCTCAGCGCTAGCCAGACCAGTCACCTGTGGCGGAAGTAAACAATGTCGCACATACGAGGGGACGCTTTCGTCTGTTGCGATCGCTTCAAATTAAACAAATAGAATCAGTACACGATGTACACGTCAACATTGCAACGTACCACAAGAGAGAAAAGAGTAATTTTGATACACAGAAGAACACTAATAAACATTATATACATTATAACATGTAGATTCACAGAATGTAACACAGACACACATAGCATATTGGCAGAACATGTACCAAGGAAATGTACTCAGTATGAAAAGAAATTGTATTTACTTGTAAGGAAAATTTGTAATTAGATTTTAAGGAAATTTGTTTTTACAGATGAGAATGTAAATTAGGCTTGAGATGTGTTTTGGAGTGGAGCCAAAACTTATTCAGGGTAGGGAGGTGTAGCGAACGCAGTTGTTCGCTTGGCTCATAAGTTAAATATTTGTCAATTATGAAATGAGGACAGCAAGTAGCATGTTAAGAAACCAGATAGAGGCATCGACCGAGGATTTAGAGCGCTGACAGTAGGGAAAAAGTGCGCAATGGTCGAGCTAAGGAGGACAGATGATGGCATGCATCGGCCTCATCATTGGTCTACCATTTGCCCCTCCACTTTAGGACCGTAGTGGGAGGTGGTGTAAA
Organism: Vandiemenella viatica; assembly: GCA_031002005.1. Classification (NCBI taxonomy): domain Eukaryota; kingdom Metazoa; phylum Arthropoda; class Insecta; order Orthoptera; family Morabidae; genus Vandiemenella; species Vandiemenella viatica. The sequence continues at coordinate 102,860,572 of JARYHS010008075.1, read as the reverse complement.
AACCTCTGCACGGGTATCGGAGAGTGTCTTGTATTTGTCTTCATCAATCAGTCGCAGCCAGCAACAGTCGGAGCAGAGGGGACGCAGACGTCGAGCCGCGTCTGGCGGCCGTGGCCGCGGGGTGGCGTCGCACACGAAGAAGATGAACAGCGCATAACAGGTTGGCTCTGCTGTAGGTTTATGGTTGGACATGGAAAGCCGTCGTTGAATTGTAGATAGGGTGCTAGGGTCCTCTACAATGTCTAAAGCTGGGGATTTCTGGTATGGATAATCGCCCACAGTCGAAGCAGTTCTTGCTGTCCTCCAAGTAAATGTCACACCCATGCAGTTACAATAATCAACCTATTTGCAGTATTCAGTATATGTCATAGTAGGATGTCTGAAGGTAGCCCAATAGCACCTTGCGTATTCAGCATACCACTTGTAAATTTTGTACAGTCGTGATAGTAAATATTGTATATATGACATGTTTATGAAATCATTCACCCTGATGATCCTACCACGAATGTCTCACTCTGATCCCAGATCGACTACTATGATCGATCCTTACCCATTCGCTCATTCCTCTCATCGAATCTGGCCAAGTCTCCGCTCGGCCCGCTGCCAGGTTCGCCATAGGTCCCCATAGGTTTACCGGTGTCCAGGTGGGGGCACTACATTTTAATTGCCTTACGCAGCCGGTTCACCGTTTCCGAAACGATGAGGAGGTGAAAGCAGCTGTCTCCAGGTGGTTACAAAGCGCACAGGGTGATTACTACGCATCCGGAATCGAAAAGTTGGTTGACCATTGTCTCTTGTGGAATATGTCGAAAAGTGAACATATATTGTATGTTGTCATATCCATGTTGCCTATATGTAGGTGGTATCATAAATCGCCGTATCTTGGAAGTGTAACTTACTTTTTGATTCGCCTTCGTGCGTTCCTAACATTTCGAAAGACTGGTAACCATATCCAGGAATTCCCATCCAGGTTTGGGAAGCCCATTGTTATGCCTAAAGCTAGTTAGATACATCTGCTCGATTCCTTTTGTTCATTCAGCGATCTCGCCATACGCTAATCACAAATGGGGATAATCGGCCATAATATTTAATGATTTGACAAAAAAATTTACCGGAATTTCAGCACCACATGGTAAGCCTGCTGTAAGGGTCATACGTCTCGTTGCATTGTAAAATGTAAAAAAATAAGATTGAAAAAATTATTTTATGTGTAATAAATATAAATGAGTGATATCAAATATTAATCGCATGTGTTTGAAGAACCACTGACAACAAGGAGAAAATGTGAGGAGAAATGTGTGCAGTGGCTTAAAGATTACAAAATAAGAAGGGAATAATGGAGGAATGGTTAAAGAGAAATGAAATGGATTGAAAAGAACTGTACGAAATTAAATTAGAAATGGCACTGGTAGAGAGACACCGGAAAATTAAAGGATTTTGATTTATGAAAAATATTTACCGCTGCGACCATAGAGAACATTAATGATATTGGAGCCGTGTTATGTTAATTGTTCACAGAGTGAAAAGTGATGTATCGAGAGATGTAATTTGAAAGATTTTATGCTTCTATTGATTTCATCTTTTTGGAAGAAATCATAAAAGAATTTCTGGCATGCTATAAAGGTTTATTTCAGATGGTAAGAAGAAAATTAATTAATTATAACCTGAAGGGCGAGCGTTGAAATCTATCTTGCAAAAAGAGACGGCAAAAAACGTATTTCCTTCCCTCTGGAAACTCGTAGGGAGCACGAAAAGGTAAAGGACAATATTTGAATATTATTGATAATCATAGTCAAATTTTTAGAGATATGATTTCAATATTGATTAACTGAAATAAGAAAGATATAAAGTATTAGAGTATGTAAAAGATCGAAATACGCCCGGAAAACAAGTAAACGAAGGAATATAAAAATTCATTTGTATTAGCATTCATCATTTCCCATGGATTTAAATTGTTATTTGATACTGTGGAAAATGATCCTACATATTTAAATTATTACATTAAACTAGTTTAACAAGCATAGAAACATACAACAATTTTTGTACCAACATTTTTTCGCAAACAATTTGTTCCATGTTACGGTTGACATGCAATTATATTTCACTATTAAATATTAATGTCTGTAACATTGTGGCCTTATTTCCAAATTTGAAAAAATAATTAATATTATTATTGCGATTGAATTTTAACATGGATAGGAAGAACTTGCGTGAGCTGTTAGGTTACATGAGAAATCATCATTCGGGAGGGCGCGGGTTCGAATCCCCGTCCGGGCATTCAGATTTGGGTTTTCCATGGTTTCCCCAAATCACCCCAGGCGAATGCGGGGATGCTTCCTTCAAAAAGGCCATGACTGGTTTCCTTACCATTCCTTGTCCCCAGTCCCATGCCGCCTCTAATGACCTTAGCCGTCGACGAGGCGTAGAAAAAAAAAATCAATGCTTCTATAGTGTGATAAATTACTGACATGAAATTAAGCAAGGTTGATTAAAATTAATGAGCTTTACTTCTAGGGACGCCAGGTTATTTTATAAAAACACTCAAAAGTAAACAGCTAAAATTCAACATTTTGAATGTTTACTTATTAATGAAAAGTTTGCTCCAAGCTATGGACTGTTCACTCGGCGAGAGAAATCCTAATTTGTAGGATTTGCCCTAACAGGATCGTAGCTGTTATGAACTTGAAATCAGACTAGCACAGAGTCCTTCACTAGCGATTATAATTACTATTTGTTGATACGTCTGCCGCCACACATTGGATAACGTGCAAGCAATCCTATACCGTTGCCCTGATCGGTTCTGCATTGAACCAGTGTAGCACAGGTCCTCTGAAATGGCTTTTGCCTGACTTCATCCGCTCAAACAAATCAGCTGGTATCCGAATTCAGCCAAGCAGCAGGGCCATCATCGACGAACAGACAGTGGATTCAGAAGCCTAATCGACCAGACTATACTCGCCGGCAGACACAAAATGCCGTTCCCATCTCGTTTGCCGTATCACACGAAAAACAGCAAATTCCAGTATTTCCCGGGCTTGTAGATGATCCTGTACTCTGATTGGCCAGCACAATACCCCTGCCTTCAAGAGCGTTGCCCCGACTCTCCGTTCATCGCCCAGAATCGCGTCACCAAAGCAAAACCTCTCCCCTCGTTCGACGGTTCCAGGAACCGGGCCGGCTCGCATTCCTGACGTGAGCATTGGCACTCACAGCCTGTCCACAACGCTCAGATGTTAAATTAAATAATCTACTGTACTTTATTGTGAATTAGCTGATACCCGCGACTTCGTACGCGTAGATTAGGAATTTCTTTGCCAGAATTTAATACAGAAAGCTGTTGGTAACGAAGGATTGCTCCCAAACAACACCGAGTCAGCATAATATGACAGGAAAGCTATTTAAGAACGAAGTATTTCTCGGCGTTGAGAATGTATAAACTGCTCTAGGGTGACTAGCCGAGTCAAGAGTGCGTTGCTACACGATATTTCGGCGACTAGATTCATTGCCGCCATTCACCCGCTAGTCACCCGAGAGCAGTTTATACAGGAAAGCTATTACTTTACAATTCGACCGTCGAACCTGTCTCTTGAAGAGAATCAATTTCCAACGTATTTCTGTCACCATTTGATAAGTTCTCAAAATTTCGTGACAACAACTGTTAATCATACCGTAAAAAATGTCCTGTGCTCTTCCTACAGATTTTCTTGCCAAATTCCATCAATATCGATATTGAAATTTAATCTTCAAAACGTAACGAGACATAATTCCGCATTTATAGTATTATTACTGCAGATCATACACACATACTGACTGCGAACAATCCCTGAGGGATCAATATAACGTAAAAAATGTACACCTACAGCATTGCAAGACTACCAACGATTTGCTTCGCATTGAACTCCTAAATTTGTGATATCTACAGTTTGACATTCAATCCGAATAACCGATGGTCCAGGTGATCAAAAACAATTTTAAAAAATCTTTGCCTGCAAGGAGATTTGAACCAGAGACAACGAACCAAACAGCAGTAAGCAAGCGCTTTAAGCACTGAGCTACAAGACCACTATATGGAAAAACAATACAGATACGTACACATCCTACGCGTCTGTCTATCACCGTTCAGTAATTTTTCGAAATTATAAGACGACATGTATTATTCATACAGGATATTTTCCAACCAAATGTAGATAAAGGATAAGTGTGCAAACTTTCATCGAAATTGGATGAAAACTGTGGATTTGTATGAAGAACAAACAAACAAACATACATACATGCATTCATCTTTATATACATATATAGATAAACCTGAAGTTTATTACTGTAACTCGTAATCACATGATGCATTCGTTACATGCTTCATTGGTTTTATTTGTATAAGCCTTTGATATGCCCATCAGAGTCGTGAGGATAACGCATTCGCATTACGTGCACCATTTCTTATATAATAAACTATGGTTCAGTTTTCATGCCATTCATTTATTACAAATATTTGCGCAATTCGAGATACGATGCTTCTCGAATTATTATCAAAACACTTTATCATCCGCATGAAGAAGAAATATAATAAATGACTTTTGTGTAGTGGCCAATACTGAAACATAATAATTTTTGACCTATATTATTTATAGATACTTATTGATGCTTCGATTGCACGCAAGCCACATTTTAAACATAAATCATTAATGTGTCAGTCTTGGGTTTTTGGTAAGAATACATGCATGACTCTCTTCCTGGAAAGATCTGCAGACTTCTGTTTATGAATACAGTACAAAAGCTAAAAATACAGAAACCTGCAATCGATAGTTGCCAACGATATAAAAGATATCCTTATGTACAATATAAGACACCACTGCGTGAAGATTTGTTTGTTAGTGTTTTTGTTTGTTAGTGTTTGCTTGATGCTTACAAAGGTGGCGAAATTTTTCAAAATTTACTACTTTGATCTCTGTAAAATTGATAACTTTTTAACTCGTATAGGGAGGGGAAAAAAAAAGAATCTATTTGTTAACACATGGCATAACCTATCACCATGTACAGTTTTTCAAAATCTATTCATTCGTTTTTGCATGACGAACGCAGAACCAAACAAAAATTTTAAATCATTTAAAAATATATCATTCATTTGGATAAAAACCATTGTTGTTTCTTATTTTATGGCATAAGCTATCACTTAGTGCATTTTCATTAAAATCGCAAATTTTGCAGTTTTGAAATGTTTGTAATCTGCAGTGTACATTGTAACTGCTTATTTTCCACTAAATTTCACGTATTTTCACAACTTTTCCTCAATTTTATTATACATTATAGATTATAGATGAAGGATGTGCGCCCCACAACAGTCTAGTTTCAAATTATTGAAACTATCCTTAAGAAATAATTGTCGATTCTATTGAACTACTCTGGTATGATTACGGTACATCACTATAATGGTTTTTAATTGTATGAGTGCTACACAGCTGTATCTAATCCAAAAATCATAAAGATAATTTCAATCTCTGATGTTCACACTCTCAAACTATGTCACTCACTGCCTTAACAACAAAATTTCACTTTCACCTTCAGCAGTGTTAACACACATAAGACACAGTATACCGTCGGTATAACTGAATTTTTTTAATTGAAATTCATAAATTTGTTTGTTGTTTAGCAACTGCTGTGTTGCTTACTGTAAGTTTACTTGCCAATTTATTATTATTATTATTGACGAATTCTCCCAATAAATGGAAGACGTGAAGCAAATGACCCAATCAAGTTTTCATTGAATTCTTCTTGTTGTTCCAATACGCTTTCATTCTTTCCCAGAAAGCTTGTTTGCGATCTTCCGACCACTTTTGTCTGTATTGTTTTTGTTTTGGTTGCTCAGTTATAACTTCCCATTTGACTATTTTGTGTCTGAAGGTGTCTCTTTCTAAGATATCTGTTGATCCTACGTTTGCACTTTTAGGATCCTTCGAATTTCTTTCAGCCAAAGTGTTGGATTTTTAAGTGAAGTTACATAATCTACTTTTTTGTCAATCGATTTTCTGGTAACCTCTTAAGGTGACCAAAGAATTTCATTCGCCTTTTCTTGATGTCAATTTCGATGTTTGGAAACTCTTCTGTTGTTTTGATTGATTGCAGTCTGTAACCATCTTTAGTGAGTCTTGCCCCTAGTATTTTTCTAATGATTTTTCTCTCTAGTTTTTATTTCTTTAAGGTCATGTTTTCTGCCAAGTGTTAACGTTTCACTTGCATAGAGTACTATTGGTTTAATGACTGTGTTGTAGTGCCGAATTTTGGTCTGTCTTGACATTGATTTTTTTGTTGCAGAGATTTTGGACTAACCCTAATGCTTTTCTTTACTTTTTGGAGGCGATTTTGCTGCGAGATTTTCTCAAGGCCTGTCGGTTCGATGCATTCTCCGAGATATTTAAAGTATGGGACCCTGTTAATTTTACCGTATTTTGTTCTCAAACTTGCTATTTCTGTCTTTGAACATATGAATTAAGTTTTTTCGAATGAGACTTGTAACCCTACTTTTTCTGTACATTCTTTGATTGTCTCAAGCTGTTTGATGGCAGTCTCTTCATCTTCTACTACTATCACAAAATCATCCACAAAAGCGAGGTATTGTATGTAGAGGTTATTTTTGGGAAAGCCAAGTGGGATTGGCTTCCAACACTTACATTTCTTGAGTTCTTTCTCCCATTCTTCCATAACCTTGTCTAGAATGACGTTTAACAGAAGAGGAGACAGCCCATCGCCTTGTCTCACACCTATTTGAATGTCAAAGGGTTTCTGAAATTTTTCCAATGACTTTTTCTTTAGATTTAGTGCCAATTAGTGTTTGTTTTATGAGTCCTCATGTTTTTTGATCTAATACCTTTTCTTTTAAAATTTGGAATAGTAAAGGCCTGTCTATTGAGTCGTCTGCCTTTTTGAAATCCACAAATTATTACTATCATTATTATTTAGCTCACGCTCTATGGCCCATCGACAAGGAAGTTATTACGGCTGAAAGAGAACATACAGCAAGTTATGGGATAAATTGCATTTAATTAAACCATGGAGGACATAAATTTGGATGGCCAGACATGGAATCGTACTCCGATTTCCAGACACGAACGTTACCGCTTACCCAACCAAATTGCTCGTGAGCCTGTAACTTTAGAGACTAACACGCTAGGCATCATGCTGCCGGGATCATCTAAAGTATCGCTTTTTAACCGCACAGTTCCTAGAACGGGGTGCGTTTGATGCTGTGAAACGGAATGTCAGTTTTCATTCTGGTAGAAGCTGCACTTTAATCTAATACGAGACAACATTTGCTAATGTTGCTGTTTGTTTTATGAACGACTGCTAATGTTACGATGAATAATTTCGTGAAAACATAATTGTGCTGGTATATTGAAGAAGAAATGCCCGAAATGATTAAAGGTTTTATTTATTAGCATAGTACTCGGCATTTCCTAGTCTAGCTGGAATTGCTTTACCCTTACACTATATTTTTGTCACCAAATCAGAGACATGTTTACCAATTTTTGTTAAATTCTTGCCACCCATTGCCGTAATATGAGAAACCTAAATTCACCCACACCATACCCAGAAAGGGGTGGGTTATAGCTAATTTACCACTACGCTATTTTTATTCGTCCCAAGAAAAGCATATTCATTAATTTGGCGCCAGCCCTTTCTCGGAATTAAACTAAACGTTGCTTTAACCGCCACAGTTCCTAGAACGGGGTGCGTTCGAAGTCAGTTTTCATTTCGGTCGAAGCTGCATTTCAATCTAATAATAACATCTACTAATGCTGCTGTTAGAAAAACGAAACACATGCCATACGAGCATTAATACAGGTTGTTAGATGGCTTTTGGTTTAATTAATATGATAAATAACCAGTCCACCATACAGTTCAATTTAAACTTGTTTTTTTTTTCATAAGCTCGACGTAAAAGATATTGGTTACATGCATACATACAACCCAGCGATTGCAGACAACACTTCTTCCACAGACAATACAGTCCTTGGCCGTCGTAAATTGAGTCTATAAAAACTGTCTCGGATGGTCGCTTTATATAAGCTCCATCGAAATTTCTAGAACACTACAAAGGATTCAGACGGATATTTCTCGAACATTAATAATACTTAAACAATTGAAAAATATTAAAAACAATCATAATTAATACATAATCATTTACAATTATTAAAAAATGCTTAGAAATGAAAATTAAAGATACTTAAATACAAAATTATCCACATAAATCATTTTCAACTCTAGTAAGTTGTCCTTTAGACATCGTAACTTGCCTTAATACCTACAATTACGAACATTTAAGCAATTCCCTTGTACAATTCTGTCCTTAGACATATTAAATGGCCTCTAAATAGTTTCGTTTCATACAACAAAGAGTATATACATTGATTTACAGGAAATTGCAAAACAAACATAGAAAATCATATTCAACCAAACTCTAGCTTAATCTCCATTCCATTAAGTTTAGGTTTGAGGGCTGTTACAAGGTACATACCACAAATATAAATCTGTACCTGGATTGTGTCTATTTGTTTCATCATCACTCATAACATACTGATATTAAATGGTTATTCACAGTTTGACAACTTGGTGTCAGAGATAAAATCTAACATATGATTTAAAATGTTTATTTTACGTATAACTTTGGATAACCTGAAAACTGCTGAATTGATTTTGATCGGGATTTCACAGTAGAAAACATTAGGTATGTCTCATTATGCTGCCTCATCTTTCGCTGGAGATAATAATTGTCTCATTCTGTTACTTTGTATGTTCCGCACTTTTATAGATCAATATAAATTATTCAAAATCATTTTTAAAAATAGTATTATTGATAACACGAAAGGCTCAATTTCTAAAAAGCAGTAGTTTGCATAGATTCTGTTAGTTTTCAACGGTTTAAGCTTCGTTGCCTTAGATAATATTGATAAAAAAGATGTTCTCTGGCGTTTTTTTGTAATTGTTATTTTTACGCAGTTTCCTCTTCGCATTCAGTGTTACCACTATTACAGACTGAATAGTAGGAATAGAAGGAAGGAACCGACATATGCTGTATAATTTTTTACGAAGTATGACTATGGAACATCTAGTTAATATTGCATTTTTATATGTTTCAAAAGATACGTTCAGAATTTCATTTATTGTTCTGACGTGTTAGATTGAAACATAAAACACGCCAGATATTTCAAGTGTGATCCTAAGCTTTAAAACGGTGAAAACCCAATCGAAAGGTGTTCTGCAGTTACCAAGCGTGGTAGGGTGAACAGTTAACGTTCTGGCCTCGCATTCGGGAGGACACGGGTTCGAATCCCCGTCCAGATTTGGGTTTTCCATGTTTTCCCCAAATCACTCCAGGTGAATGCCGGGATGCTTCCTTCAAAAGGCCATGGCGGAAATCCTTCCCGTTCCTAGTCCCCAGTCCCATCCCGCCTCTAATGACATCGACGCCGACGAGGCATAAAACCATAAGTAAAAAAAATTCTAGAGTTTTTTAGCTTTTCTGAAACAGAAACACACTTATTTTGTTTTATAGACATATTGATTTACTTGTTTACTGTTTACTCAAAAGCGTCGCAAGGTATGCTATTGACATGCTTATAATATCTTGTATATATATATATATATATATATATATATATATAAGTAAATTTAAACTCCACGGTTTTTCCATCAGGCAACAGTCTGTTTCTCTCCTTTAATAATTTCCCTCGAATATTTCTCAACGCTTCACCACTCTGCACTGAATCAAATTTGATTACAGAGCTTTTATATGCGGCCAATATCATTAGTGTCTCATATTTCGCAAACTGAATTGTATCGAAAGCCGACTGCTATTCATGACATGAAGACCGTTCAGACAACATGATTTTAGTACCAGAATAACTTAAATTAAAATGGAAACGATTTTAATTTAGCGAGTTGATTGACTAATTTATATCTCTGACGCTGAATATTAATTTCGTTCACAGATTAACTTTACTCTCCCGCTGCTATGTTTTAATCCAATTTCTGTAGACCTTTGCTCCAGCTTTATTTAGAACAGTGATATTGCCTTGAGAGTGAATCTTTATACACAACTGTGTACACTGAAAGCAACTCACTGTGCTAAACAGTCTGTTGAATGAATGTAGAAGTTTTATTCAAAAATAATATTCTAATTGATTTTTTTACTGGTGATTTTTTTTAAAACGATTCAAGGATTATCTTTTAACTTCTGAGCAAACCATAAGTTTTCTCAGTTTTAAACCACTGATGAGCACTAAAAATTATTTTGTACCCTAAACAGATACGTTTTTAGAAATAGTTTACCTGACATAAAAAACACGGATATCTGTGATTGTCGAAGTTAGCATGCATTGATAGCTGTATGTTTTTAGTAATATTTTCCCTTGTTCATCGTTAATTTATCTCTGATCAATGATATGTTGTACGAACTAAATAAATCATTTTAGAAAATACATAGGGATCCGGGGAATAATAAAAAGTAATTAAACTCTTACATCTTGTATAGTATATTATAAATACCCATAACCACACTCTATTGTATACCTTTGTAAGACAAAAGAATACTGTTGTAATAGGTGTTTTACAAAGCAGAAAATTCGTTTCTGACTGTTAGCTGAAAGTATCATGTTTGTTAAAACCCGTCGGGCTGTGAGTATCTTTATCAAGCTGAATCTGCAAATGTGGATTCCAGTACGCAATGTTAATAAAGAGGAAAAATATATAAGAAACGAAAAGCTTTGGGGACAGAGTTTTGTCTCCCAACGTATCTGCTTTAAGTGTAAGAGAAATAGCCAACAGGGACTTCGAAAGTTGTGTTGTGAATAAAATCACAAACTCAGCACTCATATTGGGTATACGGGTGAACTACTAGGTAACCATCAATTTTGGTGACAATTATGGCGGATAATCATTCTTTCTCTCACAAACACGTTTCTCATTTCGAATATTAACAGACATTAAAACACGAAACAATAGGGAATACTTACCTGATCAAACTCACACCCGTTGGCTGGACATGGTTACATCATTGTTTAGAATTATTGTATGGCTCAAGTCCCATTATAGACAGGAAACAGG
>JARYHS010008075.1:102822477-102848475 GCA_031002005.1 Vandiemenella viatica | reverse complement strand
GTCAACATTGCAACGTACCACAAGAGAGAAAACAGTAATTTTGATACACAGAAGAACACTAATAAACATTATATACATTATAACATGTAGATTCACAGAATGTAACACAGACACACATAGCATTTTGGCAAAATCCGAACAGACAGAACATGTACCAAGGAAATGTACTCAGTATGAAAAGAAATTGTATTTACTTGTAAGGAAAATTTGTAATTAGATTTTAAGGAAATTTGTTTTTACAGATGAGAATGTAAAGTAGGCTTAAGATGTGTTTTGGAGTGGAGCCAAAACTTATTGAGGGTAGGGAGGTGTAGCGAACGCAGTTGTTCGCTTGGCTCATAAGTTAAATAATTGTCAATTATGAAATGAGGACAGCAAGTAGCATGTTAAGAAACCAGATAGAGGCATCGACCGAGGATTTAGAGCGCTGACAGTTAGGAAAAGTGCGCAATGGTCAAGCTAAGGAGGACAGATGACGGCATGCATCGGCCTCATCATTGGCTACCATTTGCCCCTCCACTTTAGGACCGTAGTGGGAGGTGGTGTAAAAACCTCTGCACGGGTATCGGAGAGTGTCTTGTATTGTTTGGTCTTCATTAATCAGTCGCAGCCAGCAACAGTCGGAGCAGAGGGGACGCAGACGTCGAGCCGCGTCTGGCGGCCGTGGCCGCGGGGTGGCGTCGCACACGAAGAAGATGAACAGCGCATAACAGGTTGGCTCTGCTGTAGGTTATGGTTGGACATGGAAAGCCGTCGTTGAATTGTAGATAGGGAGCTAGGGTCCTCTACAATGTCTAAGCTGGGGATTTCTGGTATAGATAATCGCCCACAGTCGAAGAAGCTCTTGCTGTCCTCCAAGTAAATGTCACACCCATGCAGTTACAATAATCAACCTATTTGCAGTATTCAGTATATGTCATAGTAGGATGTCTGAAGGTAGCCCAATAGCACCTTGCGTATTCAGCATACCACTTGTAAATTTTGTACAGTCGTGATAGTAAATATTGTATATATGACATGTTTATGAAATCATTCATCCTGATGATCCTACCACGGATGTCTCCCTCCGATCCCAGATCGACTACTATGATCGATCCTTACCCATTCGCTCATTCCTCTCATCGAATCTGGCCAAGTCTCCGCTCGGCCTGCTGCCAGGTTCACCATAGGTCCCCATAGGTTTACCGGTGTCCAGGTGGGGGCACTACAGACTTTGTTTTAATGATAAAGTTGGTTTGATTTTCATCGTTTTTGGTCATTGATGCACATAATATTAGTAACGCTGGAGGTCGTATAAAATAACAAATGGCGTACTATAATCGCTAAGTGTGTAATATTACGACAGATTATTATTATTATTATTGCTAGAAGTTTGTGCTTGTATACCATCTTGATGCGTGTATTAGAAACGTATTACTAAATAATACAGTCGAAGGAACGTTTGCGTTATCATTATACATCGCAATATGCCTTCTCCCAATATCTCGCCGGGTTAACGTTACGGCACTTTTCGTGTGAAATTTGAAAGGATGGATATATTTTACAACTCTAGCAGTAACATATAATAAAAATATGATGACTGCAAAATAAGTTCCTATAAGAAGTGGATTATTATCAGTACATATATTGCAAGGAACGTTGCCAGAATTTTTACAATTATTGCTGTAGAGTGCAGATGCTATCTTTGACGTGACAGTATGAAGTGATGGTTTCCTGTTGCGTAAAGCGTGACGTCAGTGCGCGACTTAATAGTGTGACGTCATGACATGACAGGTGATGTCATACATGACACCTGCTTATTATATGTATAGATACAAATGCAGCTGACGTTGAAGAACATTTTATTCGCTACTTAGCTGAAAAAAAAAAAACAGCTGACGGTTTAATCTTATATATATAAATAGACATGTTTTTTCCTATAGTTTACTCTTCAGTCACCACTACCTAGCACAGAATACTGGTGTTTGTGTATGAAAGTACCATGGAGTTTTCCTGTTTGTACAACGTTGGACGAATGCCAATTGCTGTTGGGATGTAGGAGATACGATGATTAAAGTTAGTCAATTTCGACCAAAAATTTGTGTCTCCTTATACTTCTCTTTCCTGCCATAACTACATAGGATAGACCATTGGTGTTTGTGTGTGGTAGTAGAATCGTGTCTCCTGTAGTGCACTATGGTTGTTAGATGTCGGTAGCCATGGGGGTTGAAAATGGTCGACCTGTGGCAATTTCATATTTCTGCCAAAGACGCATGTGTCTTGGTTTATTACTTTTCAGCGAAAACTATCTGTCGCAGATCACTGGCGTTTGTGTGTGGTAGTAACACAGAGTCACCTTTCGATCACCACGCCGGCCCATGGAGGAAGGAATATGTGGAGACGAAATAATGCTAAATCCGTGAAACCTCATGAAAAAACTGCTCTCCTACTGTGCACGCGCGGCGGCCATAGGGATCCCCCCAAAACATAGGGCTTTTTGCACTGTGCCAGCTGCTGAGAATATTTCATTTTCTAATATTCTCAAGTTTTCTATAATGCCAAGTTGTGTTGCATATGGTTGCACAAACAGACAAGATAGGAAACAATCTGGAATAGCGTTTCATAAGTAAGTCACATTGTAATTATCGTTCTTGAAGTATCTGATAGGTAACTGCAACATTAGGACCTATTGCTATAAATTTATTTATTGTTCTCAATAGGATCATAGCGTTCTCAAATTTTTGTTGGTGTAGTGTAGACAATTAGCATATGTTACTACTTTGCACCTGAATAACTTGCCTTATTGTAGACAAAAGTTGAAAATTTAATTTAAGCGTGTCAAGTTTACATCGCGACACAGTGAATATGGTATTCTGCATGTTTTACTCAAGTTTCAGCTTACACTGAAAGTGTACGATGAAATTAATTGTGATAATTTGTGCTGTGCGAACTACTAAACGTGATTAAATAAACGTTGTTGCCAGAAATGTAGTTCGTGATGTATTTCATGTGTTTAGGTGTGTCTACATAGTTTAATTTTGTAGCGGCAATATTAATGGAAATCTTGGTAGGCCAAAATGTGGTGTGTACTAGAAGAGAACGAAGAATTTGTTTATTATTAGTTGTTAGCTTCTGACTTATGAATGCACTGATTTTGCTAGCAAAATTATATAGGCCACTAACAGCACAATATCTTCTAAGTAAGCTCAGAAACTGTGAGATCTTTTGAAGTGATCGATTTTTAAAAAGTTTTAAACATTGAATTAGGCTATTTTTAAAATTTCAGATTTTTGTGAGGTTTTTATTCTGGTCCAGGCTGCGTTTCAACGTAACCACAAGGATTAGTAAAAATATAAAACACCCAATCTGCATGTGCAGCAAAATTATCTTTTGGTCCAGTCTGCATCATAACCGGCAGTTCTATCATTACCGTGGCGCCACAATCCGATGCTGAATTCCTATAGAACTCAACGAAACAAATCGAAAATAAAGAATAAAAGATTTTGATATCTCGCTTGGTTTTCGAGATATAGCATGTTAAAAATCAGTTAGAGGTGTAGTTCCTCGTAATTTTTTTTTTTTTTTTCGTTTCAGGCCGCATTTCAACCTAACAACAATCACTAGGAACAAAATAAATCTCCTATATTGCATTTACACAGTGTAAATATGGTGGTTTCGGTGAATTTTTTTTTCTGGTCCAGGCCAGATCTCACCCTAACCTCCTCACATTTGAGGTAAAATATCTCGAGTAAGCGAAATATCAAAATAAAATTATTCTTTATTTTTGTATCGTTAAGTTGCGTACGAGTTCATCATCAAATTTGGACATGGCGAAAGTTTTCTTCTGGCCCTGGCCACATTTCAATCTAACCACGTCAGTTTTAAGGTACAATATCTCGAGAACTAAACGAGATATCAAAAAAATTTCAGTACAGGTCAGCGAAAGCTGAGTACCATCAGAAACTTCAGGGTGTTAGACTAACCAGCTGGGAGACATACATAAGCAAAAACTTACTATTAAACCCACGGGGATTTCCGTACAAGCTAGCTGCGCAGAGGATAAAATCACCTACTATTTTTCAACGATCAGGAAAGGAGATGGAAGTATGACAAGCAGTTGGCAGGAATCAGCGGAACTTCTCCTGAAAACGCTCTTGCCGGACGGCCAGCAGGAGTCCGATTCAGAGGAACACAAACTCATAAGGCAACTAATGAATAACGAATATGAAAACGACATGGTGGTTCTACCATTCGCTCAAGAGTAGGGATTGCAATCCAGCAAAGCGGGATCCCACAACCCCGCGGGATCCCGCATCATTAGACAGTCTGGCGGATCCCGCACAAAATTAAGTGGATCCGCAATCCGCGAAATCCGGTCTGCGTGATTCGCTGTCCCACTCGATCTCTGTCGGATATTTTGCACTGTTTGCCTGTACCCTTCCAGTTGGCATTTGACTCATGTGAACAAGCGTTTGTTTTTGTCAACCTTCGTCATTCGTAAGTAAATAAATACACTTTTATGTATTCAACAAAACTTACGTTTGTTTCGAGTACACATTTCTGTAATTTGAGTTATGGTGCGTATTTAGTACGATTTTCTAACTATATAATTATTTTTTAAGTGTCGCACACATTATCTGAACTACACGGTTACAGCTTTTTATTCACAGTTTGATTATTCCCATTTTCTGTATTTGCAGATAAAGTAATTGTGACAATTTCCTAATTTGCGGCTGAAAATTTGATTATTCGTTGATATGAAACTAATGTTATCATAATTTTAACGATCGCGTACCTATTTATTTAACAGCTATTAAAAGGAAATTGACTTATTGTTGTTTTGGCCGCTGCCTGAATGCGTTTCTTTGACGAAAGCCACCTGCTTAAATGCGCCGCTCAGGCTTTCGATTAATCCCACTTCTCCTTGTTAATATTTCCACTATAGGTAAAAAAAGTTATAATGAAATTTTCACGGCTGTATCGACGAATTGTGTTGTAGGAACACCATACTTCGATGGCTGCCTCCGCCGTCTTCCCCATGTGTGAAATTTCGTGTGTTTGCAATGAAATCCGGAGATACAACCTATGAGGACTTCACTGCAATCATTCGCCGAGAAAGTCTCCTTTCTTACTAAAAAGTAATATTTTCCACTCTTAAAACGTCGTTACGCCACATATGTAAAATTGAAATACTTGACAGTTTAAGTGTTGGTGAGTAGTTTCCTTTAATAACATTGAATCAACTATAAGATCAATCAAAGAATCAGGAGATATAATAATGAATCCGACAAAAACAATTTTTGTAAAAAAAAAAAAAGAAGATAAGTCTCGTGCTTGTGCAGTGACAAAAAGTTATGAGATCTTGTTCTGAGCCAAGTATACACTTTACATAGTATATTCACTTCGCTTTGTGAGATGGAATGCTTTTCTCGGTGTTATGGAACGTTTATTTATAATTTAAAAAAAACTCTGGTAACTTTGCCATTAAGCAAACCATATTTTTAAACTTTTGTGATGTATTGTAAAGCACATAATATGACCTAAGACTCAATATTTTCCATTTTTATATTTATTTAAAAAATTGGTTTAGATTAAAAAACAGAAATGTAAAGCCTCGGAACACACTTAAGACACGCTAAAAAGTTTTAATGTCATTTTGCCGCCAATCAAAATATTGTTAACTGTCAATTTTTATCATTTAATATTAAAAATAATTTATTAATTTAATTATTATTTAATTTATTAACGTTTAAGTAACTATGTTTTAAAATATATGTTTAAAAAATCGGTGTAACAATCCCGCACGGATCCCGCGGGATTGAAACACTGCGGGATTGCAATCCTTACTCAAGAGGAAGTAAGCACCGCAATAAGCGCGCTGAAGAGAAATAAAGTATAGTAACCTGGAGAGAGATCCTCCTAGGTTCCTCCCGAGAGCAAGCCAATAGGCAAGGATTGCGTGGTCGGATTATTGCTGAGCGCACACAACCAGTCCCCGTTGTCTGATCAATTGAATAAACACCTGCAGTGTATTATGTAGAGCTTTATTACAAGTAAACATATATACACTTATCTGTCAGGTTTAGGTGCAATAACGTGATTTGTGACTGAAGTAGGACATATAAGGTGACTTGCTGTCGTGTGATATTTAAAGGCACTAGGGCTGAATGCGAAAGCGAGCGGGCATGAACGTGGGAGTGTTATTCTATAGCTTCCCGTGACTCCCCAGGCATCTAACCATCCCACAACCAATCAGCAGAGTGTTACCACCTGTCTATGCTCAGCGGCTGTGACGATGTCGACGGCAGCAGCTCCTCTGATACTGGCCGATTACCCCGAGCCTGTCCCTGCGACACCTCTGGCGGCGGCGGCTGCTGCAGACAGTAGTGGCGGCGGCGGCGGCGGCAGCGGCGGCGGAAGACCCCAATTTCAACCTCGGTCCTCGGTTTTTACCCCAACCCCCACCCTCTCTATTAATGTGGAGTGGATTCTGTGGGCCTGTCGACTCACTCTGTAATGCCGTCATCTTCCTTCGATGCGGTCATGCTAGTGGGGCGAGTCTGCTGTCTCGGCGTTCTACTTAGAGTGCGATGCCTGGCAACTCGGCGGTTTCGTATGCCCGCTGCTACGCAATCAGCCGTTGGGTAATTGTTATGAAAACTGTTACAGTGGCCTGTGGTCACTACAAAAGCACCAGGACCTGATGGGATAACAGCAGAAGTCTTGCAAGCCTTAAGTCAGCAAATAGTTCCTTACCTTACCGAATTGCTGAACGCGTGTCTGCTGCAGGGAAGGATACCTCATAGTTGGAAAAAAATCAACCATAAAAATTATAAGGAAAGGAGAAGATAAGGACCGTACACTACCAAAGTCTTACACACCAATTTGCCTGCTAAACACAGTTGGGAAAATTCAAGAAAAATTACTATGTAAAAGAATTCAGATTATTGAAAGCTATGGATAAGCAGCAGTTCGGCTTCCGAAAGGCAGGTCAACAGAGGATACGATAAATGAAGCACAGAGGATAGTCAACTCGACAAACAAAAAATATGTCATTCGCATATGTATCAACATTTTCGGCGTCTTTGATAACTTATGGTGGCCGAGTATGTTCGAACGACTAAGGGAGTTAGGATGCCCATGAGTGTTGTATGAGAGCTTCAAAGACTACTGTCGCGGAAGAACTGCAACACTTCAGATATATATATATATATATATATATATATATATATATATATATATATATATCAAAGTAAATTGTTTTAAGTATAAAAACTGTAGGAACTAAGGACCTACTTTAGGTAACAAGGTAGTAGGCTATGTAAAATCAGGAAATAAAATAAAAATAAATAAACACTTCAGAGCTCTGGTCAGAAACTGACAAAGCATCTCACAAAAGGATATCCACAAGGTTCAGTATGTGGCCAAGAATTCTGGAATATTGCTCTGGAACCTGTCCTTAACGGACTCATGGGTCTGGCAGAGCTTGAAGGAATCGTTGCCTTCGCAGATGATATCTTGCTGCTGGTTGGTGGAAATAATAGAAGAGAGATGGAGACAAACACCAAAGAAATAATTAAAGTAATGGAACGCTGGTGTAAACAAGTTAACCTCCAGCTAGCATCAACAAAAACCCAATAAATTTTGATGAAAGGAACACTGAAACGCAACCCCACTGTGAAGCTTGGAGAAAATTCCATTAAAAAACGCAAAACAGTAAGATACTTAGGAGTGTTTCTGGATGAACATAGGAATTTCAAAGATCACATTGACTATATATGCCAAAGAACGACTGCAGCAATGAACAAAATAATTAGCACTGGGCAAAGAAGATTTATAATCCCACTGCCGACTATAAGGCTGTATCATGGTGCCATTACCACAGCTATTGCAAGTTATGGAGCGAGCACATGGGCGCATAGGTTAAGATTGGTTAAACCTGCAAAGGATATCAGACGAATGCAACGAGGAATTCTCTTGCGTCTTACAGGCGCATTCTGAAGTACCCCAACTGATGCACTTACAGTAATTCTCGGAATATGTCCTTTAGATCTGGAAATAAGAAAAAGAGCAGAATGTTTCTGGCTACAAAAAGGAAACTTAGACAAGATAACAGAAATCCTGGGTCAAGTGGCAACCGAGAAGATAGACGTTTAAAATTGTATTTTGAATGAATGGCAACAGCAGTGGAACAATTCGGAAACAAGAAGGAGAGTATTTGAAATTCTTCCTGACATCAGAGAGAGGATACGTATGAACCACTTCAATCCATCACGAGGGTTGATACAGTTCCTCACCGGTCATGGACTATATGAAACATATCTTCATAGGATCAATAGGACAGAGAATGATCTATGCGCATGCGGATCTCCAGGAACACCTGAACATAAACTGTTTGAATGTGCTCTAGTTGATGATCAAATCAAACAGTACAGAGTGAAGCTCATGGGGAAAACTATCAAGGAAATTATGAAAGACACCTCCTCCTGAATGAACTCGACAAGTTGGCAGATGCTGTGTCAGATGCAGCCAGGGAGCGGTATCGGCTTCAGCAAGGGCGTAGCCATGATTTTGTTTAGGGGGGGGCAGGCAAGAGAAAACTGATAATATGTATGCTAAAAAAACTTTTATTAATGTAATACATATATATTGTATTAATTGAATAATATTAATTTATTATATTTAAATTAATTATAATTTAATTAATTAGTATATATAATTATACCAATAACAATTTTCGAGCTACTTCATCTGCAATTTTATCATAATTTTCTTGTAAAAGTTTTCTGTGTACACCAAGCAGGTCAGTTGGATCTCTAGAATATTTCCATCATATTTAACTCTTTCATAAGGTCTAGTTCTTTAAGATTTTCCATTGTCATACCCTTGTCTCCATAGTTTATACCATAGTGCGACTTCACAATCAAACAATTTTAACTTGTAGCATTGGCTGAAAAATCGTGTTTTTTTTTTTTTTTTTTTTTTTTTTTTTTTTTTTTTTTTAATCAACCAATGGCTTACTTAAACTTTAGCTGGGATGCTGGGATGTAGCTAGGGACTGCAATCCAGCAATGCGGGATCCGGCATCATTTGGCAGTCTGGCGGATCCAGCACCTCACTAAGCGGATCCGCAATCCGTAAAATGGGGTGAAAACATGTTTCAGTCTTCGTCACCGTGTCTCCCTGTCGTCACTTTCCGGTCCGACTCGTTCTTTACCGGTTGTATCGCCCCGTTTAACTGTATCCTTCAAGTTGACATTTGACTCACGGCAACAAATGTGTATTGTGTGTTTGTGTTGTGTGCAGTACTGTAATTTGAGTTATGTCGTCCTATGGCAAAACTAGCTCCCAGATCGTACACACAGAAAAGATACAACTAGAGATGTTTCTGAGGAGTAAGTAAAAACAATACAAAAAGAAGGTTACTGCTATTGACAGATATTTCTTAATCTAGTGCATATATGATGTGTTAAAATGTTTTTCTCATAAACTGATCTTCATTGTATTTCAGTTATTTCTTTTCAAAAAGTGGATTTCTATTTCCTAATTCTGCTAATTCTATAAGATCTATGATGACAAAGTTTTCAAATGACATAATTGCTCAGTTTGAATATTTCAAGAAACAATTGCGAATATTTTCGTCGAATGTTTGATGAGTAGACGTCCAAAAAAAAAAAAAAAAAAAAAAAAAAAAAAAAAAAAAAAAAAAAAAAAAAAAAAAAAACACCCATAATTAAGGCAGGACCACACGCTTGCTAAACCTCGTCAAGCCGTCACAAATTGAAACGTGTTGATAGAGCGTTTAACTTGACTTGTGTAGGCTGGCACTTGTGGCTGATCCAATCGAGTGTCTGTTTTTTGGCACAAATCTAAGAAAGTTTGCGGCAAGTGCTTGTAAAGTGCCTACTCGTTTCTGCGGACTTGATACACTTTGTGCACTGACGGCGGACAGACATGCGTTCCTGTTTGTTGTGATAGAAGTGCCGCAGGAAAAATGAGTATTTGGTTCAACAACGATATTTCACATTCCTTGAATGCTAATATTCAAAATCAGCATATCTCTTCCGGCAGAAGTTATCAAGATGGCTCATAAAGAAGCGTGGACACCGAGCGTAGTGGGTGAGCAATTAACGCTCTGGCCTCGCATTCGGCAGGACGCCGGATCGAATCCTCATCCGGGCTTTGAGATTTGCAGTTTCCATTGTTTCTCCAAATTACTCTAGACGAATGCCGGGATGCTTCCTTCAGAAAAAGGCCAAATCCGAATTCTTTCCCATTCCTTGCCCCATGTCCTTTCCCGCATCTAATGACCTCGTTGCTGACAAGGCGTAAAGCCATAAGCAAAATAAAAAGTCATAAAATAGCTCATTAAAGTTATTTTCCATAAATTTTCTGCACTCAAAAAATAATTGATATAGACGTTATAATACTGTAAATACAATAATTATTATACTATTTCAATTATAAAACAATAATTTCATATAGGCCCCTAATTATATTAAATGAAATACATACATGAAACTACATACTAAACATAGTTAAATGAATGAAATTATACCTGGAACGGTTTCTATGGATTTTTAACATCCACCATCTTCTTCGCCTCCTTTCTCGTTATATTTTCATTTTCTTTTAAATTTTTATGATAAATATAGGTCAAACAAAAATTTATATCCAACACAACATCGAAGTCCCTCACGCTTTCTTCTCCAAAACATACCAGCGCATTCGCAAGCGTGTGGCTGTCAATGTTCGGCTCCCCACAATTAACCAAGTGTTTGTAAAGGTTTGGAGATTTCGGCAAGTGCCAAGCGTGTGGACCCGGGGTTATGTTCACCGCAAAGAAACACATTTAAATATCAGCTTGCTTAGAATACAGGGTTCGTGCACCACGGAGCCTTGCATCAGTTTGGTCAAGGAACGATTGACAGGTTTTGGTGTTGCTGTTAAAATTGCTGTTATCGGCAAAAGATTTAATGGAACAAGCGTCATGGAAAACGTTCTGCCTTCGTACCTGCAATTGTACTTTTCACACAGCACACAATTGGCAGTTGTCGATATTTTATACCCTTCCCCCCCCAAAAAAAAAAAAACCACTGAAAGAAATTGAGAGCATAGAAAAAACTTTCACTCGGACATAGACCACAAAGACCTGGACGCCACAATTGAAGCAAAAAGCGTGATCGTAGCACTGGATATTCCACATAGGTGTTCCCAGATATGATGATCTCAAAAAAGATCAGAAAGTTGCTAAGTTTTTCAATTTTTTTTTTTATTTATGACCATTTCAATCAAACCAACGAATGAGGAGGCGGAAAGGGCTTTCTCGGCTGCTGGCTATATATGAAATTCTTTGCAAATAAAGTGATAATTGGATATTTTTAAAGTGACAGAAAGTTCGAGTAACAAATTAATTAGACTATACTAGCAGAGGCAAGTAAGTCTGCAAGCAACAATGATTAAATTTTAATTTCAAATTAGTGGCTTTGGCATCTACAGAAAATTTATTTTCAGGAAGGTACCCAGCAACTGGGCTGTAACACAGTATGTAGCAGTATAGGTACGACCACAGAATGAGAAACAACTTGACCGTTGTACCGACCCAACTCATATCCGAGCACCTAGGACAAATATACTGTAAAGTCAAGAGTAATAAATATTTTGTCACAAATTAGCTCTTACATATCGACTTTTTCACAATCTATCATCAAATTTGACTTTGGGGACATGTTACTTCTGAATTTCAACCAGAAACTCCACTCTTTTGAGACAGTATTTCTCGAGTACTAAGCACGATATAAAAAATTTTTATTCTTCATTTTTTATCTGTCTCGTCGAGTTACATAATAATCCATCATCAAAATGTGGTGCAACGGTTGTCTTATGATTCCCTTGAGGTTTTTGTGCCTATTCCTCGTGTTTCTATGGCCAAGCAATATGACGGAATCCCCACCCCACTTCTCTCTATCCGGTTTCACTCCAGTACGTGGTGAAGGTCCCTTGCGCCGTCTCCATATATTCCTTCCTCCATGCGTCGGCCAAATTTCAGTAACTGTGGTAGTGTGGGAGATATGATGGCTGAAAATGTGTCTCCGCATATGCCACTTTTCTGCCACAACTACATAGCATAGACCATTGGTGTTTGTGTGTGGTAGTAGAATCATGTATCCTGTCGTGCACTATGGTTTTTAGATGTCGGTAGCTATGGGGGTGTGGGAGATATGGGGGTTGAAATTGGTCGACCTGCGGCAATTTCATATTTCTGCCAAAGATGTATGTGTCTTGTTATACCACTTAACAGCGAAAACTATCTATCGCAGATAACTGGCGTTTTTGTGTGGTAGTAGTACAGAGTCACCTTTCGATCACAACGTTGGCCGATTTTTAGTAACTGTGGTAGTGTTGTAGATATGGTGGTTGAAATTGGCCGATCAAGGATATTTTCGTATATCGACCAATGACGTGTGTCTCCCCATATGTCACTTTTCTGCCACAATTACATAGCATAGACCATTGGTGTTTGTGTGTGGTAGTAATATCGTGTCTCCTATCGTGCACAATGGTGGTTAGATGTCGGTAGCTAAGAGGGTGTGGGAGAAATGATGTTTGAAAGTGGTCGACCTGCGGTACTTTCATATTTCTGTCAAAGACGTATGTGTCTTGGTGTATCACTTTTCAGACAAAACTATCTATCGCAGATCACTGGCGTTTGGATGTGACAGTAACACAGAGTCACTTATCGATCACAACGTTTGCCGAATTTCAGTAACTGTGGGAGATATGATATTGAAAGTGGCCGATCAAGGATATTTACGTATTTCGACGAAAGACACGTGTCTCCGCATGCCACTTTTCTGTTACAACTATATAGCATAGACCATTGGTGTTTATGTGTGGTAGTAGTATCATGTTTCCTGTCGTGCACTATGGTTGTTAGATGTCGGTAGCTAATGGGGTGTGGGAGATGTGGGGGTTGAAACTGTTTGACCTGCGGCACTTTCAAATTTCTACGAAAAACGTATGTGTCCCTGTGAATCACTTTTCAGCCAAAACTATGAAGCGCAGATCACTGGTCTTTCTGTGTGGTAGTAACACAATTACCCATCGATCGCAACCATGGCCGGATTTCCGGTAACTTTGGGAGTGTGGGAGTTATGGTGGTTGAAAGTGGTCGTTCAAGGATATTTTCGTATTTCGTCTAAGTGCATGTGTGTCCGTAAATTTTACTTTGCTGCCAGAACTATATAGCGCAGATGACTGGCATTTGTGTGTGGTAATCGCATCGAGTCTCCCATCGTTCTCCATGGCTGTTAGATGTCGGTAGCTGTCAATCCAAATTCTTTACAAACACGAACGAAGTCGTGGGTACCAGTTAGTTAATTATATAATTACAGAGCTAGAACAGCTGAATATATCATTTCAAAACTGCAGAGGCCAAGGATATGATAATGATGCCAATATGCGTGGTTAAAAAAGTGGAATCCAGAAATATATACTTGAAGTTAATGCAGATGCCTATTTTCTTACCCTTTGCTAGTCATAGTCGGAATCTCATCAAACAATTTCATCAAATATATGTACATATATTTCCTTGCAGAGCTGGCTTTTCTGAATGTCGCCGGGATGTGGAGGGCGCCGCGCGTGTCAGCTTAACCACTTAATTTAAATACCTATCTCTCTCGATTTAAATTCAGCGTATTAACTTTTATGAACTTATCTCGTAGGAGTAAGTATGAGTAGGTATTCTAACACGACCTGTCATTTTGTCGCTGGTCGTATCTCTCACTAACTAAAGTAGAAAGAAAGAGACGCATTGAGCGACAGGCCAGAAATGGTAACTCGTATTAGGCGTCCTGTATTATCCTTTCTTCGCTTTCTGCTTAATCGTTAGTTCACAAATAAATGAATAAAAAATCATTTTAGAAAAACTTTTATGTTATCAATAACTTACCTACAAATTGTTTATTTATTACTTGCAT
Organism: Vandiemenella viatica; assembly: GCA_031002005.1. NCBI lineage: Eukaryota > Metazoa > Arthropoda > Insecta > Orthoptera > Morabidae > Vandiemenella > Vandiemenella viatica. The sequence goes on along the minus strand of JARYHS010008075.1, from coordinate 102,834,517 downwards.
GGTAACTATATTAAGTTATTACCAGTAGTGCGCCAATTTAGTCTCGTCTAAAGAGCCATTTATGTTTCGTATTCAGGGAAATCCCTGTAGAGTGAATGAGCTTAGATTAATGGGCAACACTTGCGGAGCGATTGTGCAGTTTTATTTGCGGGGAAGTCCCAATGAATATTTTTCTAAAGTGAGTAGTTCGTAAGTCATTAACAAATGATTGAAATGGTAATAGTTCATTTAATTCCACTTCTATCTAAATATTGACTGGTACTGTTCAGTAGGTAGTAACGTAGTGAGTGGTGATAAATATTGTAAGATTTTGGACGAAGCAAACTGGTTAAAAAAAAGGAGATTATGTTTTACTATTATTACTTATCAAAAAATTGTATAGTGACTTAAGCGAGTGTCGTGGCCATGATACTATTTTTGGCAAGTCTGAACAACGTTTTTATCTTTCAGTTACAATACAATACAATACAATACATTCATTTTCCATTGATCCCAATATAAGAGACTGGCTCTGTGGGATATGGAAAGTTGTCAATTTACAGATAAACAGTTGCATAACAAAATAATAAGTACACCACTAGATGTACAGTCATAGTATACATGGTACATTAAACACTTCCATTACAAAATAATACATACACCACAAGATGTATAGTCATAACATATATGGTACCGTTGTGGTATGACAGAGTCACCCACAATGAATATAATTAAATAATTTAATTAATATTCAGATTTTCTTTAATAATATTCAATTTTATAAGGTGTAAATATCATAAATAATAGGGATATTGTATGGGTAAATAATTGTATATTAAACCCGGGCAGCCAGAGTTATCATTATTATAATTTCAATTTCTACAAAACTTGCTGCTCAGTAATGTAGTGGATATGGGAAGCTGGAACCAGGGCCGGCGTTAGGAGGGGTTAAGCGGGTGAAAAGTACCCGGGCCCACCGGCTGATGGGGGGCCCTCAGGCCATGAAGCTATTAATCCGTCCATCGTCGCCCAGCCAGGTTGTGTGGAGCTAAAAAAAAAAAAATATGTATTCGCCTATTTTACCCCGGGCCCGAAATTTCTAGCACCGGCCCTGGCTGGAACTGCCATTTTTGAACGGTCGAGAGCGAGACAATAGCTGGGTCTCCCGACTCAGCGGCGCCGATGCTCACAACAGCGGTGGTCCGTTAGGAGGGTGCACTGAACCCACCCCTCTCCGATGCTTGGTCGAGGTCAGGCAAAAGTGCGCGAACGGGGACAGCGAATGCTGGCCGCGATATAAAACACGTGACGACGGACATGTATCGATGACCAATCGTGAACGTTTATAGGGGTTCACAAATGTTAATTCAAGGGATTCTGTTGCATGTGGCGAGTGGGAGACGACTTTGCCGAGGAAGAAGAGGAGAGGCCATTTTGAGGACACTTGCTGCCGGGACGAGCCACTGTGCAGACGTGTCAGTCGACACGCTCTCGTCCGGTGATCACTGACTGTTTCTGATCACACTCTCTTGCTCTGGGAAGCGAGAAGTTTTATGGCATGCCTGCCATAATCTGGAAGCTGTTGTGGTAACGCGGTCGTTTCCGCTAACCTGGCTTTCGCAGCTGCAATGGCACTGTGCATGTCACACTTCATCACGACGATGCATGTGTTGCCTGTGTTGCCATGTTGATAATGTGTTGATTTTGCTATTTGTTGAAAAATTTAATTCAGTTTTATGTTTGCTTTTCATCGGCGGATTGTAAACGTCGGGTATTGCTTGTTTTTGTTGTCTTTGGAATATGTTTAACGTAAAGATAACTATTACCCGGCCTTGTATAAGCCATAAGACTCAATAAATGGGATATTATTTTGTGTACAATATTCATGGTTCTAGTTCCTTCTAGTTCACCTTTTTGCAACCATTTAAAATCATTTCATTTTATTTTCATATTCTAATAACTCACGTGTAAGGTATGAAGGTAAGGCAGGTGTTGGAGGAGGTGATAAAATTATATTTAATATTTTCACCCACGTCCCCCCGTTATTTACACCGTAAACAATTACGTAACAAACTAAATACATACACCAGGAGATGTACAGTCATAGCATACATGCTAAATAAATTATGTGAACTATATTTACACAAGATACTGGCAGTTATTTTTTAGATACCTTAGAAATAAATTCTTGGACAGAATAGAAGGAGTTGTCAATTAAAAATTCTTTCAATTTTTTCCTGAATTTATTGTTATCATCTACTAGACATTTAATATGTGTTGGGAGCATATTGAAGATATGTATCCCTGAATATCGGACCCCTTTTTGAACAAATTACAATGAGTTTTAAGTCTTGTGAAGATCATTTTTACTTCTAGTGCCATAATTGTGTATTTTACTATTTGTTTCAAACAAAGTATAATTTGTGACTACAAAGGACATTAATGTGTATATATACTCAGATGCTAATGTTAAAATCCATAACTTCTTGAACAGCTCTCTACATGAAGTTCTATTGCTAACCCCACACATAATTCTTATTACACGCTTTTGGGCTCTGAACACTTTGTCTCTATGGGTAGAATTCCCGCGGAATATTATCCCATATGACAATAAGGAGTGAAAATAAGCAAAATAAACTAGCTGCCTCATACGGAGATCACTTAAAGTTGAAATTGTACGAATTGAAAACGTGGCTGCTCCCAATCGCTTTAGTAAGTCAGAAACATGTACTTTCCAATTTAAATTATGATCAACATACAAACCTAGAAATTTCACACTCTCTACCTCTTGAATGGACTGGCCTGCAAATTTCATGTCTAAATCACGTCTTAATCTGTGTGATGTACTGAACTGCATATACTGAGTTTTATCAAAGTTTAAAGACAAGCCATTAGCTGTAAACCATTTAGTAATCAGTTCAAAGACATAATTTGAAATATATTCTGTAGATAAATCTGGAGTGTTTTTAATTCCTATGTTTGTGTCATTTGCAAATTGGACAAATTATGAGTTTTTTATGAAACACACGGTAGATCATTTATATATATTAAAAACAATAGTGGCCCCAATATAGAACCCTGAGGTACTCCACATCTGATTAATTTCCACTCAGAAAACAGTGGACCTCTTAAGGCAGCCTTAAAATTCTCCATTGACACTTTCTGTTTTCTATTTAGAAGGTAAGAACTAAGCCATTTATTAACGATGCCATCTATACCATAATACTTAAGTTTCTGTATCAGAATTATATGATCTAGATAAGTCACAAAAAATTCCCACAGGAATTAATTTATCATTTATTCCTTCTAAAATATTGTCAGTGAATGCAAATATAGCTTGTTCTGTTGAATGACCCTTTTGAAAACCAAATTGTGATTTAGATAGAATATTATTATTTTTTAGATGTTCATAAACTCTATTGTACATTGCTTTCTCAAAAACTTTGGAGAAGGCTGTTAGTAATGAAATTGGTCGGTAATTCGATACGGCTGCCTTATCTCCCTTTTTATAGAGTGGTTTAACTACAGCATACTTAAGCCTTTCTGGAAAAGTAGCCTCAAGTAAAGATATATTAAATAGATAACTTAGTATATTACTTAATTCTGTGGAGCACAATTTAACTCTGCAGTGGTCGCGTGGATTACATATGTAGTCCACTCAAGCCATTTCTAATGGGACTTTTCAGAGCGCGACTACTGCAGGGTTAATTAATCTGCTGGAAATCCCATCATAACCACTTGAGTATTTGCTCTTAATTGATTTGATAATTTTTCTTTTTTCTTCTGGAGTAGCTAATTTTATAGACATAGAGTTAAATTTTTCTTGGAAACCTTTTTTGGCAAAATCCATATTGTGTGTCACTGAGCTATTAGCAGTCAACTTATCAGCAACAGATAAAAAATGTTTATTAAAATTATCAGCAATTGAAAAATTCGATTTTACTGAATTTTCTTTGAAAAAAATATCATTACTTGTTTGATTACTCTTTCCTGTTTCCTTTTTTACAATGTTCCATAGTCTTAATTTTATTTTCAGAATCATGAATTTTATGTTTGGAGAACATACTTTTAGATTCTTTAAAAACCTTTTTCAGTATTTTGCAGTACTGTTTGTAATGTGTTTTAACATTAGCATTCTCACTGTTCCTACAGGCAATATACAACTTCCTTTTATTAATGCGTGATGTTCTAATGCCAATAGTTATCCAAGGCTTTTGTTCTTTTTGAGAAGCACGACACTTTTTCAAGGGGAAGCAACTTTCAAAGAAATTTAATACAATGTTACTAAAAATGTTGTATTTTTCATCCATACCTTGAGCACTGTAAACCTGTTCCCAGTTTGTGGTATTCAGGCACTTTCTAAAACAAGTAACTGACTCATCATTTATTACACGCTGAAGTTTAAAGACATTACTCTTAGTGCTAGTTTCTATTGAAGTGTTGATGGTTAATAACTGGGAATCATGATCCGAAAGTCCATTGATGGATGACTTGATGGTATAACTGAATTTTGAGGTATCTAGGAAAACATTGTCTATAGCTGAGTGACTATTATTCATTATGCTAGTTGGAAAATTAACTACCTGAGTTAAATTGAATGAACTGACTAATGATTCTAACAAGACTTTACAGGGTAAGTTATTTAGAAAATCTACATTAAAATCACCACATACGACTATGTTGACTTATTTTCTGCTTAACAATGTTAATAAGAGTTCAAACTGGTTGATAAAAACAGAAAAGTTTCCCGATGGTGCTCTATATACTGTTACTATTATGAAAATTTCATTTTTGAAACTTTACTGTGTAGCACAGGCCTCAAAATGTTGGTCAACACAATATTTGCTAATACTTATATCCTCAAAACTATAACCATTTCTAACATAAGTGACAACTCCTCCGTTCTCCAAGTTTGTTCTACAATAATGAGAAGCTAAATTAAAGTCAGTTACATTTGACATACCTATTCCTGAAGTTATATGGTGTTCTGACAAGCATAAAACATCAGTTTTATTGATATCATTTAATTCATTTATGTGGACTAGCAATTCATCCACTTTATTTGCTAACCCTCTGATATTCTGATGTAATAAATTAATCCCTACACAATTTTTAATTTTGGTATCTGAAAACTCATTATTGTTTAAACTAATTTCTTTTAAAACTCTCTGCCTAATACATGATCCTAATCTAAAAAAGGAGCTGCCCTAACACCATTAACAACAGGAATCTTTTCATGTGAATTTGTGGCCCCAATTAATTGTTTTGCTATGAGATCTGAAAGAACCCCCTTCCCTCTACTATTGAGGTGTAGGCCATGCTTAGTATAACCCCACCTATCAATAGCATCTACAGGTACCAAGCCCATGCCGGAGCCAACATCAGACATAAAATACCGTTCCAGTTCCAGATTCACTCGCCTCACAGCAGAATTCATCTGTGGCTGATCATAGCGTCTCAAGACCGACATCACACTGACCCGAGTGTGGCACGTTGCTTCTGCTATTTTCTCCAGGTCATCTCTGATACTATACCTATCATTCCTGCCTAAACTATTTCCCGCTCCTCCCACTATCACTACATGATCCTCATCTGTGAAATCCTTACACAAAGAACCTGTATCTTCTACTACCTGACCAAGACTAGCACTAGGTTTGAAGAAACTCATGGCCTGGAAACCTGATCCTAATTTTTCCTGTACCAATGGCCCAACACCTCGTTGGTTAGATATACAATGTTTTTTTCTCATTATATTTACTTACAGATATTTTTTTATTTGTTATAGAAGTAATATAAAACATTGTGATCATGAAATAGAGCATTGCCCAGACTTGATGAATTATGGCTGAAAATAAAGAAATAATTTTTAAAAAAGCTATCTGGTTCAGAAAATCGCAAAAGAAAAGCTGAAAAAGACAAAGTTTTGGAACAAACTAAAAAACATATAACTATTAATAAATACTTGAGAGGAATTTCCAAGGCGAGTTATACATAAGAATCCGAAAGCCAAGTAATGGTCAATATTTCTTTAGATTCTGAACAATTAAGCACTAAAAATACGCACTCGTCTATGCAAGTTGACCAGTTGACCAGCCCATTAAATCCTTACATGATCCGTCTGAGTAGCCTCAAGATATGACTTCTCTGGCTGATAAAAGTATCAACATACGGTACATAGAATAAAATAATACAATGTTACTGATGTAGCTACGTGGCCATAAGTACTTCATGCGAGGAATATAGATCACATTATTTTGTGTGGACCCTCATAAGTACATTTAAATAATTTTCCGAAAGACGAAAATGGGCGTTTTTTTCTCTTCAACTAATTACTCAAGAAAGCATTCAAACGAAGAAAATATCAGATGTCGGTGGTTAGTTTATTCAGTTTCAAACCATAATGTCCTTTTTAATTTAATTTAATTTTTAATTGCAATGGAGCACAGGCTCCGGTGGCAATTTCCCTACACACCCATCTTCCCCCTATCCTGCACCTACCTACATTTGCCCTCTACAAAATTTATCTTTAAATTCTTTCAAAGTTTTCGGTAAATTATTCATCATTTCTCTTGGTAACTCATTCCAATGCCTGACACCCTTACCTAAAAAAGAGAATCTTCCCACACCCTTGTGCCTGAAATCAAGTGCCAGCTTGTGGTCATGGTCATCTTTTCCCTTCCATGCACTACTTTTCATACTTTGATTTGTTGTAGACTGTTTGATTTAAACTCAACTACAAGTTTGATCACTACTGGAGCCTTAAAAAATTGGAAACATTTAAGTGAAGCTTCGAAAATGCATGAAAATTGTCCTGCACATAAAATAGCATTTATCCAATGGACTGAGCTGAAATCAGGTTCAACTACTGACAAGGAAAAAAAGAAGGTAATTTCTAAAGAAAGTTTACGATGGAACAATATGCTTCAAAGATTGATGCACGTAACCTTGTATTTGGCTGAAAACAACATGGCACTCAGAGGGTCATCCGATAAATTATATACTCCAAAAAATGGAAAATTCTTAGGCCTTGTACAATTATTGGCGAAGTTTGACCCCATCATGGAAAAGCATGTCACATTGGCAGTGAACGGTGATTTGGTTGACCATTATAACGGCAATAATGTACAAAATGAATTTAAAGAACTCATGGCATCAAAAGTTATATCTACAATAGTATCCCGCATAACAGATGCAATGTATTATGAAAACATAGCTTATTGTACTTCTGATATAAGTCCTAGAGAGCAACTTTCAATTACATTAAGATGCGCCGACATATCTGAGGATGCCGTAAGCATAAAGTAATGTGTTATTCCATTTTTTTCAAATATATGATACAACGTGTGCAGGTCATACAAAAAAAATTTTAAAAACATTTAGTGATCATGACCTTAACATTAATGACTGCAGAGGACAGGGTTTTGGTAATGGCGCAAACATGGAGGGAAGAAATAAAAGTGTGCAGAAAACCGCTTGCTTTTTTAGAACCACGTGGATGCCATAGTTATAATTTAGTATTATGCGATGCGGCAAAATCATGGGTAAAATCCGTTACACTGTTTGGAATTTAACAAAAATATATTTAATTTATATATGAATGCAATTTTTCTCGGGGTTGTTTATTTATAAACGTTTCTCGGGAAACAAACCGAGTAATATCATTACTGATGCACAAGGCTGACTTCAAGGCAGACTTCAAGACTTAAAACTGCACCTGAAGATGGCGACGGAGGATTAGTCACCGAAATATTGTGCATCAGTAATGATATTACTCGGTTTGTTTCCCGAGAAATGTTTATAAATAAATATATTTAATTTATTTGCAGGATGAGTAAATAGATCGAAAATTTTGACCTAGCATTTGAAAATATACACCCTGAAAAATTTAAATAACACGCGCTGGGAGGCTCGAGTTGAAAGCGTCAATGCGGTTCGTTATCAGTTGTGTGAAATGCATGATGCTTTGGTTTCCTTGGTCAATGTTACCAAGCTGCAACGTAAACGAAGCGACCACACTGGCAGGACAATAAAAGATTTTAGCTTTATAGTTTATCTTATAACAAAGTATGATGTTCTTTTTCAAATTAACATTGTGAACAAAGCAAATTTGTCGACTTTACCGAAATGCTTGATAAATGTTGCTCTTATTTTAAAACATATAGACAAACAGGTCTCAAGCAAGCGATTATAACAACTGAATTAGCATCGGAACCATGATCGGAACTTCATAAGCAGCTAATTTTCAAACCACAAATGCAACTAACGTAGACCGGGTGAAGAGACTATTGATGAACCAATTTAAAAAAAAAAAAAAAAAACCGAGTACTTATGGACACCCTGAAGGAAAGATTTCAGCAGATACAAGTCATGTGGAGTTTCTTATTTAACACTAAAAAAATCAAAATAAAGATGACCTAATTCGAAATTATTCTGTACAGTTAGAAAAGTTAACGGTCAACTTTAAATCTGATATGATTGATGAACATTTGTTGTGCGATGAAATTTTAGGTCTGCAACATTATCTCGAAGACAGTTAGCCAACACCTATTGAAACATTAAACTTTATCAAAACGTACAATCTTCAAGAGTTGTATCCCAACACCCAGGGCCAGATTAAACAGTGCGGGGCCCTTAGCAAATGTGAAGAAGGGGCCCTTGGTTTTCACCGTATGGGGGAATTGTCCCCCCCTCCCCCCTGGGAGGCGCGAGGCTCCCGAGAAATCGCAAGGCCCACCATAGCATTTGCTAACTTCTGCTACGTGGGTGGCTATTCCGATACTGCCAACACCTGGATATCGCTGCGTATTCTGTTGACAATACCAGTGATTTTTGTAAGTGACAACACAGGTTTTGAAAATTAAAATTGATAAAAATGTAGGCCTACTTGCGGTCTACAATGTCTTAAACAAGATTAAATAGTTTGGAATCGCTTTCTATTGAATATCAAGTTGCAGAAAACCTCGATTTTGCGAGTCTTATCAGAGAGTTTGCTGACAAAAAAGCTATAAAAAATAATTGTTTAAAAAACATAAAAACCGCCTTCAAAAAATGGTACTAAAAATTTTAAAATAACTTTATACCAATGCTTAGATGAAAGTAAATCTAAATGGACAATATTTTACATTACTGTTATTGAAATTTTTACATTAATTAGTTATTTTTGGAGTCGGTGCCAGTTGTCAGATCGCGCAAATTGAATTACTGAACTTTATTTGGTGTTCGAGGCGAACCGAGAGTACGAACAAAAATTCCAAATATTTTACAGCATGTCGTGAGGAAGATAGTTTTATTGCGGGAGACAGCTTAGGGAAACAAATTAATGGCATGTTATCTGTGGCTCGGCCTCATTAGTCATCCAGGCATATCTCTGGCGCTATAGTGTCAGTTGGTAGGCTGCATCATGCAGTAAATACTTTATAGTTAGTATAATATCGGTGTATCATCTAAATGTTTCAGTTTTGTTGAAAAATGTTTCTAGAATTAATTGTAGGTAAGTAGTAACATGATTTTTTATGTATAATTGTTATTTATTATTGTTTTTATCTTTTTATTTTTCTTGTTTTGGCTGGCACCGACTCCAAAAATAACTAATTAATGTAAAAATATCAATAACAGTAATGTAAAATATTGTCAATTTAGATTTACTTTCTTCTAAGCATTGTATAAAGTTATTTTAAAATTTTTAGTACCATTTTTTGAAGGCGGTTTTTATGTTTTTTAAACAATTATTTTATTTTTAAATTTTTAGTGGTATTATAGTTAATTTGTATTTAAATATGCAACAGCAGTTCTCATTTTGTGAACTTCCTGGTAGCTCAGTGGTTAAAGCGAAAGCTTTAAAAAAAATCTGTCTTTACAACAACTTTCAGAATGAGGAGAATTGGATGCTGTGTTAAGGAATGTTAGTTTATATTTTGATCCAGGCTGTGTTTCGTTCTAATCATAACATCTGCTAAAGCTGCTGCTCGATAATCGAAACATATAACATCTGGACATTAATACATACTACATACACAAATCTGTCTCTGGAATATATCTGTTCGTTCCAGCATCACACAGAAAATATAGATATTTAATTGGTTTTCACAGCGTAAAAGCTTGGGGTCCAAGTTGAAATCTGAGTACATGTTGAGACAATAGGACACATACATTTTATAAATATTCTGCAATGACTTAAAAATAGCTTAATTGATTTTGACGGTACTTAAAACTTTGGATTTTATAAAGAACATTGGAAATTATAAACGATGGGGGTAAAGGAGAAGAGGGATTGGGCTTTTGTATACCAAAGGTAGACTGTCTTTTCTGATTGATTTAAAGTATACATTTGTAAATTTCTATTGATATCACATAAAAGTTTTAGGTGTGTATAAAAAAATAATTAGGGGGTGTGGAGGTGAAGAGTAGTTTGATTTTTGTTAAGGTAGTGTGGACAGCATTTTTCTCTTTGTTTTAAAGTATACATGTACAAAGTTCCATCGAAACCAGATAAAACCGGAAGCTTTGTGTAAAGAACATTTATAAAAATTAAATGGTGTAACGGGAGTGAGCGGTTGGGTTTTGTAAACAGAATGTTTCTCTTTGTTCTTAAGTATACATTTGCAGTGTTCCATCGAAATCTGATAAAAACGGTAGGTATCTATAAAGAACATTGGAAATTAGGAGGGGTGGGGGTAGAAGGGAAGAGGGGTTGGGCTTCTGCAACCTAATTTAAACACAATTGTTACGCATTTTTAAAGCATACGTGTGCAAATTTTCTTCAGAATCAGATAGAAACTGTGCTTTGTGTAGATTAAAGCGGTGGAAAGGGGGAGAGAGGTTTGGCTTCTCTAAACCAAATGCAGACAGTATTTTTCTGTTTGTTTTGAAGTATACATGTGCATACTTCCTTCAAAATCAGGTAGAAATGGTAGCTTTATATAGTGAACATTAACAGTAATTAAAGGGGTAGAAAGGGGAATAGGGTTTGTGTTTTTGTCAAAGTAATGTGAGTAGTATGTTTCTTTTTCTATTTGCTTTAAAGTATACACATGCTAAGTTCCACCGAAATCGGATTAAAAAATGGGTTTGTACAAACATTAAGGGATGTAAACGGGGAGCTAGGGTAGTTTATTTCATTTTTGGTCAGAAATCTTCTCCATAAAAAAATACATATATGTGCCAACTTTCATAAAGATCGGTCAAATGGTGTCAACTATAGCTTATCAAAAAGAAAATTGACAAAAGTGAAAGGGGCGGAAATGGGGGAAGGGGTTCAGTTTTTGCAAACCAAAAGCTGAAATTATGTTTCTCTTTGTTTAAGAGTATAAGTTTGCTAAGTTCTATCTAAACTGGATAAAAACTGTGGGTTTGTATAAAAATTAAACGGTTTAATGAGGATTGGGGGGTGGTTTTTATATTTTTTGGTCAGAAACCTTCCTCGTGAAAAAATACATATAAGCGCCAACTTTCATGATAATAGGTCAAATGGTGGCGACTATAGCTTTTTATATATATAAGAAAGAACATTGACAAAAATTAAGGGGTTGGTAGGAAAGAGAGGGGTTGAGCTTTGGCAGACCAAATGTTGACAAGATTTTTCTGTTTGTTTGAAAGTATACATTGACAAAGTTCAATCAAAATGAGATATGAAATATAGGTTTCTATAAAATTAAGGGGTGTAAAGGGGGACATGGGGTGGCATTTATTTTTTGGTCAGAAATCTTCTCCATGAAATATTACATGTATATGACAACTTTAATGGAGATCAGTTAAATGATGTCGACTATAGTTTTGTATAAAGAACATTGGCAAAAATTAAGGGGTGGATAGGGTGAGAGGGGCTCAGTTTTTTCAAACCAAATGTTGACAGCATTTTTCTCTTTATTTTTAACTATACATGTCCAAAGTTCCATTGAAATGGGATAAAAAATGTGGGTTTGCGTAAAAATTAAGGGTTGTAAAGGGAGAGAGGGGTGTTTTTTTTATTTTTTTGTGTCAGAAACCTTTTCCATGAAAAATTACATGTATATACCAACTTTAATGGAGATCAGCTAAATAGTGTCGACTTTAGCTTTGTATA